>NW_020769327.1:4450811-4528925 GCF_900518735.1 Pseudonaja textilis | reverse complement strand
TATGTATGTATGTATGTATGTATATATGTTCCTCTTGGCTTCTAGGTGCTCATTAAGAAAGGATTTTTTGAAATGACCAGCAGTGCATTAGTAGTTCACATATTATTATTAACATGCTCTGATGCTAAGGAGTTCTACTCCCCCTCCCCACCTGAAAAGAAATCTGTTCCAAATGCAAAATACAAGCAGAGGAGAGGAATTTCAGTTTCACAGCAGCAAGCAGCTTTAGTACAGAACGGTTAAGCTAAGCCATGCCCAGGCTCTTTGCTGTCTCAACAAATACTGTTTCAGTTTCCAAACAGCCCTCAACTCTCTCACATACTGACAGGACACTAGCCAGATGAATACCAATGGATGCTGGTAGGCAGAGGCACAATTTCCCCCCCTTATTTTCCTCGCCAAAAACTAAGCCCGACCACATAGTTTTGTAGCGAAGCATGGGTACAGAGCTAGTAAATGAATAAATAAAAAGCCAGATCAATGTTGTTTAGTCATTGTATCCATGTGTTTCCAGCAGCATGATGTTCCTACTTCCCACTGCCATCCCAGCACCCCAGCACCTAGTCCTGATTTTGAGAAATATTTAACTCTGTTGTCCCAAAGGTGCTTTTTTTAAAAAGGCAACTGGACTCTTTTTTTTTAACCAGAAAGTCGAGTTACCTCTTGAAAAAGCACTTTTGGGACAATCATGCCCTGGGGAATCTCTGCCAATATTTAAGTCTTTTCATGTGGATTTCTTTTCAGGCTTAAAGTTGATTTGCAATGCCATTCTCTTTTCTCTCTTGTATTTTATTGGACGTTTTACAAAAACATACATAAACAGCGAAGGAAGAAAAGAACAAAAAAAAACGGGATAAAAGAATAGGCTACAAATGAGTCAACAAGGGATTTGCAAATGTCATCGAGACTATAATTTTCTATCCTACTGTGAATGGTTGTGAAAGCTGGATATATTATGTCATTTTAAAAGCTTGACAACCGCTATTAAGCTATGAGCAAAGCATCAATACCAGGAATTAAGGGTCAGCACAGTATAAATCACAAAACTGTAAACTGCAATAAATCGTGTCGTACTACTAAAAGATGATTATTTGGGATGTTTTATAAAATTAAAATGCAGACTTCATGTGGAGAGAAACCTACATGTTGGACGCGGTACAAATCCAAAACGGAATTGCAATTCCGTTCCTAGGCAATTTCCTCAACCCCCAAAGCTCAGGCTTGGAAAGTTTTCTCCCCTTAGCAAAAATCCCAGAGAAAGTTACTACAGGGGGCTGAATTGTATAGGCTTAACGTGACTTGTCATCTTTACCTCCAGATCTGCACCAGGCTGGGCTGGGGACTTTTGACCTCAGACCATTCTCCGCAGTGGTGGGATTCAAATTTGTTTACTACAGGTTCTGTGGGCGTGGATTGGTGGGTGTGGTGTGGCTTGGTGGGCTTGGTGTGTCTTGGTGGGTGTGGCAGGGGAAGGATACTGTAAAATCTCCATTCCCTCCCCACTCCACTAACCTGCTTTCCAGCTCCGTTCTCCTGTGCAGGGCAACCAAAGAAGACCCAGCCCATCAGCTGGGACTCTGGAGGCGGAGAATAGGTTGGAGCGGAGCCAGTCAGAGGCGGGATTTGCCAGTTCTCTGAACTACTCAACATTTCCGCTACCGGTTCTCCAGAACTGGTCAGAACCTGCTGAATACCACCTCTGATTCCACTTGGTGCCCATGGCTGCAACTCAAGCTGCTTAAAAGTTTCTCCAGAGAGCAGTGTTTCTCAACTTTGGCAACTTCAAGAGGTTGCGGTTTTCAACTCCCAGAATTCCTTAGCCACCATTCTGGCTAGGGAATTCTGGGAGTTCAAATCCAGGCCTCTCAAAATTGCCGAGACAGACCTCCAGAGAGTTAGCAACCGAATGGATGCCAAAGGGTTTTCTGGCGCGCAGGAAAGGTTCAACAAATGCTAAATCGTGCCCCCGGGGTGGTGGGGTGGGGGTGGCTGCACTTAACTCAAATAAACTCCAGAGACTTCCAGCTGTAGAGCAAAGCTCCTCTTATCTTACTCCACCCTCCTTGTTGAACAGACCACCTTGAAACAGCTTCTCTGTGATCCCTCGCTGGCAGCCATTCAGCTCAGGGAATTGGCAGCCCGCCAGGAAGGGAAAATGTGCGTTTGGGATAACAGCAGCCAAGCTAATGTAGGAAACAGTTGCCCACAAGGAGGCCAGGTTTTTGCGACTGCCTGGGCCACAATCAACCATCACTTGTTGCCTTCTATAGGGGCTTTTTGTCTGGGCTCTGCTCGCTCCTTTGAACTGGGGGGAACTGCGCCCAGGCAGATTTAAATTTGCATCTTTAAAAAGGGGGAGAAAGAAATCAGCAAGCCACCAGCCAGGAACAATCCAAGCCCAACTCTACCCCTTACCAGGTTTTTTAAAAGCGCCGTCACTTCCCTGGTGAAAACGGCGAGGTTGAGGAAGCCAGTGGAAAGTTCGTGGTTGTTCTGAGAAAGGTGGTTATTGCCAAAGTTCTCCAGAGTTTCGCTGTATTGCTCCTCGTTCTCCACGTGAGCTGAGGAAATAAAGGGGAGAAGGGGGGAAAAATGGTGAGGATGGAAGATCTTTGTCCAAGATGCTCCTCAGCCTCAGCATGAACATGATTTAAATCAGGGGTGTCCAACCTTGGCAACTTTAAGACTTGTGGACTTCAACTCCCAGAATTCCTCAGCCAGCAAAGCAAAGCTGTCTGAGGAATTCTGGGAGTTGAAGTCCACAAGTCTTAAAGTTGCCAAGGTTGGACATCCCTGAATTAAATGAATCAGAACAGAAGAACCAGCCCGTCATTTTTTTTTTCCCTGTGGGTTAACCGCCCTTTTCAGGGCAAAAGGGAACAAAAGGCAGTGCATAAATTGATGGATCGTTTTTGCACAAGTGGCTGGTTGGGATTCTGGCAAGGGATTCTAGCCAAGTGATCTGACAAAGCAGGGGTGTCAAACTCAATTTCATTGAGGGGCACATCAGGGCTGTCAGGGTTGACCTCAGGGGGCTGGGCAGGAGCGGCTGACTGGGCAGGCAAAGCCATCTTGATGTCACTCATTGGGCATGGCCAACTGGGTGGGCGTGGCCAACTGGGTGGGCATTGCCAGTTTGACGCCACTCATTGGGCATGGCCAACTGGGTGGGCATGGCTGACTGGGTGGGTGTGGCCAGCTTGAAGCCATCACTGTGAGTGGCCAAGAGGGTGGGCGTGGCCAACTGGATGGGCATGGCCAGCTTGACACCACTCATTGGGCGTGACCGACTGGGTGGGCATGACTGACTGGGTGGGCGTGGCTGACTGGTGGGTGTGGCTGACGGTGGGCGTGGCCAGTTTGACGCCATCACTGGGCGTGACTGACTGGGTGGGTGTGGCTAGCTTGACACCATTCATTGAGCGTGGCCGACTTGGTGGATGTGGCCAGCTTGATGCCCTCACTGGATGTGGCCAACTGGGTAGGCATGATGAACTGGGTGGGCATGGCCAATTTGACGCCACTCCCCAAACTGCTGCCTGATGTTTCCTTGTTGCAATGGATAGACCAGGTCAAAGCGATATGGACCAGCCACTTTACATTTTCTAGGACAGTCCCGCAGGCCGGATCTGGCCACATCACGGGCTGAATACAGCCCATAGGCCTTGAGTTTGACACCCCTGCATTAGTATTTTAAAACAAGACATACAAACTACAGGTAGTCTTTGACTTAGAGCAATTTGTTTAGTGTGACCGTTCAAAGTTACAACAGCGCTGGAAAATGTGACTTATGACCGTTTTTCACAGTTATGACCTTTGCAGCAACCCTATGCTCATGTGATCAAAATTCAGAGGCCTTCGCAACCAGTTCATATTTACGACCGGTACTGTGTCCCAAGATCATAGGAATCTCCTTTTGCGACTTTCTGACGAGCAAAGCCAACGGCAATTCACTTAACCGGGTCACTAACTTAACATCCGCAGCCATTCGCTTAACAAATGTCTCACTCAACGGTAGAAATTTGGGGCCCAAATTGTGGCCGTAACTCGAGGACTACCTGTAGTTGGGTCTGAAAAGAAGAGGCACTGAATCAACTCCCTGGTTTGCCATATTGACTTTGACGAGTGAATCGCAGCAGACCCACCATCGCAAGGCCCTGAAGGGAGGCTAGGTATCGCAAGCTAACTAGGAATCCCACCCCCAACTTAATGTAACCTGAGGAAACAAGCAGACATTCTTGGCTGCTGAGGAGGAAACCAGCTGTCAAGGAATGTTTATAAACGGTGCAGCCGCTGCAGGAAAAGGAGAAAAGTTTGAGGCGTCTAGGGAGAAGAGGCGATAAGGAAAAAAGATCAGGAGACGTTTGAGAGACGGAAAACGGGAGAAGGGAGGCCTATTGGCTTCAGCTGAACATCAGGGTCAATCTACATTTAATAACAATACAGGTAGTCCTTGACTTACAACAGTTCCCTCTGTGAACACTCAAAGTTACAACGGCAATGAAAAATATGACTTAGGACCAATTTTTCACTGTTATGAATCCCACAGTGGTGGGATTCAAATGTTTTTACTACCAGTTCTGTGGGTGTAGATTGGTGGGCATGGCAGAGAAAGGATACTGTAAAATCTCCAGTCAGAGGTGGGATTTGCCGATTCTCTGAACCATTCAAAATTTCCACTACTGGTTCTCCAGAACTGATCAGAACCTGCTGAATACCACCATTGGTTACAGCCTTTGTAGCATCTCCATGACCATGTGATCAAAATTCAGATACTTGGCCACTGGTTCATATTTATGACCATTGCAGTGTCCAGAGGTGGTATTCGGTTACTTCTGACAGGTTCTGGAGAACTGGTAGTAGAAATTTTGAGTAGTTCGGAGAACTGGTAAATACCACCTCTGGTTGGTATGATTAATTTTTTTTTACTACCAGTTCTGTGGGTTTGGCTTTGTGGGCCTAGCAGGGAAAGGATATTGCAAAATCCCCATTTCCACCCCACCCCACTAACCTGCTTACCAGCTCTGTTCTCCTGTGCAAGGCAACCAAAGAAGAGCCAGCCAATCAGCTGGGACTCGAGAGGTGGAGAATAGATGGGGGCGAGGCCAGTCAGAGGTGGGATTTGCCGGTTCTCTGAACCACTAAAAATTTCTGCTACCTGTTCTCCAGAACTGGTCAGAACCTGCTGAATACCACCTCTGGCTCTGCCCCCATCTATTCTCTGCCTCCCATTGAGTCCCAGCTGATCGGCTGGGTCTTCTTTGATTGCCTTGCACAGGAGAACGGAACTGGAAAGCAGGTTAGTGGGGTGGGGAGGGAATGGGGATTTTGCAGTATCCTTCTCCTGCCATGCCCACCAAACCATGCCCACCAAGCTACGTCACACCCACCAAGCAACACCAGCCCACCAAGCCACGCCCACAGAATTGGTAGTCAAAAAAATTGAATACCACCACTGGAATGTCCCAAGGTTACGCGATCTCTTTCTGACAAGAAAAGTCAAAAGGGAAACCAGATTCGCTGAACAACTGGTTTACTACCTTATGAACTGCAGTGATTCATTTAACCACTGTGGCAAGATAAGTTGCAAAATGGGGCAAAACTCACTCAATGTCTCAATGCCAGAAATTTTGGGCTCCATTGTGGTCATTAAGTCCAGGACTGCCTGTATATAGATCAGCATTTTCCAAAGCTGACAACTAACAGAGTTGGAAGGGACCTTATAGGTCATCTAGTCCAACCCCCTGCCCAAGTGGGAGACCCTACACCATTTCTGACAAATCTTTTCTTGAAGGTCTCAAGTGATGGCGCTCCCACAACCTCCAAGGGCAAACTTTTCCATGGGTTGATTGTTCTCACTGTCAGAAAGTTTCTCCTTATTTCCAGGTTAAAGTTTAAGGTGGGTAGACTTCAACTCCCAAAATTCTCCAATGGGGAATTCTGGGATTTGATATCTACAATATTCTACATCTCTTAAAATTGCCAAGTGTGAAAAACGCTGATTTAATCAATGAGAGACTACAAGTAGTTCTTGAGTTAGTACATAATTCGGCCTGGAATTATGACCCTTACTCACGCCAATTGTTAAATAAGTATCACGTAACTTCATCCAATTTTACAATATTAAGCAAATGAAGTGATCATTAAATGAATTCATTTTCCCCAGTGGGCCTTTTTTGGGGGCGGGCCAGAAACCAGAATTAAATGCCAGAAATCAGAAAAAAAACAAACCACCAAAAATTACTATCGTGTGAACTCAGGATGCTGCAAAAGGCTGCAAATGGGAGGTTTTACTTCGGAGCAGGGGTCTCCAACCTTGGCAACTTTAAGATTTGTGGACTTCAACTCCCAGAATTCCTCAGATAGTCATGCTGGCTGGGCAATTCTGGGAGTTGAAGTCCACAAGTCTTAAAGTTGCCAAGGTTGGAGACCCCTGCTTTAGAGATTCTGCTTGAGGGTATGAGAGTTGGAATTATTCTCCTCCTTAGTGGGGGCAGTTTTTGCCTAGGGTCTTTTTCAACCTTGGCAATGTTCAGAAGTGTGGACTTCAACTCCCAGAATTCCCCAGTCAGTGTTGGAAGTCCATACACCTGAAAGCTGCCAAGGTTGAGCCAAGCCGGCTTTGGTGCATACAGCTTAACATACAGCTGCTTTCGAGCCTGTATCTACAAAGCCAGATGGCTCTCAGGTGTATGGACTTCAACTGGGAGTCCCACGCTGTCTGGGGAATTCTGGGAGTAGAAGTCCACACATCTGAATATTGCCAAGGTTGAAAAAGACCCTAGGCAAAAACTGCCCCCACCAAGCAGGAGAATAATTCCAACTCTCAAACCCTCCAGCAGAATCTCTAAAGCAGGGGTCTCCAATCTTGGCAACTTTAAGACTTGTTGACTTCAACTCCCAGAATTCCCCAGCCAGCGTGGGACTCCCAGTTGAAGTCCATACACCTGAAAACTGCCAAGGTTGAGCCACGCTGGCTTTGGTGCATGCATGCAGCTTAACATGCAGCTGCTTTTGAGCCTGTATCTACAAAGCCAGATGGCACATCACAAACCCACACCCCTCCCACGGGTGATCAGCCAGATGGCCTTCTAGGCTGATGCACCAGCTGATAAAAGAGCATTATCTTACTGAGCCCAGAAACATGAATCGCTTTCACGTATTTCTTGATCCGCTGAAGAATGGCTTGGTCTCCATCCAAACTCTGAAATACAAAAAGGGGAAAATTGCAAAAGCTTTTAAATGTTGGGTTAATGTAGCTAATTTAAGCCCCTTTAAAACAAAAACAAAAAAAAACATAGTGATATCTTCACAGAACTGCATGTCGCAAGTATTCAGTTAACTAGTGGAGGAGTTTACACACAAAATGAAATCTGGAACCACCCTAGCTGTTTAATCCAAGAGGGTGTAACTGTCACCATCTCCTTGCCAACTTAGCAATAGGATAGCAATAGCATTTAGACCAGTGGTGGCTAACCTTTTTGGGCTCCTGTGCCAAAAATTGTGTGTGTGCCTGTGCTGGCACGCTTGTGTGCCAGCACCCAGAAGAAAATGCACAAATCCCCACGCCCCCTGTGCATGCGCGCACAATCTCTACCCCTATCCCCTTACCTATACTGCGCCTCCCAGCTGATTTTCGGCCCATTTGAGGCCTTTTTCGGCCTCCCAGAGGTTTGAGGAAAGCTTCTACAGGCTTTGCAGGCCGAAAAATGGGCCCATTTTGTCACTTCTGATATTTCCAGAAATACAGGAAGTGATGAAACAGGCCTATTTTTCTCGAAAAAGACCTCAAACAGGCTGAAAATCAGCTGTGAGGCATGCGCGTGTGCATTAAGTTCGCGTACTGGCACAAATGGCTCTGAGTGCCACCTGTGGCACACGTGCCATAGGTTTGCCATCACGGATTTAGACTTATATAACGCTTCACAGCGCTTTACAGCCCCATCTAAGTGGTTTTACAGAGTCAGCATACTGCCCCCGATAATCTGGGTCCTCATTTTACTGACCTTGGAAGGATGGGAGGCTGAGCAGGGGTGGGTGTCAAAAATTTTAGCCAAGGGTTCTCTGCCCGGTTGTGGGTGGGCATGGCCATGGTGGGCACGGCCTAGTCGGCCTCCTGCACCAAAGTGGGGTGGCGGTGTTGCCCTCCTCTGGCTCCGGAGGCTTTCCTCGAGTCTCCAGGAGGGCAAAAAGGGCCCTCTGGAAGCTGGAAACAGGCCCGTTACCATTTGCAACCTTCCCAGCTGGCTTCCGACAAGCCAAGGCAATGGGGGAAGCCAGCTTTGCTTAATGACCATATGATTCCTTAACATCAGTGATTCACTTAACAACCCTGTTCGGGAAAAGTCATAAAATTGGGCATGGCTTAACAATTGTCTTGCTTAGCAACTGAAACTGCTGGTCTCAATGGTGGTCATAACTCGAGGCCTACCTGTATGTACCCTAACCTTTCAAAACTGAAGGTTTTTGCACCATTGCTCTAAACAACAATAGGCCCAACTATACAAGAGATTGGGGGGGTGGGGGAGGAAAGGCTTGAATCAGCGAAGAGTTAATTGCAGTTTGGCGAAGCTTCAGTCATGATAACAGTGCTGGAAAATACTTGAAGAGTGTAATCTTGGCAGGAGGGAACATCATTGTTTAGGGTCAAACAAGGGATAACATTTGCAGTAATGAATAAGATGGTTTCCCCACCGTTGGGAAAGTCAGCTTGGAGAGAGAACTTGTACAGTAACCATTTTTCGATGGCCTCCTTTTATCCGATGAAATTTTAGCATTTTGGCTCCTGATTTTAAGTGTTGGTAGCAGAGGTGGTATTCAGCAGGTTCTGACCAGTTCTGGAGAACCAGTAGCAGAAATTTTGAGTAGTTCGGAGAATCGGCAAATCCCACCTCTGACTGGCCTCGCCCCCATCTATTCTCTGCCTCCCGAGTCCCAGCTGATTGGCTGGGTCTTCTTTTGTTGCTCTGCACAGGAGAACAGAGCTGGAAAGCAGGTTAGTGGGGTAGGGAGGGAATGGAGATTTTGCAGTATCCTTCCCCTGCCACGCCCACCAAGCCATACCATGCCCACCAAGCCACGCCCACAGAACCAGTAGTAAAAAATTTTTTGAATCCCACCACTGGTTGGTAGAGATGCAGGGAAAACGGGTACAATGGCTCAGCAGTTAAAGATGCGGAGCTTGTCAGCTGAAAAGCTGTCAGCCGGGTTCGAGATCTGAGCTCCGCGTGATCAGGTGAGCTCCCGTTCCTTCCCTCAGCTCCTGCCCACCTAGCAGTTTGAAAGCATGCAAATGCGAGTAGATAATAGGTATCGCTGGTGGGAAGATAACAGCGTTCTGTGCACCTCCGTGTATAATCATGCCAGCTACATTATAATGGAAATGTCTTCGGGCAATACTGGCTCCTTTGGCTAAGAAACAGTCATGAGCACTGGGCCCTAGAGTCGGGCATGACTGGATGGGGAAACTTTTACCTTTCTCTTTAGAGATGCAGGGTTGAGTGTTAAAACTAGTAAAACATGTGGAATTCACTCATGAACCTGCCTCCTGTGGTTTAAGTGTTGGCTGTGTTGGAGATTTCACATCTGGGGCTGTGATGACCCAGAGCATGGCACAAAGGCAACACAGTCAAATAAGCAACAAGAGTCCCTTTATTATCTCCAACTTTGCCCCCAATGTCCAGGTTATCTTCTGGCTGGAGAAAAACTCTCCCAGGAACAGCCTTTGACGGTAGAAAATTCAGTCCAAAACAAGGTACACAAACTGTAACTTAAAATCCAAACAAACCAAACTGAAGTAATTAGTTTAGCAGAGCAGGAGCAGGAATTTCAAACTTGAAAGCACAGCAAAACTCACACAGTTGGAAAGGCACCAGGAACACAGATAAGCCATGATGATACAAGATAAAGTCACATTTGGTCCCAACAGCTTGCTGCACGCAGCTTGCCTTTTTTATACACTGTGTTCCCAGCTGCAGCTAATAAAGGGAATCAGGGCCCTTTCCTTCCCCACAAGCCATGCAACCTACCTTGCTCTCTTCTCTCTTCTCCGTTCCTCCCTGCATGCCCTAGGATGAAGAAGGGGTGGGCCTGGGTTTTCCTCTGAATTCCCTCTGCCTTGCTCTACCTCTCCCCTACTCTGCCCAGCCAGACTTTGCCCTTCCCCAGTTTCTTCCACAGCCAACGGAGCCACTCTCACTTCCTGTCAGATAGCCTCAGCTTACAACCATTCATTCAACAACCATTTAGTTATGATGGGGCTGGACAAAAAAAGACGTATGATCCTCGCATATTGCATCCTGATGGTCACTTGATCAAAATTTGGGCACTTGGCAACCGTGATGTCACGTGATTGCCATGTATGACCTTCCCAGGGGGCGTCTGACAAGCAGTCAACAAGGAAAGCCAGATTTGCTTATTGCCCCTGCCCCCACCTGATTCACTTCATGACTTTGATGATTCGCTTAACGACTGTGGCAAAAAAAAAAAGGTTGCAAAATTGGGTGCAATGCACTTCACCGCATCGCTTAGCGATGGAAGTTCCGCTCCCAATTGTGGCCGTAAGTTGAGGACTATCTGTATCTGGGATTTGGAGGGCAATTCCTCGAGGTTCTCATATAATGGCTATTCTTGGGGTTCACTAAAAGAATTTTTTAAAAATCCATGCCATCGTGGCAAGGAGCCTCTTTCAATCTGAGCTGGGAATTCCGTAGATGTGTATCCATATTATTCCTTGGCTGTGGTAAAGAGGCTGTTATGCCACTGGCCTCGTCTGAAATATTTTTCCACTTCCCAATCAGATCTGTAAATTTGGATATTCCCTGCAGCAGGGGTCTCCAACCTTGGCAACTTTAAGCCTGACAGACTTCAACTTCCAGAATTCCCCAGCCAGCTTTGAAAGTCCTAAACTCTTTAACACCAGATTAGACTTAATTTACGTCATTCTGCATAAGCGTTTACTCCAGTGTTTCTCCATTCTGGCTGGGGAATTCTGGGAGATGAAGTCCACACATCTTAAAGATGCCAAGGTGGAAAGACACCGATATACTCCAACTAGCAGAGACTCTGGCAAAGAAACCCTTCCTCATCTGCTGCCGATTCTCTTTTGCCTGGAGCTGAACCTGAAATTCATTGCGTGGAAAAAGGTCAGAGGGGCTGTAGAATTTGACCCAAACTACCTGAGTCAGCCTCCAGTTTCTCCCGTACCTCACATGACAAGAGTTCACCTGGGCAAGGCAGAAGCCTTGGCATGCCTGATCTTGTGAGAGGAGCTGCAGGAGGATCCAGGGAGGGGTGTCTCTCCCAGGTGGATCAGGTGCACAGAGGAGACAAGCTGTCGGTTGAGGTGTTATTATCCAGCAGTGCAAGATCCTTAAGTGCTTCAAGAGGAATCAGACTGGAAGGAAGGAATCAGAGCATTGCAACACAGTGCAAATCTTACAATGCTTTTTATTGTTCTGTTAGGAGAGTACAGCAATAGCACTTAGACTTATATGCCACTTCACGGTGCTTTTACAGCCCTCCCTAAGCGGTTTACAAAGTCAGCCTATTGCCCCCAACAACCTGGCTCCTCATTTGACCCACCTCGGAAGGATGGAAGGCTGAGTCAACCTTGAGCCAGTCACGATCGAACTCTTGGCAGTAGGCAGAGTTAACCTGTGACTTATATACCACTTTACAGTGCTTTACAGCCCTCTCTAAGCAGTTTACAGAGTCAGCCTATTGCCTTCAACAATCTGGGTCCTCATTTTACCCACCTCAGAAGGATGGAAGGCTGAGTCAACCTTGAGCCTGGTGAGATTTGAAGTGCTAAATTTCAGGCAGCCAGCAGCCATCAGGAGCCTGCAGTACTGCATTCTAACCACTGCACCACCACAGCTCTTGTATATGTAGTATACTGTATGTAGCTCTCAACTTACAAACATTTGTTTAGCAACCATTCGAAGTTATAACGCAAGTGAAAAAAATGACTTACAACCAAGCCTCACACTTATGACCATAGCAACATCCCCACGGTCACATGATGAAAATCCAGGTGCTTAGCAACCAGCCTGTATTCACGATGGTTGCAGATTCCTAGAGTCACAAGATCTCCAATGTTCCCAGCTGGTTTCTAACAAGCAAAGCCAATTAGGGAAACCAGATCCGCTTAATGATTCTGTCATTAGCTGAACAATTGTGGCAAAAAAGAGGTTGCACAATTGGCCACAACTTACTTAAACACCGCCTTGCTTAGCAATGGAAGTCCTGGTCCCAATTTTGGCTGTAAGTCGACGGTTATGTGGAATCTCCTTGATAACTTCCAAGTTTTCAAATATCTCTTCCAATCTGGGCACGCTTGTACCCCTGTGCCTCCGTCGAGCAATCCTAAAAGGTCTCTTCCAGGGCTTCCTGACAGAACAATTAATCAGTGGAACAACTTGCCTTCAGAAGTTGTAGGTGCTCCAACACTGGAATTGGAGCACCTACAACAATTTTAAAGAAGAGGTTGAAGCAGTTTTAAAGAAGACACTGGATAACCATTTGTCTGGAAGGGCATAGCAATAGCGCTTAGCAATAGCACTTAGACTTATATATACTTATATACAGCCCTCTCTGAGTGGTTTTACAGAGTCAGCCTCTTGCCCCCAACAATCTGGGTCCTCATTTTACCCACCTCAGAAGGATGGAAGGCCGAGTCAACCTTGAGCCTGGTGAGATTCAATCTGCCAAATTGCAGTCAGTCAGCAGTCGTAAGTCTGCAGTACTGCACTCTAACCACTGAGCAGGGGGTTAGACTAGAAGACCTCCAAGTTCCCTTCCAACTCTATTCTGTTATTCTGTTTCTCAACATGCTGGCTGGGGGATTCTGGGAGCTGAAGCTGCCAAGACTGAGACACACTGGTTTATACGAGGTGCAATGACAATAAAGTAAACTACATTATCCTCTTTTTGTGAATAATGACTTGCACAAGACTAAAAACGAAGGAGGTTAAGGTAAAACAGACTAATAATTGCAATATCAGGAAACTGCTTTTGTTTGATAGTCTTACGGTAATCATCGATAATTCAGAAGGGATCTCACTTAAATGAAAATTGGGGTGTACATGTTGTATTTGGAGCATCTTAGGGACTTTCTGTTGTTGTTTTGGATGGTTCTGCCAACAGAAAACAAGCCAGACAGCTGGCGTGGTCCATTGCAGTGGAGAATCTCTGGGCACCCATCCCCAGACAAATGACTCAGCCCAAGAGATGAGATCCAGAATAAAGGAGAAAAATAGGCTTTCTTCGGAAAGAGAGAGAAGAGGGACATCAGCTCTGCAGCTGCAGATGCCTTTACAAAACCCCCTTCTATTCAATTCTATTAGACCTAGAGAACTCTCTGTGCAAGGATCCCATTTACACTTAGCTTTCCAGGAAAGGCCTTGAATCCATTTGAAATGGACGTTGCCAGCCAGCAAGAATAGTAAGTTTCAAAAATAGGGTCTCTTTGGCAGCATCTCTCTCTATCTCTTCTCTATTGCATAATGGACACTAGTCAATCAACGGGTCCATTCTCCATCTTCTCATCTCAATAAAGCGAGTACCAGTTAGTACAGCATACAAGCCGCCAATTGGCAAGGAAACCTGGCCCAAGAATGACAGCAACGTAATCTAAATTTAGGAGGCGCGTAATACATACTCACAAATAAACAAAAGGAAATCCTTGGGGAGCAAGACAGAGGCTGGCACAGGTTTCTCAACAGTGGGCAGTCTGGGCAGCTGCCATGCCAAGGAACCCATAAACGGAAATAAGGTCAATCCAGGATTATAAGCCTCAACTCCTTTCCAAGAATTACCAGTTGCCAAGAATGTGGCATGCCTTCTACACGCTGTCCGGTCGTTGGTTTTCCACCTCCAGGAATTTGAATCATCACAAGGAAAAGCAAACGCAGAACCCGCACTTTCAGGTCGATTCAAAATATGCCACCTTACTCAACTTGGCAACGCATCTCTAGAGTCAGTTGGATGGAAGGAACCCCCTAGAACCTGGGAGGCTATGAGTTCCCAGACACATTTCCTGATAGGAAGAGTTGTGGCATGGATGGAATTCTCCTTCAACACTCAGCAAGCGCCCGCTTCCCTCCAAAAGCTCAAGATTCCCCAAAAGTTGAGATAATAGCAAAACTATTTCTCAATGCGCCTATGAATTGGCATCTGGACACTGCATGCAAATCGGGACCTTTTTGGAGGGTCATTCATTTTTGTCTTTGATGGGAAATGGAAAGTGGTATAAAAATAGTTCTTTTACATTGCTTTTACCACCATCGCTACCCTGTTTTTTTTTAAAAAAACACCTAATGATATACAGTGCATTGAACCAAAAGGAACAAGGATGTGGACAGCTGCCTAAGAGATTCAGATAGAGCTTGAAAATTGCTAGTAAAACTTGATAGCCTAGAAAATTATGAGATCTTCTAACTTTATTGTTGAGGAGGAAGGGGGGGGGGGAGAGAGGGAGAGACCTGGTAAATTTCCTAAACACTCTTCAGTCTTGGAATGTGCAGCGTCTAGGATAAGAGACTCACCTCCAAACAAATCTAAGTTTAATCCCACTAGGCCATCAGAAATTGCTTTTTTTTAAAAAAAAATCTAGTTCCTGCATTGCAAATGCCATTAAGTCATTCTACAAAAGTGCATTTCCAAGAGGGATCCAAGTTACACAAAAAACAACAACACTGAGGGATATTAACTATTGATCATTTTTATGATTAGAGTCAAATGGCTTACATCAGGGATGTCTAACGTTGGCAGCTTTAAGATCTGTGGATTTCAACTCCCAGAATGGTTGGCTGGGTAAATCTGGGAGTTGAAGTCCACAGATCTTAAAGCAGCCAAGTTTGGATACCTCTGGCCTACACTATGGAGCTATTGCATGGATCAAACTATTAGAAAGCACAGCCTACATGAGAAATCCTGATGACCCATAAGCACCATACAACAGCCATATCAAATTGATCCCAATATTGCAGAGGTCTTGTTTGCATGACATGCTTAATAAGGGTCAAAAGGGAGAGAATGTCATACAAATATCCTGATCCACTCAAAGGCAGAGATTAAAAGAGTAGTTTCCCCCCCCAAATAGCATTTTGAGTCTTGAGTGAATCTTAACTCTCCCCAGTCAACCATATCATGCAGACAAGGTTAAAATTGCCCCCAACAACAGGTGACAGGTGCCAGCGAGTTGTTTTTAGTACTTCTCTGTGGTCACCTGGAAAAAACTCTGAGAAGAATAGCACAAAAAGTCACAGTCAGGTTAAAGTCAGCAGTTATGTGAAACAGGTGTTCCTAATCTCCAAATGCCCCATGGGATGGGCTTCTTGATGATCCCTTTGGAATTTAATTGAAATCTTGGAAGCCTGGGAGATTTCCAAATACTTGCAATGAAGACAAGATGCTCACAAACTCCCCACTATTGATAGAAAAGAATATTTGTAGCTCAGGACTGGACTGTGGGGTCCTTGAATGCACTCTGAGCTTCATTGTTTTCTCATAGATGTTTTATTACTGAACTAGATAATATCACCAGTGCACTGATGATATCACCTAGTTTGGTAATGAAATGTCTGCAAGAAAGCCAATTCAGAGAGCATCAAGATCCTCTCTTGAACTTCATTGTAAGGTAAACACCATACCACTTGCATTGGAGTTTAATGGAAATGTTTCCTCCTTCACTCAATACCTTCCCCACCCCCCCAAATATTCAAATCAATTTCTTTCCCATCAATGCATGATAAATAAGAACAGACGACCGCTTTGGCACATCCATAACTCTTATTAATGTTCACTCAGCGTATCATGATCTCCTTCCATCTTACCTAGACCATAATTTTGGTGGGATCTTTAGAATAGCTAATGATTGTTGGCAGGCCCATCCAAAGAAAGCCCAGATCTTCCCAACTTTCATTCTTCTTCTTTTAGGGCCAACGCATATTCAGAAAACACAAAAACAATAATAGAAGCATGTGATGCAGCTCTCCAGGAACTGAAAGCAGGTAAAGACTCACCTGGTTTACTAAAAGGGAGTCAGGAGCTCAGGTTCCATGTAGGTAAGACACAGTGTTTCATTTTGAAATAGTGTCTTTTGACTGTTTATTTGTTTGTTTGTTTGTTTATTTGTTTGTCAAGCAAGTATTAGATAACAGGTATAAGTATAAACATGGTTATGAATACATGAAATGGATACGAATAAGAAGAAAACAATAGGATAGGGACTGTAGGAAGGTTGGTGTGCTTATGCACACCCCCTACAGACCTCTTAGGAAACGGGTGAGGTCAATAGTAGACATTCTAAGGTTAAAGTTTTGGGGGTTTGGGGAAGAAACCAGAGTCAGGTAGAGTATTCCAGACATTGACCACTCTGTTGCTGAAGTCGTATTTCCTGCAATCAAGTTTGGTGCGGTTTACCTTGAGTTTGTATCTATTGTGTGCTCTTGTGTTGTTGTGGTTGAAGCTGAAGTATTCATTGACAGGTAGGACACTGCAATAGATAATTTTATGTACTATACTTAGGTTGGGCGTAGTTCTAGGTTGTCTAGGTCTAAAATCTTTCTAAAATTCTATCTCCAAATCTTTCTTTAGTTTTGAATCAACATGATGAATAGGAGCCTTCGTGATAAACAGAAATAACACCTCCTCCTTCTAATCAAATCAAATCTTTATTATAGCCAGATGTCTACAAACTTGGTAACTTTAGGACTTGTGGACTTCAACTCCCAGGATTGCTCAGCCAGTCATGCTGACTGGAGAATTCTGGGAGCTGAAGTCCACAAGTCTTAAAGTTGACAAGTTTGCAGTTCCCTGTTTATCAGGCCAACAGAAATAAGAAAGAAAAGAAACAAATAGAAGATGTGTAAGAGAAGGAAAATCAATCCAACTCCAACTCCAAGCAGAGATGTAGAATACACACAGAAATGCAAAATTGTGCAACCACAAAGGACCCAACTGAACAATGATCAGGCAGGGAAAAAAAGAACAAAGTCACATGCTCTGCCAAGAAATTATCTCCCGGTACATAGTGTTAGTACATGGGCAGTGTTTGTAGTACATTGAGAACTGCCCAGAGTGCCCAGCGGTGCCAAAATAAAATTAAATAAATGTTCATCCAGAATGCCAAATGCGTTCTGTAGAAATTGTGGACTCTAACCAGCCAAAGCAAAATGTTTATGGAGATTCTCAGTCATCCAGGTCATCCAGTGCTTTTTCAAGAGGCAACTGGATTTTCAGGTTTTGCTTCGAAGATGTTTCACTTCTCATTCAAGAAGCTTCTTCAGCTCTCAAGGAGTTTCTTGGTTGAGAAGTGAAACATCTCCAAAGAAAAATCAGAAAGTCCAGTTGCCTCTTGAAAAAACACCTTTGAGACAGTAAAGCAAAGAACCTGTGTAGAAAGTTTCCCCTCTGCTTAAAACTGCCCCATCCCCCTTGAAAAACTGCCCTATGAAAAAAAAAAATTAATTGCTTTTTGGTGCAGGAGAGATAGTAAGAAACAGGCTTCGCCCAGTCTCCTTAATATTCAACCATCTACGTACACAGAATCCTATTTCCAAACCAGAGACAGCGGGGTTGGACACTGGAGAGACAGATGATTAATTCATGACACAGTTAAGCATTACAGATTTAGAGTCTGTGTTGCAAACTTCATACACATCTAAATCACATGATGATTGAGAGCAGGGGTCCCCAACCAAACCAAGTGGTCTGTAGACCAGCGTTGGTCATGGCATGCCAGCAATCAGGCCATACAAACAAGTAACGCCAGGATTCAGGCAGCATGCAAAACTATGCACCCACTGGTCCTGGAAAAACCTCTCACCACAGAACCGGTCTCTGGTGCCCAGAAGGTTGGAGCCCACTGATTTAGAAGCAATTTGCTTTTTCAGTGTTATTTACTTATTTGCAATTCCTAAAGTATCCGGAAACTGTGGTATTAAACACTGGAAACTTTCTTTTCAAAGAGCCAGAGACAGTGTGCGGATCAGTTTAACGCAACTGAGCAGTTAAATAAAAACACACAAATCCTAGAAAATCCCAGGTCATCTGGAATCTTGCAAAACAATTGCTCTCTATGGCATTGGGTGACAGAATAAATATTTATCCCCAAAGTCGGTAAGTTTATCTGGCCCCCGGGGACAGGTAGATTAAGGGCACCCTCTCAATGCCAAATATGGAGATTCTGAGCCTTAAAAACCTTTGTTCTAAATACCGAACAATTATAAAATAATGTGAAATAGATTTAGTTGCTTCCTCTCCTTTTCCTTAGCTCAAGCTTCCGATTTCCTCAGCTTACTATTTCCAGCTCCTTTCCTGTATTCTGCATAATGCAGCAATTCCCTAAAATGGAACAGTGCGATTGGGGTGCATATATATGTGGCAAAGTCTGTGATATAAGACTTTTGATATGACTATATTTATTCATACAGTACTGTGTAGGGCAAGGGGGGGGTCAAACTTGATTTCATTGAGGGCCACATCAGGGTGGGGGTGGGGGTGGAGAGGCATGGCAGGGGGGGCATGTCCAGCTTGACATCACTCATGTCAGAGACACCTGTGGTGGCCCTGCCAGCGAAAACAGGCTCGCAATCTCCATTTTATGTGGCCATACTGACAGTGATTCAAAAAAATATACTACCCATTCTATGGCCGTGGCTTGGTGGGCGTGGTTTAGCTTGGTGGGCGTGGCAGGGGAAGAATACTGTAAAATCCCCATTCCCTCCCCACCCCACTAACCTGCTTTCCAGCTCCGTTCTCCTGTGCAGGGCAACCAAAGAAGACCCAACCAATTAGCTGGGACTCAGGAGGCGGAGAATAGATGGGGGCGGGGCCAGTCAGAGGTGGGATTTGCCAGTTCTCTGAACTACTCAAAATTTCCACTACCGGTTCTCCAGAACTGGTCAGAACCTGCTGAATACCACCTCTGCCTCCTGAGCTCCGTTTTCGCTGGCAATGGGTTGCAGGATGCCATCCCAGCCGAAAATGGAGGTCGGGAGCCTGTTTTCGCTGGCAAAGGCACCCACAGGCCAGCCCTATGCTGTTTTCTGTGCAGCCCCGTGGGCTGGATCTAAGCACTTGAGTTTGACATCCCTGGCAAAGGGAAATAAATTGGTTTTATTCAGATGCTGCTGATATGGAGGAAAAAGGGATCCCTGTTTCTGAATACAGACAGTCCTCAACTTACAACTACAACTGAGCCCAAAATTTCCATTGTTAAGTGAGACATTTTGTTAAGGGGATTTTGCCCAGTTTAACAATGTTTCTTGCCACCCATTGTCAAGGGAATCCCAGCCGATGTTAAGTCAGTAAGATAGCTGTTAAGTGAATCTGGCTTCACTACTGACTTTGCTTGTCAGAAGGTCGCAAAAGGGAATCAGAACACTGCAACAGTCACAAATATGAATCCGTTTCCAAGAGTCTGAATTTTTATCACATGCTTGTAAATGTGAAAAAAAGATCGTACGTCACTTTTTTCAGTGCCTGTGTAACTTTGAATGGTCACTAAATGAATTGTTGTAAGTTGAGGACTACTGTACTAAAAATAAAGGGATGTTGCTGGATAATTCACAGAGATCCTGTCATGCCCCTGTTGGAGACTGACTCGGAGGGAGAGGAGGAACAGCCGACAGGGAGTGGAAGTGTGGCTCTGGAGGTTGTGGTGGAGGCTGGGGAAGGGCAGAGGCCAACTGGGCAGTCAGAGGAGGACCCAGGCCCATCCCCTCTCCATCCTAGGGCACGCAGGGAGGAGAAGATAAGGGAGAGATGTGGTCTACTGAGGAGGAGAGGGCCTTGATCCTCTTCATGGGCTGCAGCTGTGACAACTGAATAAGAGTTTGGACCTGCGTATGGCCGAATGCTGGAAACAAAGCGCGGAAATATCTCTAGTTTATGGTTCCTCTCTGAGTTTGGCATCCTTCCCAGTGTGTGTTATCTCTGGACGTCCTCCAGCCCTTATCTTGCCTGGTTTGTGTTGCTTTTTTCCTTCTTGTGTAACTGTTTGTGTGGTAGTGTTTTTGTCTTCCATCAAAGATATTCAGAGCTTGGAAGTAAACTGAAGGAATAAAAGGGGCTTCACCTGTTGTCTGTGTCTGTGTTTGTTTTGTATCCCACCCTGGGTCATCACAGATCCTAATGTTGTGATTTCCTTGGCTTGCGGCCCTATCTCAAGAAAATATCCACCTCTCATAAAATGAACGATAGTCTACGAAAATAGTGTGTGCTATTATGCAAGAGCCGGTCATGAGGTGCCTTTCGGAGGCTCTGAACTACAGCTCCCACAATCCTTCACCGTAGGCCATGTAGCCTGGGCCAGGTGAGAGCTGAATCCATAATTTCCAAAGACACTCCCTACCTAGAAGATACTTGTCTGTCTAGTTTCAGCTGCCAGCAAGACTCTGCTTTCCTTGGTTAAGTAACAGGATTTGATGGGGAGAACATCATGCAGATGTTTTAACTCTTGTTCTGTCTGCCAATCCTCCTCCGCAAATGTCAGTTCCTCTCACCGTATCTTCATATTTATTTATTTTTTAATTGGAAGGACAGTGTTTGCTTTGAGGTAGAGCAGGCGAGGCACTAAAAGAGAAACACTGGCAGGGAATCGATATTTAAAAAGTAGAGCGATGGCGCCTCTCTTCCTTACCAGATCTTGCCATTCCCCTTTTTTCTGCCCTGGAGGATTCTGCAGTTGTGGCTCCACCAGAATTTAGTGACAGAGAAAAGGGAGAAGGGGGAGCAGGGAGGGAGAGAGAGAGAAAAAGACAGTGGAGACAAAGGAAAAGAGAGAAAAGAGGGAGAGGGAGAGGAAGAGAGGGAGGAAAGAGAAAGTGAGGGAAAGACAAGGGGAAAGAGAGAAAAAGACAAGGGAGGAAAAAAGAAAAATGAAAGGATGGAAAAGAGACAAGTGGAATGGGATGGGATAGCGGGAAGGATTGGATAGGATGGAATGGGAATGGGAATAGAGTGGAGTGGAGTGGACTGGAATAGACTAGACTAGACTAGACTAGAATAGAATAGAAAATATGGAATTGAATGGAATGGAATGGAATGGAATGGAATGGAATGGAATGGAATGGAATAGAATAGAATAGAATAGAATAGAATAGGATAGAATAGAATAGAATAGAATAGAAAATATGGAATGGAATGGAATGGAGTAGACTAGACTAGACTAGACTAGACTAGAATAGAATAGAATAGAATAGAATAGAAAATATGGAATGGAATGGAATGGAATGGGATAGGATAGGATAGGATAGGATAGGATAGGATAGGATAGGACAGGATAGGATAGGATAGGATAACAAGAAGGATAAGCAACAGGGTGAAGTGAGAGGATTACATTGGATTTTGATTGGAGGTTTAAGAATCCTTAATCCTTAAATTTGCTTTCCCCAAACTCCTGCTTAATCAATGTGTTTCGGTTAGAGGTACTATCCTGAGCAGGCATATACTTGCAATATGTAGAAAATCAGCACTGTGATGCAAACATACCCAGAGGAGCCCTGGTTCACAAGAGATTAACTTAAATTGTTGCCAGGAATCTTATGATTTACAGTTTTGGTGGTTAGACAAGATAGATTACAGAAAGAAGAGAGTTGTGTTCTAACCAGAGAGTAAGAGATAAATTTATAATAGTGGTTTTAACTATCTGTAAAGAAGATCAGAAACTACTTCGTTGCATTTATTTTTCTACTGTTTTCACTTTTTTTTTCTTTTCCTGAACTTTTAGCTTTGTTTTTTTTTCCTTTGTATTAGTTTGTATTCGTTTTATCTTCCTTTTTTAAAAATATTTTAATAAAAATGATTAAAGTCCTTAGATATAATTTCCATTACCCAATGAAACAAAAAAAGGACGTTAAAAAGTTATGATATTTATGCAGTTACTTACCATACACATCTAAATTAAAGTAACCAAAATATCTTTACAATCCCCAAGGCATATCACAACTTTTGAGCACCCCTAATGTTTGGAAATTGAACGTTGAAAAATTTGACATGTCCTACCAAGCAAGACAGTTGTTTAAGGGAGTGGCACCCGATTTTACCATGTTTTTAACGATTGTTAATGAACCACTGCAGTCATTAACTGAATCACACGGTCGTTAATCAAATCTAGCTTCCCCCATTGACTTTGCACGTTGGAAGTCAACAGGGCAAGTCTTATGTGGCAATCACATGATCCCAGGACGCTAAAATCCATTTTAAACACCTGCCAGTTGCCAAGTGCCCGAATTTGAATCACATGATTGTGGAGATGTTACAACGGGCTTAAGTGTGAGGACCAGTTGTAAGTCACCTTTTTTCAGTGCCGTTGTAATATTGATATCTGAACAAATGGTTGTAAGCCAAGGACTGCCTCCATGTGCATATGCATAAATTCTTACCTGAAGCAATTTGTCCTGGTTAAAAAACATTAAAGATACAGCCTTCCTTTTTATACCATGGGGTATAAACAAACTAAGCCATTTGACAGATGGAAGAGTGCCATTCTCTGAATTAACCCAATGGCAAGAGAACAGCAACTCCTGAAATTCAACCCCAGCAGTGACCGTTTCTCACACCAGAAGGAAAAGGCGATTCGGTCCTTCCACCAGCCTCTTCCAGTTCTTGCGTAAACTTAATGCACATAATTTAAAATAAACATTGGCAGCAAGAAAGCTGCAAGCCCTTGTCAAGATACTGCCACAATTTCAAAGAGACCGGATGTTTAGCACTCAATTATTGCTAGAATGAAAAAGGAGAAGGGGAAATGCCACAGAGACCGTTTATCGAAGATGTCAAAACAGATGTTTCAAATTAAATCAAAGATTAAATGCTTGAGCACATTTATTGATCGCATTCATATTCTACTTTTCCTTCTAGGCGCTCCAAGGAAGAGGGCAGTATGTAATGCTACCCTTTCCCTATTTTATTTTCCTTCCAAACAAATTGCTTGATCTCACCGGCATTTGGATAAAAGAAACTTAGACCCAATTCTGACCTATTTTCCCCCCAAGCAACGCTCAGCTGGGGTGAGGAAAGTGACTCACTCTATCAATGAAATGTTGTTCAAAGGAGAAGGTAAATTCTGACATTCTCACCAATGCAATGCAATGGTTTTGCATTTATTAAGTGGCCAAGAAGTACCAGAATAATAGAATGGGAAGGGAACTTGGAGGTCTTCTAGTCCAACCCATGCTCAAGCAGGAAACCCTACACCATTTCCAGATACATGGCTGTCCACTCTCTTCTTAAAAACCTCCAACGATGGAGCATCCACAACTTCTGAAGGCAAGCAATTGGTTAATTGTTCTCACTGTTCGGAAGTTTCTCCTTAATTCTAGGTGGCTTCTCTCCTTGATTCGTTTCCATCCATTTTTTCCCCCTTGTCTTTGCCTATCTGGTGCTTTGGAAAATAGGTTGACTCCCTCTTCTTTGTGGCAGACCTTCAAATATCGGAACACTGTTACCGGTATCATGTCACCCCTAAACCTTCTTTTCATTAGACTAGACCAGGGTTTCCCAACCTTAGCAACTTTAAGACTTGTGGACTTCAACTCCCAGAATTCCTCAGGCAGCCATTCTGGATGGGGAATTCTGGGAGTTGAAGTCCATTTAAAGTTGCCACAGTTGGGAAACACTGGACTAGACCAATGATGTTACACTCAAGACCTGCGGGCTGGATTCAGCCTGCAGGGTGCTTAGATCTGGCCCATGGGGCTGCCCTGGAAAGAGCAGAGGACTGACCCACAGGGCCTCGGCACCAGTGGTGCGATTCCAAAAAATTTACTACCAGTTCTGTGGGTGTGGCTTGGTGGGCGTGGCAAGGGGAAGGATACTGTAAAATCTCCATTCCCTCCCCACTCCTGGGGAAGGTCAGGGGTGGGATTCTACCGGTTCTCACCTATTTGCTAGAACCGGTTGTTAACATTCTAAGCAGTTTGGAGAACCGGTTGTTAGAAGAAATTATTGGCCTAATCCTGTAAGGAAGGCAGGAAGGAAACATTCTGGTATTGCTTACAGAAACTGCCTCTCCGTTAACCCTTATTACATTCTTGGCAGGACTGGACTTCCTATCTCTGGAACTTCTCTGGAGTTTTTCCCCCCTCTTTTGCTGGTACTTTGCTTGTGTGGAGTGGCCATTCAAAGTTACAATGGCACTGAAAAAAGTGACTTATGACCATTTTTCACACTTACAACTGTTGCAGCATCCCCACAGTCATGAGAGGCCAGGCAAGGAGATGCGTGCCTCAATGTGAGTGATGTTGAGTTGGCCACGCCCAGCCAGTCACATGACCACCAAACCACGCCCAACTAAGCCACGCCCACAGAACCAGTTGTTTAAAAAATTGAATCCCACCCCAGGGGAAGGTTACTGCAAAATCCCTGTCAATCCCCATCCCACTAACCTGCTTTGTAGCTCTGTTCTCCTGTGCAGGGCAACCAAAGAAGACCCAACCGATCAGCTGGGACTTAGGAGGCAGAGAAGAGATGGGGGCGGGGCCAGTCAGAGGTGGTATTTGCCGGTTCTCCGAACCACTCAAAATTTCCGCTACCAGTTCTTCAGAACTGGTCGGAACCGGCTGAATACCACCTCTGCACTGCACGTGGCCCTCCCAAGCTCCGTTTTCACTGGCAGAGGGTACTCCCAACACAAGGGACGTCACGCCGGCCACACCCACCCTGGCCACGCCCACCCCAGCCCCTCGAGGTCAAACACAACCCTGATGTGGCCCTCAATGAAATCGAGTTTCACACCCTGGACCAGACATGCCCAATTCCTGCAACCATTCTTCATACATTTTAGCCTCCGGGGTGGATAAACGCCTTGCCTTCCATTTACACAGCCCTTTCTCAATCTGTCGGCAATCTCCCTGCCTTCTCTCTCTCTTCGCATTACATTCCAGAGCAGGACAGGCCGAGGGAGTTCCTCCCACGAGGCCTTTTTCAGACTGGGAAGTAGAAGCAGCCAAGGCAGGCTATAGAGTGGCAGACGCATCCTAAGGCCAACCCATATTTCAACAGTTTATCCCAAAGGCAGCACCCATACTCGCCCTCTTGGAAGGCAAATTCTTGGAAGGCAAATAGGTATGAGGTTATCCCACCCTCAACTTTGGGCCAGTCGCTCTCTCTCTCTCTCTCTCTCTCTCTCTCTCTCAGCCCCAATCCATTGGCAGGTTTGTTATTGTGAGAAAAGCAAGAGGAGGAAGGAGTATAAGATATGGTTCCCCACCTTGATGTATTAACACAATAAAGATGGAATATAAACAAACTTCTATTATAAATAAACTTGGTTTGCCTGCTGCAACTCAGCCCTGTGTCAGCAAAGCTCGCCACTCCAATCAGCAAATCTGCTTGTGATGGAAACTTCTCCTCCTCCTCAGTATCACTGATGAGACAAATGCAACATGGAGACTTTTTGGTTTGCTTTAACAAAGTCAGAGCTAAAAGAATTTTGCCACTTTCTTTTTCTAGCCCATAAAAAGAGAAAATGGTAAAACTCTGGTGTCTTTGTCTTTCTTTGTCTTCTCTTTCTCTTTCTCTTTTCTCCTCTCCTCTCTCTTTCTCTTTCTCTTTCTCTTTCTCTCCCCTTCAATTATCCACCCTTCCACCTAGTCCACAAGGGGTAAAACAGACAATTCCACGCACCGGAGACCCCAGTAAACTTTTTTTCATACAGAATCAAGCCATCGGTATGATGAAAGGAAAACCAAAGGTTGAAATCTGGAAACGGATGTATCAAGGCAACTTCATTGCCACCTAATTTACACACAGCAGGTAAGCAGCCAAGGTTGCAGAGCAGAAAAACTCTTGTAGTTAAAAAAAATAATAAATTACAGTTTGTCCTTGACTTATAAACAGTTCATTTAGTGACCATTCAAAGTTACAATGGCACTGAAGAAAGTGACTTATGACTGTTTTTCACACAACCATTGCAGCATCCCCATGGTCACGTGATCAAAATTTGGCCGCTCGGCAAGTGGCTCCTATTTAAGACGGTTGCAGTGTTCTGGGGTCATGTGATCCCCTTTTGCAAGCAAAGTCAATGGGGAAGCCCAGATTCACTTAACAACCATGTTACTAATTAAACAACTGCAGTGATTCACTCAACAACCGTGGCAAGAGAAATCGTAAAGTGAGAGCAAAATTTACTTACATCTCGCTTAGCAACAGAAATTTGGGGTTCAATTGTGATTGTAAGTCAAGGATCACCTGATACAATACCATCACCACTCCAACCAGCTACTAAATTCAAAAACACCAACAAAAGAAATGTGATAGAAATTCTCAGCCAAACTGGAGAAAACGATAAGAGAAAGAGAGTCTTCTCGTTTGCAGAGAGAAAAAATGTCCAAAAAGTGGGAATTCTTATTTTAGCATTCTGCAAGCTGCAAGAGAATTAAAGGAAGGAATAATATGAACTTCATATTGCTAGGGTTTCCTTCGCTGAATCTAAGAAGCTTCATCAATGCTGTTATGTGCTGTGCAGACAAAGAAAACCTACCCTTGCTAAACTTGCTGGAAATAGAAGAAGGGAAAGATGAGAGATAAGGAGAACAGACTGGATCGAATACATTACAGGACCGCCCTTAAGCAAAGCACATGTTGCACCTGGAAATAACTCAAGTGGTAATTGATCTCTCAACCATGATGCTACCAGGAGTCAAATTTGATTCATTGGAATCTGCCTGATTATGACATCACCTCTTGCACCAATCTACCACATAATTATGCCCTGGCAAGCTTTATTTTCTCCTTTGTCCCTGGGATATGACCCTTTTCTCGCCTCCAAGCCATTAGTGAACCTCTCTTAAGCTTAAGAGTCGCTGGAGATGGGCAGCAAACAAATTTAACGTCGTGGCCCACTGAGGCAGGCCGAGCTGGCAGCAGAGTCAGACAGTAGTGAGGAGGTTGGGGAGGAACCTGGGCCAGTCCTGGAGGCTGGGGAGGGCTGGGACGAGGGCTCTGCATCAGAGGCAGAGATGGGGCCAGGGCAGGCTGGCAGTCATCAGCTGCCTTCGGGCTCGGACGGGGGAGTTCTGGAGGTACAGTTAAGAATTCAGGGTCAACGTGGGAGTTAAGGCCACAGGTGAATGGCCCCTCCTATCAGGATTAAAAGAGAAGCAAAAGGTATGGGTTGATAAAGGTCTGAGCTCATTAGTCTACCTTCGCAAGACTGTTTGCCAAGCCGTTGGCTGACTGTGAATGAAATAAATTCACATTAATGTAATAAAAGAGGTTTTTGCCAGGACTCCGAATTGACTTAGTGCTTTTTGGGGAGGCCTAGGATAGAACATTTAATAAATTTAACGAACCAACATTACAACAATACTTTACCCCCAATTCCATCATGACCCAATGGTAGCTTCAAAAGTGCATAAAATCACTCAAGCCCGTCACCCATAATCTTGGAGCGAGTTCAGGTGACCTCGGGGAATTGGGAACAGAGACAAGTTGGAGTAGAAGAAGAATTATAACCAGGAATAGCGAATCTCATGCTGGTATGGTCTGCAGTAGGATTTGATGCATGAGAGAACCATGGAGCCTTGACCCATTTCAGAAAAGTCAGAGGAAAATATAATGCAGATGTATTATAATGCAAGATTCTTGGGACCTTTTGTGAAGGACCAGAAATGACAGCCAGTTTGGTCTAGTGGTTAAGGTACCAGACTAGAAAGCAGGAGACCCCGAGTTCAAGTCCCACCTTAGCCATGAAAGCCAGCTGGGTGACTTTGGGTCGGTCATTCTCTCTCAGCCCAACCCATCTCACAGGGCTGCTGTTGTGGGAAAAATAGGAGGAGGAGGAAGGTTTGTCACCTTTTGTTATTTGTAAAAACAAACAAATAAATGCAGTGGATGTTTCAAGCACCTCTCTGTTTGTGGTTCTTCACACGCATCCCCTCAGACTTTATTTCACTTTCACAAAGGAGAATTGGAAAAATTTGGGAAAAGTTAAATTCTATGACAACACGCTATCTATCCCCATATACAGAACTTGTGACTAGATTATCACTTTACCTGAAACAAGATTTAGCTACAGGTCGTTGAATAAGACACAATAGACTACAACCTCATATTTAATAAGCCCACAGCCTGGTCTACAACAGCAAAACAAACTACATCACTATGCAGTGTGAGGTGTAAATCCTGCAAGACAGATGAATCATGCGCACCTTTCGCAGGTTTCCTAGTTTGGCCCCATCCAATTTCTATAAAGCTGAGTGTTAGGAAGGCCTTGACATACACTGCAATTACAGCAACCAGAAGTTTTTTTTAGCAAGCAGGGGTTTTTTTTCCAGCAAAGTAACTGGGAGCTGTGGAGTTTAAAATCTAATGAGCTTAAGGGATATTAGAGGAAGAAAAGCTTAATATGCTTCATATTTTTTTAAAGTCCATACAGCGCGGTTGTCCAACCTTGAAACTGATGGGGAATTCTGGGAGTTGGTCCAAAAGCCTTAAAGCTGCCAATATTGGACACCCCTAGGGTAGAGCCTTCTCCCCTACATTTCAGCTTCATCTTCTCAAGTATTTGTCCTCAGAAAGGGGAACCCAACCTCCCTTAACTCAGCTGTGATGCCTTGCAGCTGCGACGGGTGCTGTGTGAGCTCTAAACCCCATGCAAAGCAGGATTTCTGACTTCCACATAAGCTCTTCCCTTAAAAGCCGGACTTGGGATGAAAGACATTAAAGGTTGGGAGTGGGAGGTTTAAGGCAGCTAAAGGTAGGTAGGTAGGTAGGTAGGTAGGTGGATGGATGGATGGATGGATGGATGGTGGGAGGTTTAAAGTATATGTATGTATGTATGTATGTGTATATATGCCTTAAACCTCCCACCCCCAACCTTTTAATGTCTTTCATCCCAGATATAGAGATAGATATATTCTCTCTCTCTCTCTCTCTCTCTCTCTCTATATATATATATATAAACGGTCGTGGAACATTGTTGGTAAGAACTTCGTTCCTCTTTAACTTGGTCGGACTCCTTCCTCCCTAGACAAAGGTGCCCCACGGTGAACTTAACCGAGTTTCTGGAATTGAGCCAACGTTCCGGGTTTGCACGACAGCACTGAACCGGCCATAAACCAGTTAAACGGGATGGGGTGGGGGTCAGCCCACCCCGCTAGGCTTAAATTGTGGCTAGATCGTTTACAGCTCGAGAAGGCGGGCGGTAGTCTCTTGCCCCCAAGCAGACCTTTTTTTCCCTTCTTTAAATCCCAATGAAGCGGCAGCGAGCGCTCAAACCCAAACCCAAAGCCAAACCCGAATGATGGCAAGGCGGCCGCAGACCTGCTCACCTGCAACTACCTGCCCCGCTGGACAAAGGGAAGGTGGCTTCCTTCCGGGTAAAACAGGCTGGGAGCATAACAAACAAACGCAGCGGGGTCAGGTGTGCGCCATCCATCGCCAGCCAGAGCGCCGCCTCTCTCTTCCCGGCGCAAAGGAAAGTTTTGGGGGTTGGCTTTTTTTTTGCAAACCAGAGAAAGTGGAACTTCTAGAGAAAGTGAGAAAACTTTTCTCTCTCCTGCTTCGGCCGGAGCTCCTTCCCGTGGGGGGGGGGGGGGGGGGGGGGAAGCGAGTAGCCTCTCCCCCCCACCCCACAACTTCTGCCCTCTTGTCTCTCCCACCCACCCACCCCTCTCCCTCCCTCCCTCCCCTCACTACTCACCTCTTCCAACGCTCCCACCGCGCCCCGGCACTTCTGCATCTTGGCGGCGAAGCCGGACGCCAGAGGCGAGCTGAGATCCTCCGAAGTGACGGCCACGAACTCCGAGACGCTGAGCTGTTCGGGCATGTTGGAGGCGGGGGGGGTGGGAAACGTCGTCTGGGCGATCGGAGGAGGTGCTGCGCCCGAAAGGAAAGAAAGGGAGAGGAGAAAGTCACCCCAAAGCTGGGGAGGGGGGCGAAGCCACCGGTGCACGGTGGGGTTTGAAGGGGAGGGGAGTCTCTCTTGGCGCGAGGAGCGTTGCAAAAAAGAAGAAGGGTACGAAGCGCCCCCCCCTTCCCTCCGTTGGGTCTGAGCCGTTGCGGAGAGTCTCCCCCCACTCCCCTTACCGGGTCGTCGTCGTCGTCGGCAGCGGCGGCGTCGCTTCAGTCACATCCCTCGCTCGGGCTCCGCTCCGGGGCGCCAATGGACTCGAGGAGGCGCCTTCAAGCCCGTTTTGGAAGTTTCCTCCCCTCCCTCGGAAGACTTTCCTAGCGGTCACGTGGGCATAATTGTTACGCCGCCGGAGCCCGCAGCTTTTTTGGACCCCCGCCCGTTAAAGGCAAAGCGCATCCAAGGCCCCGGTGCCTTGACAGAGACCCGAGTGGGAAGGGACCTTGTAGGCCATCTAGTCCAACCCCCGCCCAAGCAGACCCTACACCATTCCTGACAGATGTCCAGCAGTCCAGTGTCTTCTTGAAAGCCTCCAGTGATGAAGCTCCCACAACTTCTGAAGGCAACTTCTGTTCCATGCGTTGATTCTTCTCACTGTCAGAAAGTTTCTCCTTATTTCCAGGTTGAATCTCTCCTTGTTCAGTTTCCATCCATTGTTCCTTGTCTGCCTTTGGGTACCTTGGAAAATAGGTTGACCCCCTCCTCTTGCTCTCTCTTTTTTTTCTTTCTCTCTCTCTCTCCCCCCCTCCTCCATCCGTCTTTCATGCCCTCTGGGAATGGATCTTCTTCTCTCCAAACAGCAGCAAAGGAACTGCCAGTTGTTTGTTCTGTTTGCAAACTGTATTTCCACTTGGAAATCCCAAAGGTGCCTTTTCCCTGTCGCCCCCTTCCAAGAGGCAACTGGACTGAGGAAAAGCAAAGCTGGCTGGGGGATTCTGGGAGTTGAAGTCCTCCAGGCTTAAAGCCACGCTGGCTGAGGAATTCTGGGAGCTGAAGTCCTTCAGGTTTAAAGCTGCCAAGGTTGGAGACCCCTGTCCTAGGCATTCCGCTTTTGAAAGGCACCTCCCAGTGCGAAAAGTGGTGCATGGGGGGGGGGCGCCTTGAAAGGGGAAGCTTGAGGCCATCTTGCGTGGGGGAGGGGGGGGCGAGGGCATGCACGGTGGTTGGGCCAGAGCAATCCCCCCAGCAAGGGGTTGGCAGGGTCAATATTGCAGGTCGTCCTCCACTTACGACCACAATGGAGTCCACCATTTGGGTTGCACAGTGAGAAATCTGATGAAGTGGGCCTTGCCCCGTTTTACGACTGTTCTTGCCACTGTTGTTAAGCGAATCATTTTCGTTGTTAAATGAGCCACATGGTTGGTTCAAGGGACTATGGTTTTCCCCATTGACCTTGCCTGCCAGAAAGAGGATCCCAGGAGCCCCCTGGGGATGCTGCAATCGTCATAAATGTGAGTCAGCTGTCAAGCCTCCGAATGTCAATCACAACACACACACCCCGTGGGGATTCAGCAATGGCCGTAAGTGTGAAAAATGGTCATAAGTCACTTTTTTTCCAGCGCTGTTGTAATGTTGAATGGTCATTAAGTAGACCGTTGTAAGAAGAGGAGTCTAGGTTCAGCCCTCTGTTCATTGCTGGATAAAATTTCCTTCAAGGGCCCTTGTGAAAGTCTCTGCCATTGAGTTTTGTTTTGTTTTCTTTGCAAGGAGTTTTTTTCAAGGTCATTTCTTCCCTTGTGATTTAATAGGGTCTGCGTTCGATACTCAGGCCATAAGATTCCCCAGCTGAAGTCTGTTTATGACTGTTATATAAATACAACAAAGGACTGGAGGACTCAAGAAGCCGCTCTCCAAAAGAAGTTTGATTAATTTATTGCAGCAAAACCAACCATTTAGAAGTGAAGAATAAATAAATAAGAATATAAAAATGAATAAAAGAATAGCAGCATTGATTCCCAGGGACTGTGCCAGTGGTGGTACGTTTATCGGTTCTGTGGGCATGGCTTGGTGGGTGTGGTTTGGCTTGGTGGGCGTGGCAGGGGAAGGTTACTGCAAAATCCCCATTCCCTCCCCACCCCGCTAACCTGCTTTCCAGCTCCGTTCTCCTGTGCAGGGCAACCAAAGAAGACCCAGCCCATCAGCTGGAACTCAGTGGGAGGCAGAGAAGAGATGGACGCGGGGCCAGTCAGAGGCGGCATTTGCCAGTTCTCCGAATTACTCAGAATTTCCGCTACTGGTTCTCCAGAACCAGTCAGAACCTGCTGAATACCACCTCTGGACTGCACATTTTGCAGTGGACGGGTTGTGGCTGTAAAATTTAAGTCAATTTCTGGAAGATGTTGCTGGGAACAAGATGCAAATTGTCTTGTTTGTTTACATGTAAATCCCGAGGAGTTCCATGGGTTTACTCCCATGTATTCTTGAATGTGGATTGTTGTCACAACAGCTGAACCCCATTCTTCAGAAGTAAAACCACTCATTTGGATATCTCTTTGATGTCTAGTGCTGGTGTTTCTCAACCTTGGCAACTTTAAGAAGTGCAGAGGTCAGCAGGCTGGCTTGGGGAATTCTGGGAGTTGAAGTCCGCATGTGGACTTCATGTCTTCAAAGTTGCCACATGTCTTCAAAGTTGCCAAGATTCAGAATTACGGAGGTGTCTGATTCCTCCCATCTCCACTTTAAAGAAGCCATTTGCTCATCCAACATTTTGGTTGAAAAGACCATAGAGACCACCTGGTCCAAGCCTCCAGCCAGGGCAGGAGTCCACAATAGATTAACAGAGTTGGAAGGTCATCTAGTCCAACCCACTGCCCAAGCAGGAGGCCCGCCTACACCATTTCTGACAAATAGCAGTCCAATCTCTTCTTGAAAGCCTCCAGTGATGAAGCTCCCACAACTTCTGAGGACAAGCTGCTCCATTGACTGATTGTTCAGTTTTCATCCACTATTCCTTGTCTGGCCTTTAGGTGCCTTGGAAAATACCCTGGCCCCTTCCTCTCTGTGGCAGCCCCTCAAATATTGGAACACTGCTGGTCCCAGCGGTGGGATTCAATCATTGTTACAAACGGTTCAGTGAAAGTGCATTTTTGGTGCGCATGTGGAGCCTTTGCAAAAAATCATCAGCTGTGCCGCCCGGACAGCTGAGAAGCACTGTGCGCAGGTACACAGCATTTGAAAAACGTCTTCTTTCCTGCCTTTTCAACCTTAGCTGTGCAGCACAAAGCAGCTGAGGTTGAAAAAGCAGGAAATAAAGGACAGCCAAGAGCCCAGGCGGGTGGCTGGGCCGAACACGCGACCAAAAGGTCATCGCAGTTCGGTGAATCTGGATGAGAAGCGAAACGTCTTCAAAGAAAAAACCAAAAAGTCCAGTTGCCTCTTCCAAAGGCATATTTGAGGCGACCATGACCTGGATGACTGAGAATCTCCACTGACATCTGGGGAAAGGTTATCCTAGCAGAAGCACTGGGTATCGGGAAGGTATTTTCCAGCCTCCATTTAATTCTGGGCAAGGAAATAAATCACTGGATCAATAGGAGGCCATACACATTGATCAAATCTCTGTGGAGAGTCTCAATCATCCAAGTTGCGGTTGTCCCCAAAGTGCTTTTTCAAGAGCTGAAGAAGCTTCTTAGATGAGAAGCGAAATGTCTTCAAAGAAAAATCAGAAAGTCCAGTGGCCTCTTTAAAAATGCGCCTTTGGTCAAATCAATCAAGCAATCCCACAGATTTCAAATAGAACTCATAAAATAAAGGGCCTTGGAGTTATGCAAAATTTCCAAAAATTAGATCTACCACCAAAGGCAAACTGAGCATCAAAGGGATTCTGCTCTTTAAGAAGCAAGCAAACTGATGTAAGGAATTACAAAATCTCAAGAAAGAAACATGAAAGATTTACCAAAAAAAGCCAATAAGAGTTGAAATTCTAAAAAGGACAAGAGATGATGGCTAGATATAAAATACTTCTTAATATAGTGGCTATTTTATTAAGAGAAAAAAGAGGTAGAAAGTAGAATTTGGGAAAATAGTATTATGTATACACTGATACATAAATAGAATACACGATGATTACCATATATAGACAAATGTTAGATGTTGAAAGATTATGATTACGTATATCTAAATAGTATTATTGTTAGTATTGTGTATAAAATATATCGACTCAGACAATATACTGTTCACTAAACACTTATGGATGTAAAGAAAAAACTATAAATAAATCTATATATATAAAAGTGAAATACCACTCATGCATCTTCACAAAATCTCCAGAACCTTAAAGCCTACAAACTTGAAATTTGGCACATATGTGTTCCTCTTGGCTTCTAGGTGCTCACTATGAAAGGATTTTTCAAAAAGACCATCAGTATTAGTATTTCCTATATTATTATTATTAACACGCTCTGATGCTGAGGAGTTCTACTCCCCCTCCCCACCTGAAAAGAAATCTCTTCCAAATGCAAAACACAAGCAGAGGAAAGGAGTTTCAATTTCAGTTTTACTTTCACAGTAGCAAACAGCTTTAGTACAGAACAGTTGAGCTAAGCCACGCCCAAGCTCCTTCCTGTCTCCTTCTTGCTCACACAGCAAATATTGTTTCAGTTTCCAAACAGCCTTCAACTCTCTCACACACTGATAGGATGCTAGCCAGATGAATACCGATGGATGCTGGTAGGCAGAGGCAGAATTTTTCCCCCTTATTTTCCTCCCCAAAACCTAAGCCCGACCACATAGTTTCTTTTTGAGGATCTCACCAGCAATTCTGGAGCCAAGGATTGTGTGTGTGTGTGTGTGTGTGTGTGTGTGTGTGTGTGTGTGTGTGTCTAACAGGCAAATTTGGATTAGTCCTGTGTTTGGTTGCCAGTTGTTCAGGGGAAAAACACCTGGCCTGACTGCTTCTGTCAATAGTGGCTGCCAATGGAGAAATCAGCAGGTGATAAGAGTTCAAGGTAAAACATAAGGCAATGATTCTTGAAAACAAGGCATGGCTGACAGCATAGAGGTTATATATTTCTTCAAGTGGAGTTTCTCCTGATAACTTACGAGGGCACACCCAGGCAGTTTGTCTGAGAACAACACGGAAGCGACTCGCCCTTCTCTTCTTCCTGAGTGTTATATGTTGTCCTCAACTTACGACCACAACCGAGGCCAACATTTCTGATGCTAAGCAAGACAGTTAAGTGAGTTTCGCCCATTTCACGACCTTTCTTGGCTCGATCATAAGCATAACAGAGTTGGAAGGGACCTTGGAGGTCATCTAGTCCAACCCCCTGCTCGAGCAGGAGAGTCTATTCCAAATATTAGCCTCTACCTAGAATCATTTGGTTAACTCTAATGTTCTGACCCAGGCTTCGTCAAATGTACTGAAACACAAGCTTGTTTGAAAAGCAAAACCTATTTTTAATGCAACGCTGAGAATTGCTTTCATTTTCCAGCCAGAATGAATTATTCAGAGTTTCCCAAGATAAGCCCATGCTTCTCAGTGCTGGGGAATGCTGCCAAAAATAGAAGTCTCCAAACCCATCCGAAGTATCAGAAAAAAACGACCAGAGTACAGAGCTTCAAGGAGGACTCGGAATCTATTGAACTACTTTGCTTCCTGCAAAGAGTTCGTCATTGAGGTCTGACTTTTATCCCTTATGGGAGGGGCATTCACCTTCCAGCCTTACTCCTGAGTTGTCCCCTCTGCTTCAGCTGCCCTTGCCTTCTACCAGCTCTGTGCATACGCACACTGGGAACAGGCTCCCCTTGTTCCTCTGCCTTGCTGCTGCCAGACTCCAAGAGGATCCAGAGGCAGCACCCCACTCCCGGATGGCCCTGGCCCCATCTCTGCATCGGACACAGGACCCTCATCCAAGTCCTCTCCAGACTCCCTGACTGGTTCTCTTTTGTCCTCACTGTCCAATATCTCTGCCATCTGCACCGGCTGCTGGCGATCCACAACACTCACAGCCTCCTGATTGTGAGGCGAGAGCTCCACCTCTAGGCTACCGCACTGGTCACATGACCCCAAGGACACTGCAACGGTCACGAATTACTTGCCAAACGTCTTATTTTTGAACATGTGACCATAGGGATACAGCAATGGTTGTTAGTATAAAAAATGATCGTAAGTCACTTTTTTCAGCGTGGCTGGAACTTCGAACGGTCCCTAAAGGAACTGTTGTAAGTTGAGGACTACTTGATATCCTAATTTGGTGTATAGCCTAAGTATTTCCTGGTGGTCTCCCTTCTAAACGCTAACCCTACTGCCTCTTTTGAGGTTGGCTGGGAGAGACAATGAAAGTGAGAATATTCTCTCACCCACACCCCTGGCACAACCATGTTCAGTGAAACAGAAATAAATCCAAGAGATGCTAAATGCATTCTGTTTTTAAATCCACTATGGATTTAAATAGCAGTAGCTCAGGGGTGTCAAACACCAGCCCCATGGGCCAGATCTGGCCCGCCAAGTGCTTAAATCTGGCTCGCAGGGCCAGCCTGGAAATGGCAAAGCACTGGCCTGCGGTGCCTCTGGCAGCCAAAATGGGGCACCGTTTTCAGCCTGGAGGCTTCTGCAGCACTCTGCCAGCCACAATGGGGTGCAGGGGAGCCCCCCCCCGTACCCTGTTTTGGCTGGCAAAGTGCAGCAGGAGGCCATCCAGGCTGAAAATGGGGTGCAGGGGGGCTCACGCAGCCCCGCCGTCACTGGTGGGATTGAAAATTTTTTGATGTTCTGTGGACGTGGCTTGGTGGGCATGTTGTGGCTTGGTGGGGGTGGGGTGACTTGGTGGGCATGGCAGAGAAAGGATACTGCAAAATCCCCATTCCCTCCTCACCCCACTAACCTGCTTTCCAGCTCCATTCTCCTGTGCAAGGCAACCAAAGAAGAGCCAGCCAATCAGCTGGGACTTGGGAGGCGGAGAATAGATGGGGGCGGGGCCAGTCAGAGGTGGGATTTGTCAGTTCTCCGAACTACTCAAAATTTCCGCTACCGGTTCTTCAGAACTGCTCAAAACCCGTTGAATACTACCTCTGCCCGCTGTGCCCATTTTGGCTGGCAAAGTTGCTGCAGGAGGCCGGCCGTCCTGTCTCTTCTCCCCCACCCCTGGCTGGCCCATGGAGGACAACTCCAATGCTGATCCAGCCCTTGAAGGAATCCACTTTGGCACCCCTGCAGTAGCTGAATTTATAAAAAGGTTTGGGGTGAAGGGCATCCTGGTTCAGATCCATCCCTGGGACCTGTGGCTGCTCAAGTACGACCATGATACGACGGAAGCATCTCCGTGAGGGAGTCATCTTAAGAAAGTTCACCCATCTATTTTGGAAATTCCCAGATCCCCACTGCTTTGCATTGTCATTTCCTGCAGAGACTTTGGGCTGGGAGCAATTTTGCAGGGATCCTGCATTTTGGCCCACAGCCACCATCCCAGGACCGGCTCCGAACTGCGGAGTGAAGCAGCCAGATTTGAGAATTCCTTGCCTGCTCCCTGCTCTTGCATATGTTGAAACCATCTGGAAAACTCAAAAATGCTTCCGTCCTCTTTTGGTTAACCCTAATGAAAGCATCCCCCAGCAATGGATGTCAGATGTGGTTTCCTCCACGGACCGAGAATTGTTTTTGACATTCCACTCCATCTGACTGAAATTCCCATCAACTACTTTGCTCTGGTGTCATTGTGCCCGGTTTCCTGGGACCATTCCGGGAAAGGCTCCCAGATGGAGTGTTGTAACAAGAAGGGAACATTTGTGTGGAAGTTTGCAAGGCTAAAGGTTTGGCCAGCCCCCAAATCCCAGGTAGATCTGCTTGGCTCTGTCTCTCTTCAACTGCTTGGAGATGCACTTCCTCTTGGCTCATCGGCCATGTCACTTTCCTCCCCCGGTCTCTTGCAGGTCGGTCCTCCCCTTGTTTTGCAACGGGATGGTGACAGGGCATTGTTGCAATCGTTGCAGCTTCCTGAGCCAAAGACTGGTTTGACATAGCTGGCAGTTCAACGCCAACACCTCCAACGGAAAGAAGAATTGCTTCCTTGCTTCGTCGTTTCTCCCCTCAGCGATAGAATAGAATAGAATAGAATAGAATAGAATAGAATAGAATAGAATTCTTTATTGGCCAAGTGTGATTGGACACATAAGGAATTTGTCTTGGTGCAAATGCTCTCAGTGTACATAAAAGAAAAGATACATTCGTCAAGAGTCAAGAATCATCAGGTCCAACACTTAATGATAGTCATTGGGTACAATAAGCAATCAAATCATACTAGGAAACAATCAATATAAATCATAAGGATACAAGCTCATACAGTCACAAGTAGGAGGGGATGGGTGATAAGGAGTGATGAGCACATTAATAGTAATTGTAATGCAGACTTTGTAAATAGTTGGACAGTGTTGAGGGAGTGATTTGTTTAGCAGAATGATGGCATTCAGGGGAAAACTGTCCTTGTGCCTAGTTGTTCTGGTGTGCAGGGCTCTATAGTGTCATTTTGAGGGAAGGAGTTGAAACAGTTTGTGTCTGGGATGTGAGGGGTCTGTAAATATTTTCAAAGCCCTCCTTTTGACTCATGCACCATACAGGTCTTCAGTTGAAGGCAGGTTGGTAGTAATAGTTTTTTCTGCAGTCCTAATTATCCTCTGAAGTCTGTGTCTGTCTGAACCCAGACAGTTCTAGAGGTGCAGATGACAGACTCAATAAATCTTCATTCCAAAATCTGGGAGGATCTCCTAATTTCTCATTCCCAAGTCTGGCTTTCTTGGTGGGATCAGATCACAGCCAGCGTTTGCCTCATCTCTGCAGTCTGTGGTGGATGGGGAAGAGGAAAGAGCAGATCTCAACCCTTTCATCTTCTGGCATGGTTAACAGAACACAATCCTCACAGCTTCCCTCCTTCGCTGCTTCTAAGGTTCCAGGAAAAACACTTTATCTAAACTCACTAATTTTTTGCAGATGAATGAGATATCATTTGGGGAAATGAAGCGGCGAAGCCTGAATTCTGGGAAGGCAGTGAGGCACTTCAGATGAATTTACAGTAATTATAGGACTACTTAGCCACCAATCCATTCCCAAATTCATCATACGAGTCTGCTACAACCCAAAAATGGGGAAATGTAGAATGAGGAAGGAAGGAAGGAAGGAAGGAAGGAAGGAAGGAAGGAAGGAAGGAAGGAAGGAAGGAAGGAAAGAGATGGGAAAAAGTGGGAGAGAGTGGGGGGGGGGGGGGGAGAGGAGGTTCTCTAAAGTAGAGGAGTTACTTGCCCAAATCCTGGTTTAACGAAAAACGTAGATAAATATAAATGAAAGTTGAAACTCATCATTCTACAAATGGAATGGTGGTATTCAGCAGGTTCTGAGCAGTTCTGGAGAACCGGTAGCAGACATTTTGAGTAGTTTCGAGAACTGGCAAATCCCACCTCTGACTGGCCCCGCCCCCATCTCTTTTCTACCTTCTGAGTCCCAGCTGATTGGCTGGGTCTTCTTTGGTTGCCCTGCACAGGAGAACGGAGCTGGAAAGCAGGTTAGTGGGGTGGGGAGGGAATGCGGATTTTGCAGTATATCCTTCCCCTGCCACGCCCACAAAACCAGTAGTATTTTTTTTTTTTGAATCCCACCACTGGAATGGATTAATTCAATGTTTTTCAAAGTTGGCAACTTTTAGAGGTATGGATGTCAACTCCTATTTTGACACTCCTTTGTAAGACCCTGAAGACAAGGTTTTACCAATAGGCCCAGGGACTCCAGGGTGGGATATAGAGCCCATCAAATGATTAATTCTTGTTGCTGGCAAGGATTGGGAGGGTAATTATTTTTTTGATTGTGGTGGTTGTTGTATTGTATTCAGCTTTTATCCTTGTATAAAAATGTTTTATCAACCAGAATGCTTTGGGGATCCCTTCTAGCCCTGCGGGCATTCTTAAGGAATGTAAATAATGAAGGCTGTTGTCCCAAGTTTACTTACTGCCTAGGAAACAAAGCCAGGTGCGGGCTGCAAATATCTTTTATTTCCTAATAAATGGATGTCTTTTTCATTGGTAATTCTTCCTACGGTGTGCATTTTCTAAGAGCATCTACAACCAGGATGTTCCGATGTGGCCACCAGCTCAAAAAAGAAAGCCAAATGGTCTTTGGGTCAAGTAATTTAAGCCTAATAACCACCATAATAAATAGGACGCGGTGGCTCAGTGGCTAAGACGCTGAGCTTGTCAATCAGAAAGGTCGGCAGTTCGAATCCCTAGTGCCACGTAACGGAGTGAGCTCCCGTTACTTGTCCCAGCTTCTGCCAACCTAGTAGTTTGAAAGCACGTAAAAATGCAAGTAGAAAAATAGGGACCCCTTTGGTGGGAACGTAACAGCGTTCCATGCATCTTCGGCGTTTAGTCATGCCGGCCACATGACCACGGAGACGTCTTTGGACAGCGCTGGCTCTTCGGCTTTGTAACGGAGGTGAACAGTGCCCCCGAGAGCTGGAAACAATGGCATGTATGTGCAAGGGGAACCTTTACCTTTACCCACCCGTAACACAATTAGTTCTCAATGTACTGTCATAATTTGTGTCCGCAATTATAGTCCTAAGTCATACCAGTTGCTAAGAAGATCACCATGTGACTGCACCCAATTTTCTGATTTTTTTTGTGACAGTTAAGTGAACGTGACGGTCATTACATGGACACAGAAGTCGCAGACGCCATGATCATTAAGTGAATCCATTATCTGAAGTGGACGGGTTTTTTTTGCTGGAAACTGGAAGTAAACACTGGTTTCCAGCAAGAAAATAATTATAAATTGCAGTCATGTAACTATCGGATGCTGCAAATATCCATAAATATGGACCAGTTGCTGAGCACACCAAAATGCTCTCACGTGACTTGGGGTGAATAATGTCTGAATTTCGAATCCAAGTGATAAGTAGCCTGGGGAGGTCTGTTGTAACTTCAAAGTCACTAAGTAACCAGTTGTTAAGTCGAGTAAAGTAGAAGAGCTACATGTACAGGTCACAATTCAGGATTAGTTTGTAAAGTTTGGGTATTTCAACCTGGATTTTTCATGTCAAAATCCAGCATTCCCCCATTGCATTAGATGTTTGGGATGGGCTGTGGGAATGGTTAAAAACCTAAAATCTTCCATTAGGAATAGGCCACCGAATCTCAGTTCAGCTCTGAAACCCCAAATACAGCATCTCCAACCAATGTTTTCTCCAGCCTCTTTGGACTCATTCACTGAAAAGGAGCCCACAATCCCTCCAGGTCACTGGTTCCACTGCCAAAATGCTCTGGCTGTTCAGTTTTTTTCCCAACTTTTTATTGGAATTTGCTTTAACTTAAACCCATTATTCAGCCTCCTGCCCCCCTGGGGAAACAGACCTTAGCTTTTCTTTCGAGAGATCTGCTAAACTTCAATGTTTAGCAAAACTGTCCTTGCAGCAGCTCTAAAATGCTTCCTCCTTCAGTCTCTTCCCCTCTGATCACTTTTGCCAATTTGACAGCTGTGTACAGACAGTCCTCGACTTACAACCACAATTAAGCCTGGAATTATAGTGTCTTTATACTAGACTAGCTCAAAACCCTTGCTTCACTGCAAAACTATGTGGTCAGGTTGTTTTGGGGGAGGAAAATAAGGAGGGGGGGAATTGTCTCTGCCTACCAGCATCCATCAGTATTCATCTGGCTAGCATCCTGTCAGTGTGTGAAAGAGTTGAGGGTTGTTTGGAAACTGAAACAGTATTTGCTGTGTGAGCAGAGACAGCAAGGAGCCTGGGCATAGCTTAGCTCAACTGTTCTGTACTAAAGCTGCTTGGTGCTGTGAAACTAAAACTGAAACTCTTTTCCTCTGCTTGTGTTTTGCATTTGGAGCAGATTTCTTTTCAGGTGGAGAGAACTCCTTAGCATCAGAACGTGTTAATAATAATATAGGAAATACTAATGCTCTGATAGTCATTTCGAAAAATCCTTTCTTAGTGAGCCCCTAGAAGCCAAGAGGAATATACATGCCAAATTTCAAGTTTGTAGGCCTTATGGTTCTGGAGATTTTGCAATGATGCATGAGTGGTATATTGCTTTTATATATATATATATATATATAACATAATGCTTTTATTTATATATACATATATATATAAATAAAATAGGTCTGTGACTAGACCAGAACTTACCACATTTTCTGAGTTTAAACTGAAGAGTACCCAAATGAGCAAATTTTTGGGGCTGGAAACCAGAAATATGACAAAAGCATTGACCATTGCGGTCACATGACCACAGGATATGACAATGGCCATAAAGGCAAGCCAAGTTGTCAAATTCCACAAATGTGATTGTGTGACCGAATTGTGTGACTGTGTGGCTGTTGTTACTTCGAAATCATGTCATTAAGTATCTTTTGAGGGGTCCATTGTAACTTTGAATAGTCACTAAAGAAGCAGACATAAATTGAGGACTATATGTAATGGCAGAGAGCGATGGCACCCCCCACGCCCCTGGGCATGTGGGTTCATCCTATGAAGGCACAGCCAGGCCTGAGGAGCCTTGGCAGAGCTGCCTCAAGCTGTAACAGACAAGAATAATGAAGAACAAGCCAAGCCGACCACAGGCAAAGCAACAAATTGCAATAGCTGACAGGTTAACATCACTTCTTAAGGGATAAGCAAACCAAGCTGGATCTGGTGAAGAAGCAACAGGAATTAAACCTCCCATCGAGCAACATGACTGAAGCAAAAACAACAAAGTTAATTACAAGTGGGAGGCCGTTGGAAGGGCCTATTACTGTGCAAGGGCTAAATTGATTAATGATATATAAAGGCATGGATCTCTCTAATGGCAGTTTAATACTCTGACAATGTCAGCAGAGGCTGATGAAAGCTTAGTAAGTATAATAAATATGGTGGTTTGGCACAATGTGAAAATCCAGCCAGGGACACTATATATGTATGTAAGTATATGTGTGTGTGTGTGTGAGAGAGAGAGAGAGAGAGAGAGGGAGGGAGGGAGAGGGAGAAAGAGAGAGAGGGGGGGAGGGAGAGAGAGAGGGAGAGGGAGGGAGAGAGAGAGGGAGAGGGAGGGAGAGAGAGAGAGAGAGAGCGCGCGCATCATAAATCTGTCAGTGGCTAAGTGTCTGAATTTTGATCACATAACCCTGGGGAATACCACAACGGTTGCAAGTGTGAAAAACAGCCATAAGTCATTTTTTTTTCAGTGCCGTTGTAACTTTGAAGAGTCACTAAACGAAAGGTCATCAGCCTTGGATTTCCTGTAATTAGAATTTAAAAAGCCAGAAACAGCCACACATAAAGAGCCGAAAGTGAGTCCCACTTTGGTTCAAACGTTTTATTTCTTCCTCCTTCTTCTTGTCATTGCTGCTCACAAAAGAATAATAATAATAATAAAACACGTCATCAAGTGCCTCAAGGTTTTTGTTTTTTTTAAGTCACACATCTCCATCCACAAGGCCAAACCAACATCATAAAAAGCCTTTGGACACATTTTTTTTTAAATACTCTGGTTTCAAACAAAGCAAATCAAACCCAGGTGTGGCCCAGCAAGCGTCAAAGATGGTTCCTGTTATAAATACAGTGCAACAATTATATACAACTTTTACAATTTTAAGACGAAACCCGGCGAGTATCGCTGGGCCAAAGGTATTGGTAAAGATTTTAAAGGTGGCTTGCACAAGAAATCTCTTCTGTGCGTAGAATTAAGACTTGAGCTGAGCTGCAGTTCATTAAAAGCATACGCTCAACCCCTATTAAAACCCAGTGTGAGAAAACATCCAAAAAAAAAAAAAACTCTGCTAACAAAATAGCGACATGATGAACTAATTATTCTAAAAACCTAGCTCCAAAAAACAGCATTCTGCAAACTTCCGGTATTGTGGAACAAGAGTTCTTCAAATTCATTGCTCTACGTACAAATAATTTCATTGACAAAGAAATCCATAAAGTCGTTTCTTCCAAAAGCTTATCAAATAGTAAAAAAAACCATAGCCCTTTGCTCTAAGGGAACACTGGCGCCCCCCCCCCACACACACACACTTCCAACTCTGTGCATGTGAGCCCAGGATTTAACTAAGATGAGCTACACGAAGCCAGTAAGTAAATAACCGTAGCACGAACCAGTAACTAGCAATGGAACTTCTCTTTTTAAGTAGGAGTGGCTTGAAATGGGACAACTCACCCTGGCCAATTCGCCGTGGCCAACTCACCACACCTAATACAACATAGACAACTCGCCACAGGACAACTCACTGCGGGACGATTCTATTTAATTATTTTAAATAATTAAAAAAACACATTTTAATTTTTGCCATTCACATTTCATTTTGTCCCTTCTTTGGCATCCTTCAATGATTCCCTTCTATTATTTCTTTGTTATTAGTGTAACTCTTGTCCCGCAATGAGTTTGGTCATGGCAAGTTGCCGTGAATCTAGAGGACAGGTAGAGAACCAAATAAGATGTAGCATCTAGGCGTGGAAGTGTGCTAATGCTCACTTTTGCAGGTTGTGCAAGGCATCTGTGTCAAGAGGTAAACTGTGTGCAATTCTAATGCGAACTTCAGCCTGGCCGGCATTGCTATTAGCCACCTGGGGCAAACCTGGAGACACTTTTCCACGATGTGCCCAAATTTGGCACCTTCTACTCCCTCATCTCTTGCTCGAGCAAGAAAACTGAGGGTGGATGCAGCCAGAAAAACTACACTGGGGCCCTGAAAAATAAGGCAGTGAGAAGCTTTCTGTGAAGTACCATCACTGATGTCATGAACGTGGACCCTTGCAACCAAAATAAAAAAATAAATCACTACGTTTTGCACGAGCAAAGTGCAAAACTAATTTTGAATACAGGGTGCAATTCAGATTTTAAGAGCTCGGCTAAGGGAAAAGCATAGATTGAGGATTCCCCACTCCCCATAAGACAGGTGCACAAAAACACTATACAGAATCTGATACCCATTTTCAGGTAATGCAATCTTTTGTGTTTATTTCGCTTGCATTCCCACATTCACTCACAATGTGCATGCACAAACACACATCCGTGCCTCTGGTTATTCACTACTGCAACAGCCTTAGTTCCCATTGAGACTGAGATCTTTCTCCTACCACAAGCAAAGGAATTAATATTTTGAGCAGCCCAACTATAAACCTTTGCATGGAGAAGAAGCATGTCAAAAAAAAAAAGGCTAGGCTAACATTTTATCCTGGAATCTAAGTGTCCTCTGCACTAGGTTAAGAACTTCTGACTTCCTGAATAGATTACAGCCCAGATACAAGGTCCCAACGTGGCAATAAGCCAGCTCTCCATGATGTGGTTAAGGCAAACCAAAGGCCCCTTTAAAGCTAAGCTGAATTTGTTCAAGGAATTCAGTCGCATGAGTTGTGAAGAAGAAAAAAACCAAGGGTGAGCCCAAACTGTACAAGATTGGTGGCTTAGGGATCAATAAAGCTCCAGACATTAAACCACAGAGAAGATCCCTAGATCCAGGTCAACCTCTCTATTTAGCATCTGGTCTCCTACACCCGAGGTCTCTAAACTTGGCAACTTTAAGACTTGTGGACTTCAACTCCCAGAATACTGGCTGGGGAATTCTGGGAGTTGAAGTCCACAGGTCTTAAAGTTGCCACGGTTGGACACCCTTACTCTACATGTTGATGAGAACGGATGCTCCTGGACAGCATTGTCCCCTCTAAACCTCAGCAATCTTGGATCAGAAAACAACCCAAGTGGCATTCTTGTTCCCTGAGAAAGGATGAATGTATTACAGATGGACTTGTGTCAATCTAAGGCAGCTAGAAATGATTGAGACAGTTACTGGAAAAGACTTCCCTGCCTCTTGATTTTTTTCTCTCCCTTCCACCAAGCTACTTAAGAGATGTGTAACATCTAACATCTCGTCCTTTTTTGAAAGAAAAAAAAATACAGGTCTAGAGCTCTTTCACCTTTCATAAAAATAAAGTAATTTTGAACTAGGCAGCTCCTTCCATCCAGCAGCAAACACAAAAGGAGATGCACTGCAATTTCATTCAGAGCTGCAGGTATGTGACCTCACAGCAAAGAAACTCATATTGCCTTTGATCTTGAGTAATGATTGTGTTTTTGTAGACAACCAAATCTGGTTATCTGATAGAAAGGGATCTCTTGCGGTCAAATCTGATGTCACAGCTCTGACTAGTGACAAAAATAAACACGTATTGCTGAGACACTAGTGTCAGCCTCAGAAGCAAATGATTGATAACAGTCTGCAAAGGTTCAGTTTGCAGAAGAAAAAATGTGCAACTCCACTGCTAGTATAATGTTCCCCTGTAAGATCACATCTGCTTTATATATTGTGAGTCAGAGGCTACATTATTCTACTTATTAGAACACATAAAATGGCTGATGGGTCACCATTGTTTGACCGAGAAACACACACATTTCAGAATTAAGGCTACAGCCAGACTTAAGGGGCAGCTGAAAACCTGATCCACTGAGATCCAGATCTTGGGGAAGTGGAGAACCACCACATCAGTTGGCATGATTAAGAGTTGAACACATGGACCCAACAAAGAACGAAGTTGGGCGATCAGGAATGGTCTGCTTGTGAGGTGAACACAGCCAACTCAAAAAGACCACAAACCTTTCTGGGGATCGGGAGTGCATGGATTTAAAAATGTCCTCTTTTTAAGCTGCATCTTGGGGGAAAACGTGGCTGCCTTCTTAGACCTCCAGCTTTTAGCAGAAAAGAAATTAACCCCCTCTTGGTTTTATGCCATCGCTTGGGGTGCAACCAAGGTGGTTAATCGTTTTCTTTCTTTTTGGACAACTCCCACTCTCCCTCACCAGCTGGGCTGATGAAAAAGCCTAAAAAAACACACGGAGAATACCGTATTGGCCTCCGAGACGGAATTAGAACCATTTGCAAGGCATGTGAAGTTAGTTTCAAACCAGGGCACACTGAGATTTTCCAAAGTTCAGCCAGGGTAATAAAATATGGAGGAACCTACTCAAGTTCATCTTGCACTGAGCAACCTCAAATGTGTCTGGTTGTCCAGGCTCACTTAGGAGGAGAACCCTGGCACCAGGAGAAGCCGGCCTACCCCCTCGTTCACTTTCTTCCCCCGCCCCCCCGGGGGTGGTGGATTGCAATATTTATTGGGAAGCTCCTATCAAGAAGGCAGCCACTTCCTGTTGCTGCTCACGAATCCTGCAAATCACTTCCTGTTCCAGATTTACTTTTGGAGAACTACCTAACTGGGGTGCCTGGGTTGGGGGTTGGGTATCCAGACAGGAAATTAGGGATTTGGGGATTCTCTGGAACGCTTTCCCTGGAGAAGACACATTTGCACACTTACGAAGGACGTAAAGGTTTGTGGGTCCTTCTCAGGGAGGCCGTATGCCCCGTTGAGAAATGTGGGGCTCCACCAAGAAAATACACAAGTGAATTAATACTTCCTGGCTTCTCCAAGGCACTGACAATTGTGTGTGCAATTTCCATTGGGCTTGATGGAAGAAAGAGTCCAAACAAGGAGCCCAAAATCTGACCCGAAGCCCTTCTTTTACCCCCCCCCCCCCAAAAAAAAATGCTAGAAAGGAGGAAGGAAGGTGAGGCTTCCCCATAGCAGCACATGGGGTGCTTTACTGCACTGGGACCCATTCAAAATCCTTTGGGAAAACCTTGAATGAGCAAGGATTTTCTAAACGGAGGGAGAACGGAGGGGGAAGAGACAAACTGGCGGGCCATGTCCTTTGGACGAAATGCAAAAATAATAATAATAATAATAAAAAAAAAGGACGCTGCTAAGAAAGAGCCGAAAGCTTCGGAATCTGGAGCTCTGTATGTGTGCGCAGGGCAGGTTCCTGGTAGCACCGTGGAAGGGCCGTGGAAGCTCTGGGTTCAATTTTTCAGCAAATCCGCCAAGTCATAGGCGTCAAACAAGTCACTGACGCCCTCGCCCTCCTCCAGTCCCCATAGATAATCCTCTTGGTCGAGGGGAGGGGAGAAACTGACGAAGGGGCCTGGGTCGCCGTAGGCTGTAGAAGGGAGCTGGTCCTCTGTCTGCTGCAGGAGGTGCTGAGGGGGCTCCAGGAGACCATCCTCTCCCTCCATTAGGCAGCTCGGCACCTCCGTCTTCACCAATTCCACTGGGGAAACAAGAGGGAAGTCAAGACACAATGTGAGCATCGCAGCAAAGACGTCAGAGCCAAGTTTTCGTATGTATGTATGTATGTAATTTTGTTGTGTTATTTATTTATTTATTTGTCGTGTTCATGTAGTGTATATTGGAGGTGCTGACCCTTTGAGAGTCGTATGCAACGAAATTTCATTTTAATACATGCCATTAGTGTATATTCAAAGTGACAATAGAGTAGTTATTCTATTCTAAGAGCTGGCACCACTGGGCACCAAGTAGCAGAATAACAGAGTCTTCTAATCCAACTTCCTGCTCCAGCAGGAAACCCTATTCTCTTTACTAAACTAGCCATGCCCAGTTCCTGTAACCATTCTTCATATGTTTTAGTCTCCAGTCCCCTAACCATCTTGGTTGCTCTTCTCTGCACTCTTTCTAGAGTTGCAACATCTTTTTATAGTGTGGTGACCAAAACTGGATGCAGTATTCTAGGTGTGGTCTTACTAAGGCTTTATAGCGTGGTAGTAGTACCTCCCTTGATCTTGATTGTATCCCTCTGTTAATGCAACTTAGGATTGCATGAGCTTTTTTGGCTGCTGCTGCACACGGCTGGCTCCTATTTAGCTGGTTGTCCACTAAGACTCCAAAATCCCTCTCACAGTTGCTGCTATTGAGCCTGGTTTCACCCAGTCTATATGTGTACTTTTGGTTTTTCTTGCCTAAGTGTAGGACTTTATTTTTCTCAGCATCAGCCTCTAAGTAACCTTGGAGAGCATCTTTCAGAACGAAATGAGTCTTTTCCAGAAGCCCGAGATGATCATAGAGCTTCCAACATTACCTTTCACCGTTGTGGGTTTAGTGACCTCCTGGTGTGTTGGAAGCGGAAAACAGCTCTCCTTGGCAGGACTTTCTTCAAGAACTTCTTCTGGGCACAGGTAGACTTCAATGGGGCCATTGGTACTCCGTAGATGGAGCTGGACATTCTCCTGGAGGAGGAGGAGGAGGAGGAGGAGGAGGAGGAGGAAGAAATCAAGAAAGAGCATGTCTCACTACCCTCAAGCCAAGGGCACCTGTCTGGGAGCAAACAATTACAGGTAGTCCTCAATTTACGACCATAATGGAGCTGGCCCATTACGGTTATAAAGTGAGTCACCCACGTGGCCTCGATTCTGCAATCTTGTGGTGGCCATTAAGCGAACCGGTTGTTCTCTACGGGCCAGTTTCACCCCAAAACAAGTGTAAATGCTGGTTTGGGGCAAAAACATGATAAAACACAGTCGGGTGACTGTGGGATGCTACAAACCATGAATATGGGCTAGTTGCCGACCACCCAAAATGCAATCATGTGACCTGGTCTGGAGGTATCGCTGGAACTAGGTTGTAAGTACCCCTTGGGTGGGGTGGGGGGGGTCTGTCATAACTTAGCACAGTCAAATTGTTGTAAATCAAAGACTACCTGGAGCAACAGATGGAGCCGCCGCCGAAATGAAGAATAATGAGTTTCCATTCCTACCTCACAAACTTCGGGCACCTCAAGACGAGTTTCGGGGGGCGCCCTCACCACAATCACCGTCTGCTCATTAAAATTGCTGATGGCTCGGATATCCTGATAGGTGACGTAGGCTAACGTAGGACACAGAGGGAAGTTAAAGAAAACACGGCAAAGAGGCACCAAACTCTGAATTCTGATGGGCAACTATGGCAGCTTGTGGACTTCAACTCCCAGAATTTCTGAGCTAAGCTATACTGGCTGAGGAATTCTGGGAGTTGAAGTCCACAGGCCCTAAAATGGTCGTAGTTGCCCATCTCTGGTCTAAGTCTAAGGAGGGAGTTAAAGATTTTGAAATGGCTCTTCTTCCCATGTTGTCTGTATTCCTGGTTTCCTCTGACTTGTTTCTTGAGTTTCAATCAGTCCCATTTGGGCTTAAACTTACATCTCACATTCAAAAGTGGGTTGTTTTGAATACAGGGTGTTCACCATGGCCAGAACCCTCTTGGGATACTCCTGGAAAGATTGAAAGGAGTTCCAACTGTCAAAAATTGGGTAAAAAAATGGGCTAAAATAAGGGGTAAAATAAGTATAATTAGGAATCCTTCTGTTCATTCACCTTCCCAATCCCCCAAATTAAAACAAAATAAAGCCAAGATCTTTTGATTCTATCCTTTTGATTCTTGGGGGTCCTAAAGGAAATTTAGCCTAGTGGTTAACTCATCCAGTTAGAAACCAGGAGCCTGTGAATTCTAATTCAGCCTTGGCACGAAAGCAAGCTGGATTATTTTTGGCGCAATCACCAGGGGACTGGGAGTTCTAGTCCCACCTTAGGCATGTAAGTCGGCTGGGTGACTTTGAGCCAGTCACTCTCTCTCAGCCCAACCCATCACAGGGTTGTTGCTGTTGTAGGGGAAATAGAAGGAAGGATGATTGTGTACGTTTATCACCTTCAGCTATTTATAAAGTATATTTATATAAATAAATAAAAGAGATGCAGGGAGATATATAGTCTTCTCTTGACTGCAGCCTGCCGTCCTGGGGCTTACCGTGAGGAGCAAATCCGGTCATTATGACTTAAGGTAAATTAAATGTTATACGTGTATGGTTTGCCAATTGCACAGGGGCAGATAGGACAGCACTCCAGAGGGTCAGCTTCATTGCCCAGAGGATCATTGGCTGCCCTCTCCCCTCTTTGGAAGAGCTTTATAGTTCCTGCTACCTTAAGAAAGTTCAAAACATTCTCAAAGATCCATCTCATCCTGGGAACCCCCCTTTTTTGTGAACTATTACCATCTGACAGACGGTACAGGATAATAAAAATAAGGACAGGCTGAAAAACAGCTTCTATCCCAGGGCAGCAACTCTATTGAATTCTACTGTATAGTACACTGAAGATGGTATTTAATTTCGTTGTACGATGTGCAGTGACAACAAACTAATATTTTAAGAGGATAACAGCACAACTTTGACTTAGCTAATGGGGTGAACCCCGAGAATTGCTCTGTGTGGAGCCTGCTGGATTCTGAACCTTTGGCCACTGGTCTTCAATGCAGTGTGAACCAGGAATGATTTGGTTCTCTGGAAGCCTCTCCCTGTTCTCTGGTCATTGTCCTCTTCACCCACCCACCTCTCAAAAGGATATCTTTGGTTGGTCTCATCTTCTGTCAGATGCTTTAACTGCAGAGAGGACTCCTGGATCAGCTTGTCCAAAACTTTCTCGTGCTTTGAGAGTTCGGTCAGCTCTTGTCGCAAACCGTGCTGCTTCGTGGCCACAGAAGAATCTTCAAAAAGTCCAGTTCCCCTGGACATCAGATTAATAACAGATCAGATGAGCCCTTTTGCTAAAGCAGAGTTCATGTTTTCACTTTGAGCTTTCTTCCCACGCCCTTTCCCCCCCCACCCCCTTGGGGTATTGTATAAATCCCAATGCATTGTGTTTATTTCAACGCAGATTTCAATGCTATTTACGGGATAGAATGAAAAACTGTGGATATTCTATTATTTAGAAATGCTTAACATATTGAAAAGAAAAGGGAGAAAACTAAAAAAAAAACATTCCATCAGTATACAATTGCAAGTTAGGAGGTCAGCCTTACCAAGAGTCCCCAAACTTGGCAACTTTAAGACTTTTGGACTTCAACTCAAAGCTGGCTGGAGAATTCTGGGAATTGAAATCCACAAGTCTTCAAGTTGCTAAGTTTGGAGACCTCTGATCTTACAAACATAAGATAATTTGGTTTAATATTTACAGACCCCACACATCCTGGACATAAACTGTTTCAACTCCTTCCCTCAAAATGACGCTATAGAGCACTGCACACCAGAACAACCAGACACAAGGACAGTTTTTTTCTGAATGCCACTCTGCTAAGCAAATAATTCCCTCAACACTGTCCAACTATTTACACAGTTTACACTACTATTACTATTAATCTTCTCGTTGTTCCTATCATCCATCCCCCCCTCCCACTTGTGACTGTATGACTGTAACTTTGTCACTTGTATCCTTACGATTTATATTGACTGTTTCCTAGTATGATTTGATTGCTTATTATACCGTATGACTATTATTGTTGTATGTTATGATTCTTGACTCTTGACAAGTGTATCTTTTCTTTTATATATACGGAGAGCATTTGCACCAAGACAAATTCCTTGTGTGTCCAGTCACACTTGGCCAATAAAAGAATTCTAATTCTAATATACTCTTTCAAGCACAGGCTGGATAACCAGCTGTTTTTCCCAGCCTGGTTATTCTCCAGATGTCTGGAACACAATCTTTTCAAATGGGAAAGCTGGAATTTTGGGAACTGAAGCTTTCCGCATCTGGAGATCTTTTAGTTGGGGGAAGGGTGACTTACACCAAACTAACGATGTTCCTGTTTCACATTTGCTCATGCTATCCACCCCAGTCTAGATCTCTCCAGACCTCTCTGCGCCTGAAGTCTTTCCACCCAACTTACATCCACTGGATATTGTTCTTGGATTTCTTGCGAATGAGCTGAATCCCTTCCAGCACGTTGGTGATATCATAGATACGTCTTTTTTGCACCTCCAGCACCTCCGCAGCCCGGTTCAAATCCAGAACCCCGTCTTCCGATTCACTGAGCAAGTGGATGAACTTCTTGGTCAGCAAGCCAAGAGACGTGTCATAGCGGGTCTTCTCTGCCGGAGACTTGGGAGCTAGAAGACAAAAGGAAATCCATACTAACGCGGGTTAAAAATCCTTTGGGATATCCCCGCTTGTGAACCATTCTAATGGTATATAGCAGGGATCAGCAACCCGCAGCTCTGGAGCCGCATGCTTTTTCACCCTTCCTGTCTCTCAAAATATGCATCGCAACTGACAATGTGTGACACCCGCTAGCATGCGATTTATTGAGCTTTTCGATTCCCGGTAGGCTAACCATGGATAAATCCAAGAAAAGAAAAGTTTCAGAAGAAAACAGAATCTTTAATTCAACGACATAGGCTAGTTTTGTGGCCGCTCAGGAAATAGGGAAGGGTTTTGTGGCTCCCAGTGTTTTCTTTTCTGTGGGAAACAAGTCCCAATGGCTCTTTGGGTGTTTAAGGTTGCCAACTCCTGGAAAGACTTCAGGCAACGAGACCCTGCCAAAGGAACAATGAGATAAGAGATAGCCCAGCCCACAGGTGGATGGCGGGTGGGGCAAGAGGCACAGGAGAGAGACCTGAGGGCTGTAATGGAGACAGGGTGGAGGGAGGATGAATTGTACTTTCAGACTTCCAAGTGTCTATCGATTTAGTTTTGCAATAAAGTAGGAATCAGTTCACCTGATTTGAGGGGTGCAATGAAGACTAGTGTCCTCGTGATACACCCCAGACAATGTGACTTTGCCATGGGTAAACAGTCTACAAATTCCAGTTGCTGGATCTTGCAAGAATCTCCCGGCAAGAAGAAGCTGAGTGAATACCGAAATTTGATTCCTATCTGATTTACCTGGGAGGCCAATATCAACCTTCAAATCTGAAAGTGCAACCCCCACTCTTTTACAGCCCAAGAAACTAGGGTCTCTTTCCCTGCCCACTATCCAGATGTGGGCCACCGGCCTCTTATCTAACCATTCCCTTGGCAGCATCTCTTTGCCCAGTCTTACAAGATCTTTCTCACAATCGTACAATTATAATCCCTATGACCTCCACTTAGGTATTGTTCTGTCTAAACCTGGAGAACCCCAACTAAAAGCATCCCTCTTGAACGTGCAGGTTGCTCTCCATCAGTGACATAGCTCTAGTCCAAAATTTTGAAAAGGATTATGGAAGCGATTAAAAAGCTGGCTTTTTTTTTTGCTCCAAAAGGCTCAGAGTGCCTTCCAAACATCCACATGGCCATGTAGAAATGAGGTCAAGTTGTTATGGCAAGTGCCTTTGCCCGTTGGGCATTAAATTTCCTGCAAATTTAAGTTTCGGCTGGAATTCCACATCCCAACGTCTTCAAGATGTGCTAGAATGCAACCCCACCATTCCAGGCAGGCTGATAATCTTGACCAGGGATGGTGTAAATTGCAGAAAAAATAAAAAAAAATATTTTTCTTTATTTATTTTATTTGTTTTTAATTTTTAAAATAAAATTTATAGAAGAGATGGAAAAAAATAATAGGAAATCCTTTTCAGCACCTAGGCTGAAAAATGGTGTTCTACCGCCCTCTAGTGGCCAAAAAGGGTGCAGTGCAGCCATCCTTGTTATGAAATCCAGATTAGATCTAAGCTCCTGAGATAACCCCAAGAGTGTCGTGTAATGTTTCTTCAGGATGTAACATTATTCCCAGAAGTATGACAGAAGGAAAAAAGAAAAAACAGCTTCCTTTACTGGTAAATGGACTTGCTCTATATAAAGTTCTGTTCTTGTGATTAAAACCCAAACACTTTGTGATCTGAAAGGGGGGAAATAAAACTGAACTAAGATCATTTATTCAGCTAATGCTGAATAAAAAAACTTGATGCTATTGATGTATGTTTACAAATAAAAAAAAAACTTTACCAAAAAAAACCACACACCACAACTTGATGCTAAAGCAGATCTCTCACTTTTCACTGGAATCTGCCCCAGCCCTGTTTCAAGCTAATTCCCATTGAGGACTAGAAACTTAAAGACTCTAGATTCTGCAAATGCATCCTTTTTTCCCCCCGTCCAATGTTTCCTTATTCAACGCCTCTTACTTTTGGGGCTAGGGATGTGTGGGAGTGCAGTTCCTTTGCCTTTGGGTGTTCGGAATTCTGGGATGCGCTGATGGGCAGTTCCTTCCAGATCGAGTTTTCTCTTGGCCTAAGAAAAGGAGAAACAGAGACTGCCATGGTTAGCTTTGTGGGAAAACCATGCACGTGTCAAACAACTTGGCTACAAACATCTGCAATATGTCCTTCCCATTTCTCTTCAACCGTTTTGCAAGATTTCACTACCTAGCCTCCAGTACCTAATCTGGTTTTCCCATGCAATAAAACAAGATTGCTGTCTCCATTTCTGGGTTTTAGTGTCTGTTTGCATCCGCCATTCGAGGGGCATTGAGTGAATTAAACCCTACAGAAAAAAATGGCATGCGTATGTATTCCGAAGCACCCCACAGGGTTCCATGCAGATTTTCTGCCCCCCTCAAATCTACTGCTATGCTAAATCTTGCAGTAATCTTTTCCAGCGTGATGACCTCCAGATGTGTTGGACTACAATTCCCATGCTTTCCCCCATCAGGACACCCGATGGGGAAAGTGAATCGAAGGCCAGCATATCCATTCCGTTTGCTTTCTAATGTACACATGAAATTCCTAGAGTGATATCATCTGGAATGAATGTACAAATGTATTTCCTGCATGGATGTTGGCTGAATGGTCCCGTTTCAATTTTGACTTCCCTGCCCCCCCTGCCAACGTTTTCACAAAGTATGTTTTGCATTATTACATTTTTGCTGCATTTTTCTTGCTCCTATAATGATAAGCAGCTTCAGTCTGCTTGCCTGGGACGTAGAAAAAGAAACCCATGAGTCCTCGACCTATAACAGTTCATTTAGTGCAGGATCCGATTTGGGTCTGTCCCCGGGGACCAGAGGTTTAGTCTTTCGAGTTTTTGGACTCATGCTGGGAGTTCCATCGTCAGGGAACTTGTCTCTTCCAAAAATGTGTGCCTTGTGCTGCCAACTCCTCAGCTCCTAAGTGCCTGATAAGCTGATGATTAAATCAGCTCTCCTCTTGACTGACAAAGGGCCCATTCCCCAGGCTCCCATTATTTCCCTGGCTATTTTTGTACCTGCTCAGCCAACAATCTTAGTAACTGAGAAATTGAATGTCTGTCTTTATTCATTGCAATGTCCATTTAGGGGCCATTTTTAGTTACAGTGGCACTTTTTCTCACACTGAACGACCTGTTGCAGCATCTCCATGGTCACGGGATCAAAATTCAGACACTTGGCAACTGACGCATATTTATGACCGTTGCAGTGATCCTGGGGTCATGGAATCTCCTTTTGCAACCTTCTGACATGTTGACCAGATTCACAGAAGAACTGGGTCACTAACTTTAAAAACTGCGGCAATGTTCTTAACTGGTGTGGCAAGAAAGTTTGTAAAACGGGGCAAAACTCACTTAACAACTATGTCCCTTGGCGACAGAAATGTTGGGCTCCGTTGTCACCGTGAGTTGAGGACTACCTGTAAATATGAAAACTGGACAAGCCAGGTATCCTGCATATGAAGGTGGCACCCCCTTTCTTCTGACGACACACTTAAGCACATTGAAACATTGACTTTGTGCAAGAGGCATACAGCGGACTCTGTCTGTGTCTGTGTGTGTGTAGAAATGAAGGAAAGAGACATATATGAAACATGAAGATAGCCAGAAGACAGCTGTAATTAAACAAAGAACCAAGTCACAAAAAGCCAAATACCAGTTCAGCGTAAGAGCTCTAGTTGCAACCAGGAACGAGCAGTCGAGTAGCAGCCGTAAAACAAGCATGGGCAGATACTCACTCCTCCTACTCAACTAGGGTTGGATGGCAGAAAGCTGACATGATACCAGAAGCTGGTGTTCTCCATGCAGCCTGCCAGCCTCCCTTTAGGAAAAAAATATATATATATATGGAATAATGAAACCAAAGTCAAGCACAGCACATGAGGGCCCAGGGTCCCATTTTCTGACCTCTCTCCCACTTGGAGGAGCAGGAGAGAAACCCCTAAAACGTTGCCTCCCACACTAAGTCTCCTTTCCTTCTCTTCTGTCTTCCTTAGGAAAAAGGAAAGGATTCAGTGTAGCTTTTTTTTTTTGAACAGTTTGCTGCCAAACTGGCAAACAGCCAGGACAATATGAATCTGTTGCTGATATCAGAAGAAGTGGAAGCCTTGTGTTTCCACCGACCCAGCTTGCACCAAGACACAATTTGGTTTTTATTGCCTAGTATTTTGAGAAGACAGTTGGCTCCATCTAGGGTGGATAAAATCCAATGGTTTTTTTTAAATAAATAAATAAAATTGGATTGCTTTTATTTTTCTCAAATTTATTTTAATAAAATGCTTTTGGAGTAAAAAAAAAGCTATCTAAATATAGATTTCTATTTAAGATACATTCATAATTTAGTTTATTCAGCATGAAGTGGTGCTTAGTTATTGTAGCACCAGGCTGTATATTCCGCAATATTTACTCATTCAATGAATCCAAGCTCTGCAAGCTGAGATAGCATGCGCTGCAATTTCCCAGTAACCATGAGATAAATCATAAAACAAAGTTCAGGAACATTCCTTTATCCCACGGTTTTGCAAATCTATATGTATGATTGTTTGAAGAGAAATGCATCTGTACCACCAAGGCTCCAAAAGTGTGAGGAAGGGCAGGCAGTAAAAATGAATGTGGAACATTCTAAGCAGCTTATAAATATGATATTAAAGAGCACCTGACTTCGGATCCACCACGGCAGCGCCTCTTAGCGGGCGTGCCACATCCCTCACCTGTGACACCGCCGCACCGCCAGCCGTCCAGGGATGGGATCCGACTGGTATAACTACCAGTTCTGTTGCTCTGCGTTGCATGCGCATGCACAATTTACGAGCTGCTGAGCTGCCTAGACAGCTGAGCAGTGCTGCATGGGGGGTGCACAGCGGTTGAAAAAGCCCCTTTTTTCCTGCTTTTTCAACTGCAGCTGTGTCACGCAAAGCAGCTGCAGTTGAAAACGCAGGAAACAAAGTTCAGGTAAGAGCCCGGGCAGGCGGGCGGGCCAAAACAGCAGCAAACATAGAACTGGTTCTATGTATGCTCTCTGTTTGCTGCTTTTCAGAGCAACCGGTTCCTCAGAAGTGGACAGAACCGGTAGAATCCCGCTCCTGCAGCCATCCCATTAAGGGGAATGGGACTGTCGGTGAGCCAACAGGGGACACAGACAGTTGCTCTTTAAAAATTATGATTTAAATCGAGTTGATTTAAAAAGATGTTGAGACTCTAGAAAAAGTACAGAGAAGAGCAACCAGGAGGATTAGGGGACTGGAGATTAAAAAATATGAAGAACGGTTGCAGGAACTGGGCTTGGCTAGTCTAGGGAAGAGAAGGACCAGGGGAGACAGGATAGCAGCCTTCCAATATTTGAGGGGCTGCCATAGAGAGGAGGAAGGGGTCCAACTATTTTCTAAAGCACCTGAAGGCCAGACAAGGAATAATGGATGGAAACTGAACAAGGAGAGATTCAACCTGGAAATAAGGAGAAATTTTCTGACAGTGAGAACAATCCACCAATGGAACAGAAGTTGCCCCCGGAAGTTGTGGGAGCACCATTATTTGAGACTTTCAAGAAGAGATTGGACTGCCATTTGTCAGAAATGGTGTAGGGTCTACTGCTTGGGTAGGGGGTGGGACTAGATGACCTACAAGGTCCCTTCCAACTCTGATTATCTGTTACCTGTTTTAAATCAAGGATGTCAAATGCAAGGCCCAGGGGCCAGATCCGGCCCACGGGATGCTTAGATCTGGCCCACAGTGCCTCTGCCAGCAAAAGCGCAGCTCGGGGAGGCCACGGGCAGCCCTTCTGAGCTCCGTTTTCGCAGGTAGAGGGTTGCAGGAGGCCATCACAGCCAAAAACGGAGCCCGTTTTTGCTGGCAGATCGCTCGGGCCACAGCAAGTGCCCCCGACACGGGTGACATCGAGGTGGCCATGCCCACCCCGGCCCCTTAAGGTCAAGCACAATTCTGATGTGGCCCTCAATGAACTTGAGTTTGACACCCCTGATTTAAGTCAACTTGATTTAAATCAAAACTACCCTGCTTGGTTCCAAAGAGAGACTTTGGGCCAGGGCTGTCCAATCGTGGCAATTTTTAAGACCTTGTGGAACTTCAACTCCCAGAATTCTCCCCAGCCGGTCGTAGGTGACTTTTTCCAGTGCCATTGTAATTTCAAACGGTCACTAAAATGAACTGTTGTTAAATTGAGGACTACCTGTAGCGGAATTGGATGGAACGTCCTTAGGAATACTATCTTTAGCGTGTTACAAACCAAAGGAATCTTCATCAGCAGAAGACATCATAAAGAAATTTAACCATCTGGCAAGCACCTTTCTCCTGGCCAAGATTGTGTCTGTGCATTTCAAACAGCCCTGAGAAAGCATAATGTTCAATAGGAGGCACCTGCCGGGAGGTTTACCACCGAGTTGTTATTGTTTGAAGATGCAATGGAGCAGTTGCTAACAGTTCTCTGAGGCCAGCCCAAAGCAGAGCAAAAATCTCTAGCAGTCCTAGAGAAGCGTTCAAGCTTTGCAAACGTTTTTGTTCCTTCCATAAAATGCAATATTAAGCAGACAGTTGCAAAAGTTGGTGCCAGATACAGGTCACCAAATCCTGCTTCTGCTGTGCAGATTCGCTTTCCCTTTTGATTTTAGACGCAACCTTGGATTCTGCACCTTTGCCCAGCTCAGCAACAAGGTCTTAAGCATAATGTTCGCCGATCGCAGCAACTTTAAAATGGGAATTTGTCCTTTTATGTTCAATGGCAGTTTGCTGGCTGGGAGTTTAAGTCCATACATCTTAAAGTTGCTAAGATGGAGAAAGGCTGGTCTAAGGTAGTGTTTCTCAACCATGGCAACTTGAAGATCTGTGGAGTTCAACTCCCACAATTCCCCAGCCATCTGGCTGGGGAATTGAGGGAGTTGAAGTCCGCAGGTCTTCAGGTCGCCATGGTTCAAGCTATGCTGCCTGAGGAATTGTGGGAGTTGAAGTCCACAGTTTTCAGGTCGCCATATTTCAAGCTATGCTGCCTGGGGAATTGTGGGAGTTGAAGTCCACAGGTCTTCAAGTCACCAAAGTTGAGAAACGCTGGTCTAAGGATTTACAGGCCCCGACTTTCAGAGTTAAATCTGCAATCGTGCCAGAAACCCATCAAATCCTTACTTTACCACTAGAGAGGTAGAGAGACTAACATTCCACCTTCAACTGTTGGACCAAAGAAAGAAAAGTCCTCTGCTGCATCTTTCCCAGTGGTTGCTAGAGCAAAATAAGAAGGAAAAAAGAGCCATCGAAAAAAATAAAAAAATAAAGAGGGGTTTTTTTTGTTTGTTTTTTAAAAAGCAGCTTGTTCTATGGCTTCCTGCCCACTTCCTGCCACTCAGCCTGACAGCTCCCACAGCAGCTGCTATTCCCACAAGTGCTTCCTTTCGGGCTACTGGATCGCTTGGCGGTGACAGAAAACTAGGCCGCTGGTCCTCCAGGGAGTCAAGGCAACGAAGGCGAGGGGACCCCGTTATAGCAGCCCCCGATCTACAGGATGCTCTGCTCTAAGTAAATGCCAGAAACGCTGGATTTTCAGAAAGAGGGCTCTGACTATTTACGAAACTTTCCTAAGAAAGAAGGAGACCTATAGAGGTAGTTCTCAACTTGCAACTGTTTGTTCAACAGTTCAAAATTACAACAGCCTTGAAAAGTGACTTGTGATCAGTCCTCGCGCTTATGACCGTCACGTCTCCAAGGTCAAAGGATCATGATTCGGGCGCTTGTGCATTTACAATGGCTGCCTTGACCCGTGATTATCATTTGTCACCTTCCCAGCCAGCTTCTGACAAGCAAAGTCAGTGGGAAAGGCAACAGGGAAAGTTGTAAATAGTCTTGCTTAATCACCATGGCAAAAAAAAAAAAAAGGTTATAAAATCAGGGATAGTCACATGATGCCTCACATAACGTCTTGCAATGCTTAAAGATGGATTTTGGTTGTAAGACGAGGACTGCAAGATTTGAAAAAAGAATCCTACACATTTGGATGTTGTCCCAAAGTTAATTTTTTTTTTTTTTCAAAAGGCGACTGGACTTTCTTGCTTTTTTTCCTTGAAGATGTTTCACTTCTCATCCAAGAAGCTTCTTCAGTTCAGATTGAAGTCAGAACTGAAGAAGCTTTTTGGATGAGAAGTGAAACGTTTTCAGGGAAAAACCAAGAAAGTCCAGTTGCCTTTTGAAAAAAGCACCTTTGGGAGAATCATGACCTGGATGACTGAGAATCTCCATAGACAAAATTTGATTTTTGTAGATCTAGTGAGATACCTTGGCCACCCCTACCCGTTAGTGTACACTCAACAACCAATGTCACTTGGACTCTCCTGGCAAAGGAAGTAACTGGGCAAATCTGGAAGCCTCCAAGCCTGTTTGGAAATTCTAATGCTTAGTGTGTTACGTCTGAACTAGGACAAACCAAATTTGTTCTCTCTTGCAAATCTAGACATAGAAGTCTGCTCTGCACTTTAAGACTGGGGTAAACAGTGAAATACTTTTATTTCTACCTGGAAACCACTGCTGGACTTTGTGCTTGAGGGGCAAAATGAAACCTTGACTTCTGGTTTCCCCAATTAGATAGATTTGTTGTTACAGAAATGGCTAGTTTAAACTATTATGTAAAATGTTGAGATGTTAATGTCTCTTATTCTACTGCACCAAAAGGAGTTGGAAGTCAATGTCTTTTTTTTTTCTCTTTCCCCCCTTCTTTTCCACATTCTTCCCTTCCCTTTTCCCTTTCCTATTTTTCCTAATGTTTGCTTTTGTATTTTCTTTCTGTGCTACAACATAAATTAATTTAAAAAATAAAAGACTGGAGTGATCAATGAATGGAAACAGGGCTAAACTCTGCCCACTATTTGAAGATCAAGCCACATTTAGAGATTCCTTGAAGACAGAGAAACATTAAACCCAAATGATATCAACGAGAGGTTTCTGGAAGACAAACAGGTATGTGAAATCATTTATTGCCTACTTCTTCAATTGCATCAGCATTCATTCTGAACAGGCTGGAAGGGGACGGAGCATGAAATATAATCCAGGAATGATTCCCCGTTAAGGACTTGACTATAAAAAGTTACCTGCTAGCAGAGTTTTTTTTCAACCTTTGCAACTTTTAAGATATGTGGACTTCAACTCCCACAAGCAAAGTCCACGTTATCTTAAAAGTGGCTCACTGTGAGAAAGTGCCTGCATTACAATAATCCCAGGAAAAGTTAAGAATGAAATCTGCTTGAGCCAAACACAGCTTTTGTTTTCAAAACTGAGTGACAAGCAGCGCTGGCTAAAAGATGGTCCTTGACTTACAACAGTTCGTTTAGTGACCATTCAAAGTTACAACAGCACTGAACAAAAGTGATTTATTTTCACACTTACAACCGTAGTAGCAACTCCTATGGTTACACGATTTACATTCGGATGATTGATAACTGGGGTTCACATTTATGACTGACACAGCGAGCGAGGATTATGTGATTATAAAGCCAAGTCAATGGGGAAGCCAGATTCACTGAACAAACGTGTGACTAATTTAACAACTGCAGTGATTCACTTTACAATAGTGGCAAGAAAAGTCGTAAAATGGGGGCAAGACTTCGCAAATTCCTCACCTTAGCAACACAAATTCCGGCCTCTCAATTGTGGCCGTAAGTCGAGGACTACCTGTTCAGTGTTCCTCAACCATGGCAACTTGGAAGACCTGAGGACTTCAACTCCCAGAATTCCCCAGCCAAATATCAGGAGCTCGTGACCCGCACTCACAAGAACAGCCAACACATCCTGGATAAGAGGGTGTGTTGTGTGCCTTTTGCAAGACCATCCGCTAAGCTTTCCATACATTCTCTTCTACCTTCAAATGTTCTTCCGATAACAATTGCTACCAGCCTGCCTTCCATGGAGGACCTGTATACTGCAAGAGTCAAAAAGAGGGCTGTGAAAATATTTACAGACCCCTCACATCCCGGACACAAACTGTTTCAACTCCTACCCTCAAAACAACACTATAGAGCACTGCACACCAGAACAACTAGACACAAGCACAGTTTTTCCCCGAATGCCATCACTCTGCTAAACAACTAATTCCCTCAACACTATCCAACTATTTACAAACTCTGCACTATTATTACTATTAATCTTCTCATTACTCCTTATCACCCATCCCCTCCCACTTGTAACTGTATGATTGTAACTTTGTCGGCTGTATCCTTACGATTTATATTGACTGTTTCCTAGTGTGATTTGATTGCTTATTTGTACCCTAAGGCTATCATTAAGTGTTGAACCTTATCATTCTTGACAAATGTATCTTTTCTTTTTATGTACACTGAGAGCGCATGCACAAAGACAGATTCCTCGTGTGTCCAATCACACTTGGCCAATAAAGATTTCATTCATTCATTCGTTTGTTCGTTCGCTCATTCATTCATTTCCACCTGCCATCAAAACCCTTGTTTCTAAACTAGGTAGGTGCCTAAATTTTAAATAAAGCTAAGAATGGACTTGGCGGATTGAAAGACACCACACGAGTTTACAAACAGGCTCAGTCTGTGAAACAGGAAATGTGGACACCTCCTTCTCCTCTCAATTCAGACCGTGTTTTTGGTACCCATGTGGTTCAAGGCAGCCACATGGGAAACACCTGCCAAACCGTCACCGCAGTCGGTCAGATCTGTGAACACCTCACCTGATGTTGCCTCTACAGTATCTTGTGTCTTTTTTTCATTTTGGCAACGGAGCAAATGACAGAAGACGACACACCGGAGGCTCAACTTCTCTACCAAAGGCTGCATCTGTCAGTCACCAAAAGAGGATGACCAGAGCAGGGGGCCTCGAAAGCACCAACTACCCAGGGAAGCGGGCCAAACAAAATGGCGGGGATCCTCCCCCAGTACAGGGCTAGGTAACAAGCTCTATAATCCCCAGTTGCAGGAACTGGGTATGTCTATAGGTTAAAGAAAAGAAGGACAAGGGGAGACATGATAGCAGTGATCTGATATCTCAGGGGCTGCCACAAAGAAGAGGGAGTCAAGCTATTCTCCAAAGCTATACTTCCAAACAAGGCAAACAATATTTTGCAATCTCCAAGAATCATCTTGCAATCTCCAAGGATTTTAGGAAGCACAGCGGAGATATAACTTTCTATTGACACGATAGCAGAGTTCCAACATCTCAGGGGCTGCCCCAAAGAAGAGGGAGCCAAGCTATTCTCCAAAGCACCTGAAGGCAGGATAAGAAGCGATGGGTGGAAACTAATCAAGGAGAGAAGCAACCTAAAACTGAGGAGAAACTTCCTGACAGTTAGAAACAATTAATCAGTGGAACAACACTGGAGGTTTTTAAGAAGAGATTTGACAACCATTTGTCTGAAAAGGTACAGGGTTCCCGCATGGACTAGAAAACCTCCTTCCAACTCTGTTATTTTGTTCTGCTCTGCTCATTTACTGACAGTTCGAAGTTACAGCAGCACTGAACAAAGTGTCTTATGAGCATTTTTCTCCCTTATGACCATTGCAGCATCCCCATGGCCAACATGTTCAAAATTCACACTGATTCATATTTATGACGGTTGCAGAATCCCATGGTCATGGGATCCTCCTTTTGTGACCTTCTGACAAGCAAAGTCAATGGGGGAAGCCTGACAGTTTTAACAATTAATCAGTGGAACAACCGGCCTCCAGAAGTTATAAATGCTCCAACACTGAAGGTTTTTGAGAATAAACTGGATAGCCGCTTGTCTGAGACGGTATAGGGTAGGGAGGTCAAACTTGATTTCATTGAGGATCACATCAAGGTTGTGTTTGACCTTGGGGGGCCGGGGTGGGCGTGGCCAGCTCGATGTCACTCGTGTGGAGGCCCCAGGACTCTGCCAGTGAAAACCGGCTCCCAAGCTCCGTTTTTGGCTGTGATGGCCTCCTACAACCTTCTGCCATCGAAAACAAAGCCCAGAAGGGCCACACATAGCCCTCCCAAGCTCCATTTTCGCTGGCAGAGGCACCATGAGCCGGTCCTTCACCGCTTCCAGGACGGCCCCGCAGGCCAGATCTAAACCCCCGGGCCTTGAGTTTGACACCCCTGGTCTAGGATTTCCTGCTTGAGATTTTTTTTTTCCTGCTTCCTACTCCGTAATTCTGTTCTCTCCCTTTCTCTCATGTCCCTTCTTCCTGTAAAGATTTTGCACAAGCTTGTTTGTTTGAAGCTATGTTTGGTTAGGAACCAGTGTTGACAATCTGCAACCGCCTGGCTTGCATCTTAAGTTCCAACCAACATGCCACCATAGGGAGCCCCGTTGCTGTGGCTTAGGAATCATGGTTTACGGCTTAGCTTTTCTTGAAAACCTCCAGCGATGGAGGCAAGCTGTTCCACTATCCGATTAATGTCCCTGCTGTGACTGGTTAACGGTTCTTGTGTCTTTACACAAAGAAAAACTACTTTTATCCAGGGTTGGGTAATTTACTCAAGTTTGGAAAGCCCTGAGGTGGAGCCGCTCACACGACTGAAAAAGGAGAAATGGGGTCCCCTGCATTCTCCCGCCTTTTTCAAAGGCAGGAGATCCAAAGCCCCTGAAAAGGTTACTACCCCAGATATAACTCCATCCACGTTTCTGAGATCTCTACGATAGGTATCTTTGCACTGGTCCCATCCTCACATGCAAGAGAAAGATTCAACTTTTAAACCAACTCTGCACAGAGATCTCCAGTTCACCCAGTCCCTCTGCAGTAAAAGCCCAGGAAAAACATTTCTTGTTCTTCCGTTGCTAAGTGGTGGGTGTCTTCGCAACTCATGGACCACAATAGCCCACCAGAGGCTTCCCTGCCTCCCAGAATTTGCCCAAATTCACGTTCATTGTGTCAAGGACGCTACCTAAGCATCTCATCCTCTGCCACCGCCTCAATCTTTTGCCTTCCATCTTCCATGAGAATCCTCTCATTAGGTGACAAAATATTTGAGTTTCAGCTTCAATATCTGTCCTTCCAAAGAACAGTCAGAGATAATTTCCCAGTTTGATTCTCAAGTATCCCTTCTCCTTTTTTTCCTCTTTGTCGTATTTTTTTTCCATTTGCCTTCTAAGGCAGCGTTTCTCAACCCCTGCAACTTTAGAAGGGATGGACTTCAACTCCCAGAATTCCCAGGGTAGTATGCTGGCTGAGGAATGCTGGGAGGTGAAGTCCATGCATCTTAGTTTGGACGGGGAATTCTAAGAGTTGCTGTCCACTCTTCTTAAAGAGTGGACTGAGGTGGAGAAACACACTGTTCTCGGCTACCCTTTGCAAGGAAGCTCATGATAACAAAATAAAATAAAATAAAAGCAAGAATCAGTGGAACGGATTGAGTTTGATCCTAGGCAGAGGCTAATATTTGGAACAGAACAGGGGGGTTGGACTAGATGACCTCCAAGGTCTCTTCCAACTGTTATTCTGAGTCTTCTCCAACACCACAATTCAAAAAAAAAGTAAAAAAAAAAGGGGGGGGAAGGGAACCGTTCTTCTCTCCCCCACTCAATTCCTTTCGTCTGCAAGAGGAGAGGCCAACCTTTTGAAAAAAAAAAATCTCCAGCCTCCACAGCATGTGCCCCAAGACAACAGTTGCCAGCCCCTCCCGGCCCTCCCCACATCTCCCGCCGCCTGCAAGCAAAGAGAAGCCGTGCATTCACACTCACACACCCCTGGGTGCCAGGATTGGGGGGGGGGCGTGGGGAAAAAGGGGGACAAAAGGAAGCATTCGGAACAGTCCCGGGAGCAGCTGTTTTGTCTGGCCCAATGTAGCGTGATCATGTCACTCCCTCCACCGCAGGCCAGATTAGCCTCTTGACAGCTGGCCAGCCAAGCTGCTGCCTTGATAATGGGGCTGTGGGGGCCAGGAAGCCCCCCCCTTTGCATCCCCTTGGCTTTCCAGACCCACGGCAAGGCCAAGAAGAAGAAGAAAGGCGGGGCGGGGGGGAGGTAGGAGCCAGGGAGAGTGGGCAGCCCGCTCCCCAAGCAAGGCTGAAGGCGGGCAAACGGAGCCGCACGAAGGAGGCCTTTTCTGAACTGAAATGCATTTATGCGCATTAATTTTACTTGGGAGCGGTTCAGAGGGTTTGGGGAGGGGGCACAGGAAAGCAAAAACCCGCCTCGGCTCTCGTTCCAACAATGGCATTATCAAGAGACATTTCTCCAACATAGCCTTAACCCGAGGGGGTGGGGGGGTAGCTGGGTGGGAGGAATAGGAGGCTGGGGGTTTGTCGTTCTCCCATAATCCCTTGGGAATGGGGCAAAACCCCCAAGAGGCCATGTGTGTGTGGGGGGGGGGGGGCAAGGGGTAAAGAGAGCTGAAAATCATTCCAGATCTTCCCTTCATTAAATATCCCCAGAATAAAACTGTTCATTCCAGCAGCGATGACTGCCCAGGAAGGCTGCAATTTAAGTGAAAGTTCGAATCGCGCGGTGTTTCGATTTGAGTGGAAATTTTTAAGTGGTGTGTGTTTAATGCAAGCCAAAACTGAAGTTATTCTGAGACAAGTTTGTGCACAGTTGCTCTTGGGGTTTTAGGCACGCATAGCCGTGTCTTGGCTCAAGGAAAGCTCAAAAAAAGGAATGGTTCGTTTTGAAGAGCGCATAGGTCGCCCTCGACTTACAACCACCGTAGGGAGTAGAATTTCTGTTGCTAAGCAAGACAGTTGTTAAGTGAGTTGTGTTGGATTTTATGACCTTTTTTGCCACTGTTGTTAACAGCAATAGCACTTAGACTTACATGCCACTTTGTAGCCCTCTCTAAGCGGTTTACAGAGTCAGCCTATTGCCCCCAACAATTTGGGTCCTTGTTTTACCAACCTCGGAAGGATGGAAGGCTGAGTCAACCTTGAGCCGGTCAGGATCGAACTTCAAACTGTAGGCAGTTTGCATGCAATACTGCATTCTAACCACTGCACCATCACAGCTCTTAAGTTTATCGCTGCAGTTCTTAAGTGAACAGCAATAAGACTTATATTCCACTTCATAGTGCTTTTACAGCCCTCTCTAAGCGGTTTACAGAGTCAGCGTATGGTCCCCAATAATCTGGGTCCTCATTTACTGACCTCAGAAGGATGGAAGGTTCAACCTTGAGCCGGTCAGGATTGAACTCCTGGCAGTCAGCAGAATTAGCCTGCAATACTGCATTCTAACCACTGCACCAACATGGCTCATTAACCGAATCCTGCTTCCCCCATTGGCTTTGCTTATCGGAAGCCAGCTGGGAAGGTCACAGATAGTGGCTATTTTTGTGGCTTAGCACGTTGCGCGACTTTAAGCCTGCTTGGTGTGTTATGGCTGAGTTCATCTAGCAAAGCCAGAAAATGCTTGCATGACCAGATTGAACAGGTTGTATGAAGACAACCTCTATGAGTGTGAGTGTATTTAAAGAAATTCTGGGGAGTGGTCTTCAGCTAAGTCTTCTCCGACTCCCAAATTTGCTGAACAGACACACCTTGCCCTTAACTCAACCTTTCTCGTTCCTCTAAAATGCAGACACACACCCTTCTCAGGGGTGTGGGAACACTTCTGCTGAATTATCACACAACACCGCATGGACGATGCACACCCTCTTGTCTCTTTCTCACACACAAACCTAGCCAAGGACAGTCTTCCTCAAGAGCAAGCACAAAGGCTGGCCAACACATTGCCATTCTTTCGGTCTCATTTTGGGACTAATGTCAGCACAGAGAGTCACCACACCTGTATATGACGAAGGTTTGCTGATGGCGCAGCAGTTGACCCAAAGATGACAAACGGTTGAACTCAAGGGAGTGTCAAAAAATTAGCCCATGGGCTACACAGCCTGACATAGTTATCAGCCCATTCTCTTGGGCAAGATGGGCGATCATCGTGTGACTTGAGAAGCTCATAGGATCGAGTGATTAGATTATCTTGAACGGATTGTGGCTTAGTTGTGCATAAAAGCTGCTGAACCCATCTAGGAAGAAGAATTTGAGGCCGCTAATCTGCTTTTGAGTTCTCGGAAGCTTCTGATACCACCAATTCTAAAAGGGAAGAACGTGGGATTCAGCCAATTGCATTTATTTATTTGTAAAATTTATTGGCTGCCCATCTTACCTCAAGGTAACCCTTGGGCGGCTTGTAATCCTAAATATTGTAATATGTCCCCCTAGAAGGGCCGCCTGCAGAAGAGGTTAAGTGATGAGCCACAGAACGTCTGAGTTGATTCTAGGGTTCTGCCAAGATTCCCTCTTATGCTTTGCTTGCCAAATGAAGCTGCCCAGTGAAATCATATGGATATTTATGATCCATACGTTCATCTCAAGCTTTTTTTCTTCCCCTTCTTGAGCTGCTTTCCATATTTCCTCCAAGTGCAGATCATCTCCTTCTTTTCAGAAATGGGCTGAAGGAGAAGTGGGCAACTATGACCCTTTTAGAACCTGTGGACTTCAACTCCCAGAATTCCTGAAATTTCTTGGCAGTCCTGTGGTCATGTGACCATGATTTTCGACCTTTTTTGGGTGGGTGGGGGGAGCTCCAGGTATTTATTTCTGGTTTCTAGCAAAAGGCCGTTAAGATAAAAATGCTTAATGACTGTGGAAGTCGTTTAATGACTGCAAACATTACTTAACAACTATCACCTGAAAAATGCCCCCCAAAATTGAGTCTGGTCCTATGGTGATCTGTTTAACAACCGCAATGACTTACGGCCGTAATTCCAGGCTCAGTTACGGTGGTAAGCCCGAGAACTGCCTGTAGCTAACAAAGTTGGAGATAACAAAGTTTTAAATTAATCCAGGGAAATTATGGACCACAAGGTCATCCAGAAAAGATTCCCTTTGTTCATGCTCAGCTCCAGGACGTTTCGTGGGCGCATCTGTGTAACGAGATTGAGGGAGTTTGTCATGATCTTCGTGGGAGATTCTTTTCAACTTTCCAGTTTAATTTTAAAACCCTGGGATTTTGGGGTGATCTTCCACCTCAGTATTAACCCAGGATGACCCCCGCATAGCTTTTCAAGGGATGCTCAGCCGTTAATTCTACAAGATTAACGGACCAATTACACTTGCAGCCAAGATAAGGCAAAGATGCTAAAGCAACTCCTCCTCCTCACGCTGTGTTTTTAGTGGATTTACAACTCTGTTATGTCACCAAGCTTTTATAAGCAGCATTCCCTCCCATGACTGAAAGAACGGGAGGGAAAAAGTCTCTTTCAAGATTATAAATGCTTGCAGGATTATTATTTTCTTTAAACCCTTTTGATTAAATCTCTTGAGTAACTTTTGGATTATTAAACATATTCATCAATTTAACTCATTAGCCCTCAGCACAGTTTTATGCACGCATTCAAGACCCGCACATATCATATAAAGTTTGGCAGAAGGACAGGAGTTGAGTTTGTGAAAAAAGCGAAGCACGTACTTATTCAGTAGCACGGAAAATTTATTATTATTTTTTTCAAAGAAAAATATCTTGTTCTTTAAAAAAAGGGGGGGGGATTTGGAACCCTCCCATCCTGAAATGCTATTCCAGAACAACAAAAACTCTTCAGGGAATTGAATCTTAATATTCTCCTTTTCTACAGGATTTGAGCTTTCCTGATCATCATCATCATATCTATAAAAGATTTATATCCCGAACCTAGATAATATTTGGTCGAGCAGGGGGTTGGACTAGATGACCTCCAAGGGCCCTTCCAACTCTGTTATTCTAGGATTCTATCCCACTGTTATTTTTTACAATTTAAAGCACTGGACATCATACTCCTGCCCGCTGTTCTCCTCCCATCGCCACTCCTGTGAGAGCTGAGCTGCCCAAAGTCGCCCAGCAGGCTTTCATGCCTCAGAGGGGACAAAAAGCAGTCCTTGACTTACAACCACTTGTTCAGTGACCGTTGGAAATTACAATGGCCCTGAGAAAAACGACCAGTGGTGACCATCCTCATGGCCCTATGATCAGACGCGGCCACAGGGGGAGGGGGGGTGTCACATGATCGGCGTTTGCCATCTTCACAATCAATAGGCGAAGCTGGGTTCCCTGAACGACTGCATGATTCACTTAATGACGCAGCCTTCGGCAACTGTTGCAAAAGAAAAAAAAAAAGTTTTAAAATCGGGCGTGACTCACTTGAGAACCACATTATTTACCGACCGAAATTCTGGTCCCAGTAATGAAGGGACGGCGAGGCGTGTTTGTACCTCATAAGATGCAAGGCCTTTAAACACACACACACACACACACACACAAACACGGGGTTTACTTTGGCTTCGAACTCTATCCCATTTTAATAGGGAAGTTCTCCAACCGCTGAAGATTGAGATTCTTCTCCCATCGGTGCAAGTTTCATTGGAAAAGCTCTTGAAACCACATGACTTTTAGGGCACCGATCCTGACCACAAAGAACCCAAAAGCAGCCTGAGAGCTGCTGAGTAATGATTAAGGAAGCCTCTGCCGCGACCAGAATGAGGACGCGCTATGAAAGGGTGGCAGGAGAATGTTTCAAGATGTCCTTAGATGGTTTTTCCCGCCCTGCCCCTCAGTCATTATCCCACCCTGTGAAGAATCTCCTGGGCAGCCCACAGCTTCCTCTTGCAGACGCTGATAAGTCAGACTCTCTTGGAAAAAGGCAGCTCCTCTTATGCAAGCTGTGTGTTGCAAACCAAAGGCCTGAAAAAGACTCCATTAAGTGCTACAACGCTGGCCTCAAGGCAAGGCACAAGGGGCAGATTTTCCCAGTAGACTGGGGCCTCCAAGTTTGGTAGCAGATCACAAGAATGAGCAACAGGTAAAGTTCTCCACTTACAACTGTTTACAGTGGAACCTCAGGTCCCGAATGCTCCTGTTTGTTCTGACCAAGGCTTCCTAGACCGTAATTATGCACATGCTTATTTTAAAAACAAGTCTTGTTTTATTGCAATGCTGGGAATTACTTTCATTCCCAGCTGGTAATGAATCTCAAACAGTCCCTCGAGATAAGCACCCACCTTTCTTTTCTGTGAAGTGCTGCCAATAACAGAAGTATCAAATGAACAACAACAACAAAAAAAAAACTAATCGAAGTACAAAGAGCTTCAAGAATGAACCTGAACCAAATGAACTACTTTGCTTCCTGCAAAAGTTTGGTCATCTTTGCCTGTCCTTTATCCCTTAGGGGAGGGGCAATCACCTCTCAGCCTTATTCCCGAGTCGCCCCTTTCGTTTCAGCTGCTCTCGCCTTCTAGCAGCTCTGTGCACACTGGCACTGGGAACAGGCTCCCCTTGTTCCTCTGCCTCGCTGCTGCCAGGCTCCGGAGGCACAACCCCACTCCCAGATGGTCCTGGCCCCATCTCTGGATCGGACACAGGACCCTCAACCGAGTCCTCTCCAGACTGACCCCATTTCTTCCCCACTATCCGTTTCCACTGCCGTCTGCACAGGCTGCCAGCGAACCACAACACTCTTCACGACCAAATCGGGTGATGACCACAAAAATCCACCCGACTTTTGAATTGGGTTAAGAGAGAAAAAGACTGGTTCAAAGACACCCAGTCAGCTTTCATGCCTAAGGTGGGACTAGAACTCAGTCTCCTGGTGATTGGTCCAAAGTCACCCAGTCAGGTTTCATTCCTCGAAGGCAGGACTAGAAATCCCAGTCTCCTGGTGACTGGTCCAAAGTCGCCCAGTTGGCATTCATACCTAAGGCGGAACTAGAACTCAGAGTCTTCTGTTGATTGGCTCAAAGTGACCAAGCCCGCTTTCAGGCAAGACTAGACCTCACAGTCTCTTGGTGATTGCCCTCAAATCTCCCAGTTGGTATTCCTGTCTAGGGTGGGATTAGAACTCACAGACTCCTGGCTTCTAGCCTGGTGTCTTAACCACTAGACCAAACCGGCTCTCTTAATGTATGTACTGTATATGTCACCGTTGGGAATTAAGAAATGGAGATGGAAGCTGCAAGGTGGGAAGCCCATACATGTGGCCTTTGGGAAGCATGACCATAGCCCACTACAGATGCCCAAGCTTCCAAATCTTCTCCCCAGCTTGCCATCCAACTGCTCAGTGAGATGGAGAAGGGAGAGGCACGTGGCAGCATGACTTCTCCCAGCCCTTAAGAGCAGGGCTGAGGTGCAAAGATGTTTGATTCAAGGACCTACTAACAATCTGATCCAACCTCTAAACTGAATCTACTTCCCCGAAGTGGGTAATTAACTCAGATTAGCGAACCGAACGGCCTTTTGTACAAAGGCTTTTAAAAGTGTTTCCTCCTGGAATTAAAAACAACGGCTCAAACGGAGTCAGCTTAATCTGAAATTTCAGTTAGGAAAATCAGAAGCTATCCACTGTGCTTTAATCTCTTAATCAGAACAATCTGTCACAATCTACACGCCCTAGAACAGGGGTCTCTAACCTTGGCAACTTTAAGACTTGTGGACTTCAACTCCCAGGGAGTTGAAGTCTACAAGTTGCCAAGGTTGGAGACCCTTCCCCTAGAAGATATAACCTGAGGTCTTACTGGCATCACCAACAATTGTAATCTCTTGCAAGTTCTTTGTGATCTCTTAAGTCTTGGTGGGGTGGGTGTATTAATTTTGGTCATGTTTACAACCAGCTCCAGGACCTTCATGGATCATCGATGGCCTTTGGATCCCAGACTGAGAACTGCAGGCAGTCCTCGACTTACGGCCACAATTGAGTCCAACATATTCCATTGGTAAAAGTTGTTAAGTGAGTTTTGACCCATTGTACCCAGAGTTGTTCAGTGAATCACTGCTGTTGTGAAGTTAGCCACAAGGCTGTTAAGTGAACCTGGCTTCCCCATTGACTTTGCTTGTCAGAAGGTCACAAAAGGGGATCACGTGACCCTGGGTCACTGCAACGGTCATAAGTACGAATCAGTTGCCAAGCGTCTGAATTTTGATCATGCAACCTTAGGGATGCTGCAATGGTTGTCAAGTGTGAGAAACGGTCATAAGTCACGTTTTTCAGTGTCATTATATTTACAAAGTCTGCACTACCATTACTATTAATCTTCTCATCACCCCTTATCACCCATCCCCTCCCACTTGTGACTGTATGACTGTAACTTTGCCGCTTATATCCTTACGATTTATATCGACTGTTTCCTAGTATGATTTGATTGCTTATTGGTACCCTATGACTATTATTAAGTGTTGTAACTTATGATTCTGGACTCTTGACAAATGTATCTTTTCCTTTTATGTACACTGAGAGCATCTGCACCAAGACAAATTCCTTGTGTGTCCAATCACACTTGGCCAATAAAGAATTCAATTCAATTCAATTCAATTCTATTCCTATTTCTATTCTAAGTTCCAAAAGTTGTTAAATGAACTATTGTAAATCAAGGACTACCTGTACTGGCATAAATCCAAAGACACCGCTGCAAAAGCAACCCGTGGCAGAGCCTGGTGTTTGCCTTGGGGATGCCAAAGTCCTGTTTATTTACTCTTTAATCAAATAAATTGTTGCTCTGTATCAAAAGTCAGTGAGCTGGACATTCTGGTTAATATAAAAGAGATGTGGGGTCCTTTGTTCTCTTTGAGTTTGGTTGTTTTTCTTGCATGTTTTTCAATATTCAAACTAGGCAACATCATCGGTGTCATTTCTGCTGGTGTTACCTAGTTTGAGTAACGAACCTACAAGAAAACAACCAAGCTCAGAGAACACCAAGACTCTTCCTTTCAACCTTGATGTACAAATATATTTATATATATAAAAGAGAGGTCTTGAAGCGAACCCATATCAATTGCCCTAACAGTACTAAGAGCTCATTTTGCAGAAAAAGGAAAAATGATTCCCTGAGGATTCTACCCTGCTAGTTGTAACCAACTATAGGGGGTAGCACTCATCTCTGTTTCATGTTGAGCCAGCACTGTCCAAAGAGGTTTTGCACAGTTCTGTGGCCAGCATGAAATGGCGGAGCACTATTATCTTCCCACTAAAGTGGTATCTATTTATCTACCCGCATTTGCATGCTTTCAAACTGCTAGGTGGGCAGGGGCTAGGCGAAAAAGGGAGCTCATCCTATCGCACGACTCTCGGGTCTCGAACTCAGGCTGTCGGCTTTCCAGCTGACAAGCCCAGCATCTTAAACCCTGAACCATCGTTCCACCCATTTTGCTGAGCCACACATTAATTCCACCAGCTGTTCCCCACATGAACCTTTTCATGAGTCACGATGGCGCCGTGGTTAGAGTGCAGTACTGCAAGCTACTTCTGCTGCCTGCCGGCTGCCTGGAATTTTACCAGGCTCAAGGCTGACTCAGCCTTCCAGCCTTCCGAGGTGGGTAAAATGAGGACCCAGATTGTTGGGGGCGGGGGGTGCAATAGGCTGATTCTATAAACCACCTAGAGAGGTCTGTAAAAGCACTGTGAAATGGTATATAAGTCTAAGTGCTATTGCCATTTTCAGATGAATCGAGAATTGCAACACCCAGAATTCAGGTGCAATGGTACCTCGGTATTCATCATTAATAGATTGCAGGAGGCGCAATGAGTAGCCAAAACAATGAGTACCAAACAATTTTTTCCCATAAATAATCATGTAGTAAGTCACAAGTAAGGTAGCTGACACTGACGAATTCTAGCTTGTGTTGAGTACCAAACAAAATGAGGAGTACCAGGACAAATTTTTCATGTCAAAATGCATTGAGTACCAAACTTGAAGCCTTTCAACACAAGGTAGCAAGGTACCATTGCATTCTCTTAAGGACGGCTGGAAGGAAATTAACGGCATGATGTCCGCATGGAAGGTACGTCTACTATGATACTTGAAAAACAACTTTGCAGCTGACAGCAGATGTTGCATTCTGCCACCTGAAACCCTGGTAGACCAACCGAGCCTCATGTTTTCCCAGTTCCTCTGCAACGGTGAAGTAGAAACGTTCTTCTGAAGACAGGACTCCCCAGGGGACCAGGGTGCTGTGCCATTTATCTAAGCGGTGCCTGTGTGCTCATCATATGCAAACACACAGCTTGGGTAATGACTGACAAACAGCCAGCGAGTCACTTCAGAGAAAATGACAAAAACAAGACTGCCCGTAAGGCTGAGTATGCCATCCTCCAAACCACATCCATCCTGCCACCAACTCTTTTTGCAAGTCGAGCGAAGTGACTTGCATTTCAAACACTGACCAGTTTCCTGCAAGAATTGTACACGGCCAACGGCTGTGAGTCAGGGTGACCAAGTACAGAGTCCAGAATGAAAGGAAGTGGAGTCAAAGTGCAAAATGCATCTATAAAACAAGATTCACCATCTTCTAACTATTTAGCACCTTCCTTTTCTTCTAGTGAATAAAGAGTAATTGAGCAATTGGGCATTTGCACACCAACCCAGTCAATAAGGAATAGCACATAAGCGAGTGAACCAGCTGACCCAACTCCACTGTTTTGGTACGCTTAGGAGTACAAGAACTAATCTTTCTGCTCCATCTTAAATTGACCACTACATCTGGGGTGGTGTGATGACCCGGAGTGTATCAAAAATATAACAAGAACCAAAATGTAAATAAAGGTCCTTTAATGCCTCCAACTTGGCTTCACTGTTTAATTGTTCACAGTTGAAGATTAAACTATTTTTAAAGTAACATTCCAAACGAAAGAAACACAGTTCAAATTCAAAGAGCAGATAACGAAGCAAAACCAAAACCAAACTGCACTGAATAAAGTTCCACCATAGACCAGGATAAATAATTACAAACTTCAGGAAGATAACCAGGTACAGTCTGTTGGAAGAATGCCAACCAAGATAAACCTCATCTAGGAATAAAACACGAATTTGTCTCCAGTGTTAGCACGCAGGTCCGAACTCTTTATGCAGATTTCACACCTGCAACCCATGAAAGAGGATCATTACAGATAATCAGAGTTGGAAGGGACCTTGTAGGTCATCTAGTCCAACCCCTCCACCCAAGCGGGAGACCCTACACCATTTCTGACAAATGGCAGCCCAATCTCTTCTTGAAAGTCTCAAGTGATGGCGCTCCTACAACTTCCGAGGACAAGCTGTTCCATTGGTTGATTGTTCTCACTGTCAGAAAGTTTCTCCTTGTTTCCAGGTTAAATCTCTCCTTGTTCAATTTCCATCCATTATTCCTTGTCTGGCCTATAGGAGCTTTAGAAAATAGCTTGACCCCTTCCTCCTCCCTATGGCAGCCCCTCAAATATTGGAAGACCGCTATCATGTCTCCCCTGGTCCTTCTCTTTACTAGACTAGCCAAGCCCAGTTCCTGCAACCGTTTGTTCTATGTTTTAGCCTCCAGTCCCCTAATCATCCTGGTTGCTCTTCTCTGTACTATTTCTAGAGGCTCAACATCATTTTTATAATGTGGTGACCAAAACTGGATGCAGTACTCTCGGTGTGAATTTACTAAGGCTTTATAGAGTGGTATTAGTACTTCCCTTGATCTTGACTGTATCCCTCTGTAAATACAACTTAGGATTGCATGAGCTTTTTTGGCGGCGGCTGCACACTGCTGGCTCATATTTAGCTGGTTGTCCACTAAGACTCCAAGATCCCTCTCACAGTTACTACTATTGAGCCTGGTTTCACACAATCTATATCTGAAATGGCCCTCTCTTCCCGAATAGACCACATTTTTCCCTGATTCTCTCCTCCCTGCGTGCCCTAGGATGGAGAGGGGATGGGCCTGGGTCCTCCTCTGACTGCTCAGCCAGCCTCTGCCCTTCCCCAGCCTCCTCCCCAACCTCTGTAGCCACACTTCCACTCCCTGTTGGCTGTTCCTCCTCTCCCTCGGAGTCAGTCTCCAACAGGGCATAACAGGTGGGGAATGGTGGCCCCTTTATGACTTGTGGACTTCAACTCCCAGAATTCCTGAGCCGGCACAGGAATTCTGGGACTTGAAGTCCACAAGTCTTAAAAGGGCCACCATTCCCTAATCCTGTTCTACTTTCATGGACTAATTCCCAGAACCCCGACTGTCACATTTACTGACACCAGCATTGGGGAAATACCAGAGAAGATTTACAAGCGTCCCATCTCATCAGATTGCAACAAGCACGCCTTGACCTTCTGCACTTCTGCGGGTGTGCTCCCAAAAGCACAAATGGTAATAATTGATGCAGCCTTTGGCTTCATTGGATAAATTACTTTGATAATACTTTCCTTTTTTTTAAAGGGAAAAAAAATACATTTCCAGCTCTAGCACAGAGGCATTTGGAAGTGTCTCAGAAGCCTTAACGATTGATTATGAGGATTTCTGCTCCAGGCAAATAATATATTCATGAAGAAAGGCTCATTTATGACCCCTACCAAAAGTAACACTTTATTTAATATACTGGAGCAGAGGTTGGCAACCTTAAACACTCAAAGAACCCCAAAGGTCCTAACCGGAAGCCCCCTGTTCAATTCTGGAACTGACCAGAAGTCCAGTTCCCCCACCATAGAGTCTCTTCCTAGCACTACATCTTTTTTCCTCTGCCAGCTGGAAGCCTGGTTACCCCACCATAGAGTCTCCTCCTAGCACTGCATCTTTTTTCCTCTGCCAGC
>NW_020769327.1:4427611-4443796 GCF_900518735.1 Pseudonaja textilis | reverse complement strand
GATAGATAGATAGATAGATAGATAGATAGATAGATAGATAGATAGATTGGAAAGACCAGGGAAGGAAGCCTATAACTATATAAATATAGTTAAGGCAGAATTACAAATTTCTCCAATTTGTACAACAAAAAGGAGAAGCAAAGATCAGGGGAAGTTAAGACAGCCTTGAGAATCACATCTTGTTGAGTATTTGCACTGGACACTTCCCCATCTCTCTCTTCTCCCCCCCACCCCCCAGCATAAACCCACAAAGGACCAGTGAATAATGCACCCCCCAAACTCAAGATTTCCACAAGGTGGTCCAGACCCTGAAACTATTTTGACAAGGCACTGAACTTGCAGAAGGACCCAAGAGTGGCCTTCACCCAACGTTTTGAGCCATGCGGAGTTCACCCCAAAAGAGGGTTGTTGCTGTTTTTTTCCTTTTTTTTAACAAACTTTCCTAGCTGGGTTCCAAGCAAAACTTTGTGCCATCAAACAAGCCAGCTTAATAGATTGGGGGGTGGGGGGTGTCGGGGTCAACCTTATGGTCGACTGGGTTGAAGTACCACGCCAAGTAAAGGACTTAACTGGTGGTTTGGGAGTGTACCCCAATCGGATGGGGTCACCCCAAGACCATCACCCCAAATCAAATTAAACTACATTAGGGCTTCTACAGTGCCTTGCAGGCCCTGCTTCTGGATATAGCCAGGTAGGCATAACAAAGAGACTCCCCCAAAACTCACCCCCCTCCCCAAGGAACAAGAATTCAGTGACAATTCTCAAACAGAGGGAGGGGGAGGAAGGAGAAGAAAAGAGAGAGAGAGAGAGAAATTACCGGCAGTTTTCCCGTGGAGGCCGATCTCATGGTTTTGATCTCAGGTCCATGCGGGGTGGCATAAAGGCAACCGCCTCGAGGTAACGGAGCGACCACCGCCGCCTGGGGGTACACCTGAGCGAAATAGGCTGCGGGGAGAGCCCGCACCGCAGGGCCGGCTGCCAGCTCGGCCACCACCAACTCGGCCGAGCCGCCGACAGCCATGCTTTTCTTTTGTGACTGGGGGGGGACGAGGGAAGGCGCCCCTCGGGCCGGGGCGGAAGGAGGCCCAGCTTTGGGGATTCTCAGCATGGCCTTCCTCCGAGAGAGGCCAGGCGGCACCGGGAAGGGCTCGGGACTTCCAGCCAACGCGTGTCGGGACCGACCTGGCAAGGTACAATAGGGGGAAAGTCCTCCTTAGCCATTTAAAACTGCCATCGGTGGTGGTGGTAGTGGGGGGGAATTAGCCAGGATCGGCCCTTAGGGTACTTTGCAAAGCGGGGAGCGGAAAGAAAGGAGGGGGGAAGGGAGGAGAGGGGAAAAAAAAGTCCAAAGGAAAACCGAAGCGAGGTTGCAGCGTTCACACGGTCCGGGTCTCTTCATCCACGCGGGTCTCTCTTTTTTTCTTGGAAGAGTCAGCCATGGGGATGGGTGGGTGGGGGGTCACTGGTTCTTTCCTCGGCCCTCCCCACGCCTCTTCTCGAACCAGGCCTGTTGGCTTGCGGGTCCCCCCCAAATCCAAAGCCCCCCGAGATCCGCGCCGGCCTTTTTCAGAGGGGACTTTCCCGGGAGTTGGGCTGCAAAAATTGCAAGCTCGGCCAGCGGGCTCATGCCCGAGCGATGCCCCCGCCTCGCTTGCAAATAAAAAATAAAAAGCTTTTTGTGGCCGGGGGGGGGGGAGAAAACGCAGGGGCGGATTGGGGGGGGGGGGGGTGTAAAAACAAAAACAAAAAATCCTCCGGGAAGCGTTTGGGTTGCAAAATTGCCCGGGAGACCCGGGGGGTTGGAGGGGTGGGCGACGGGGAAAAAAGGTTTCCCTCCGATCTCCGCTCCTACGGTCTTATATCAGCTGGCGGGGCTGCGAGGCTTTTGGAAGCACCCCAAACCGGGCAGGGATCCGAGCAAGCAGCCCGGGCCCCGAACCCGAGCGGGTGGGGGGGGGAGGTTCCTGCTAGCCCCCTTTCATGGACTCCTTCCGACCCGTAAGGCTCCTTAGGACTCCCGGCTGGGCTGCTGCAGGTTTCCCGGCCGCTGCCAAAGCTGCCGGGGCCAAGGATGGATCTGGATTGGGACAAGAAAAGGACCCGATGGCTGCCCAGCCCTTTCTCTTTCCGTTCCTCCTTCACTCGCTCTCCTCTTTTTTTTTTTTTTTTTTAAGCGCCAAACTACGTGCCGCGAAATTCGGATCTCCCGCGGAAAAGGCCGCGCTCCCATTGGCCGGCGGCAACCCCGGCGCGTCCCCGCCCACCGGATTTGATACATTTTGTACCGCGAGGAGGAAGAGCGGAGGTGCGGCTCTTAAAGGGGAAGCGCGGCGTGGCCCCGGCGCCGCACGAGGCGTCAATGGGACTCCGCCTTCCTTGCCCCCCGCCCGTCAGGGGGGCGTGGGCGGAGCCAGGCCAATAACTGACCCTGAGATGGCCCTTCTCGCACGCCTTTCGGCTCGCTCACTTTTTTTAAAGCAACAAGCCGGAGAAGCCTCCGGGCGGTGATCAGGCCGGGACCGGAGATGGCGTTGGGTTGGCAGCGGGCGGCTCCGGCCTGCGGGAATCCACGTCCTGCCTCTGCCGCTTCTTGGAAGCGGGGCTAGCTGAACCTGCAGCCGCCTTGTGGTCTTGGAACAAAGGAGGGGCCGGAGTGGGAAATTCTGGACTGCATTCGCAGGGCTCGCTAAAAGGCCGAAATCTAACTTGCTGTAAACGAACAAACAAAAAGGCTGTAGTGCTAGAGCCCATTGTAACTACATAGCCAAAAAGGCATTAAGAGTTGTTAACCTAATCTTACATAGCTTTTTCTCTGGTAATATTACACTACTAACTAGAGCATGCAAAACATTTGCTAGACCAATACTTGAATACAGCTCATCAGTCTGGAACCCACATTACTATCTGATATTAACACAGTTGAGAAAGTCCAGAAATATTTCACAAGAAGAGTTCTCCACTCCTCTACTCGTTGCAGAATACCTAATGCCACCAGACTTGAAATTTTAGACCTAGAAAACCTAGAACTACGCCGCCTTCAGTCTGATCTAAGTATAGTATATAAAATCATACACTGCAATGACTTACCTGTCAATGAATACTTCAGCTTCAGTCATAACAATACAAGAGCACACAATAGATACAAACTCAAGGTTAACTACACCAAACTTGATTGCAGGAAATACGACTTTAGCAACAAAGTGGTCAATGTCTCGAATACTCCACCTGATTCTGGGGTTTCTTCTCCAAACCCCAAAAACTTTAACCTTAGACTGTCTACTATTGACCTCACCCCTTTCCTAAGAGGTCTGTAGGGGCGTGCATAAGCGCACCAACGTGCCTACCATCCCTGTCCTATTATTTCTTTTATTTTTTTCATTTTTCTTATATGTACCCATGTATTCATAGCTATGTTTTTACTTATACCTATTATCTTGTAAGCAATTGACAAAAACAAATAAATAAATAAAATAGAGATTCTCATCCAGGTCAAGGGTCTCCAACCTTGGCCACTTTAAGCCTGGCGGACTTCAACTCCCAGAATTCCCCAGCCAGCTCAGGGAGTTGAAGTCCGCCAGGCTTAAAGTGGCCAAGGTTGGAAGACCCTGATCCAGGTGATGGCTGTCCCAAAGATGCTTTTTTTTTTTTTTTTCCCCAGAGGGAACTGGACTTTCTGTTGTTTTTCTTGGAAGATGTTTCGCTTCTCATCCAAGAAGCTTCTTCAGCTCTGACTTGATCCAGTTGCCTCCTGAAAAAAGCACCAGAGTTGTTGGGAAAATAGGAGGAGGAAGTTATATTTGCCTCCTTGGTTTATTTTTTTAAATAAGAAAAGGCAGGATATAAATACATTTTATATCATGGGAGAAAAAGCAATTCTCTCCCTAGAGCAAGGAAGCAATTTTCCCTTTTAAACTTCATCCGGCAGACCCATATTTGGAAAAGTGCATTGGTGCCATTGAAAGCAAAACTAGGTGCCCGCTTTTAGAAGCAGATCTACATGGGACACACATAAAAAAATAGGCCTGGCTGCCATCTTGACTTTTATTAGCCAAGCTGCGGGTGTTTGTGTGTATGTGTGCAGGTGTTGCTTTGCAAAGCCCTTCAAAAGGATTGCTTTCCAACTTAACCACAAGCAGAAATCCTCCAGGAATTGGCCAATTTTGATAACTCTCCCTCTGGTCCCTAAAGATGGTGGAAGAGCAGGCTGGGAATTCTGAGTATTGTAGTCCACATATCTTCAAAGTTGCAAAGTTTGAGAAACAGTGATGTTGTAGATAACCTGGCAAACATCGCAGCCTAAAATGGCATTGCTGCCCTCTGCTGGTTATATATAGATTAGTATATAGAACAGTATTGTCCCAAAGGTGTTTTTTTTTTTTTTACCCAAATGGCAACTAGACTTTCTGGTTTTCTTTTGGAGACATTTGACTTCTCATCCAAGAAGCTTCTTCAGCTCTGACTGGCCTTAAAGACTCACTAAAAGAATGCAAATGACCAGGAATCAGCAAGGAGTATAAATCTTTCCATTCCCTATCATCCAGTCAAAGCTGAAGAAGCTTCTTGGATGAGAAATGAAATATCTTCAAAGAAAATCAAAAAGTCCAGTTGCCTCTTGAAAAAGCACCTTTGGGACAGCCATGACCTGGATGACTGAGAATCGCCATAGACATAGCACAGTATTGTTTGCATCAAAAGCAGCAGTCTACTGTCTCTCTCTCTCTCTCTCTCTCTCTCTCTCTCTCTCTCTCTCTCTCCTCTCAAGACAGAAAAGGGTATATTTATATTATTACCACTATCTCCATTAGCTCTCAGTTGTACCCACACAAATTTAATTGTAGCAAGCTAGACTGTAACCATTTTTAAGTACAGTTTCATGGATAAGTCACAATTGAGCATGTTTCCATCCACCCCAAGGCAAAGCCAAACAAAATACTATGTGGCTTTGTAAAGAGCACCAGGTCTGGGCTAAGAGATCCAGGGCTGCACCCAAGGAGATTAGTGCTTTGTCCTGAGACTGGAAAGACCTAGTTCAACGCATGTGTTAACCGAGCTAAAGTGCTGGGTTGAACCCAAAGGAGTGTAATCTAAGATCCTCATCACACATGGCCTCCACAGAACTTGGGCATAGCTTCCCATGTCTGCCAAAAGCTGTCACCAAATTGCCATTTTAAAGTGAGAGAAAGAGAAAATCATTAAAAGCTTAATTGAGGAAAAATTGTGTTTTCTGGAAGAGTGATTCTCAACCTTGACCCCTTGAAGATAGGTTGACTTCAAATCCCAGAATTCCCCAGCACCAATCCTACTGCAGCATTAGCCAGATTTGACTCCTCTCCCTGGTCCCCAAAAATGATGCAAGAGCTGGATGGGGAATTCTGGGAGCTGAAGTCCACCAATCTTAAAAGTTGCCAGTGTTGAGAAACACTGATCTGGAATCATAATTACAAGTAAATGGAACTGTAGCCACTTTTACTTTTGTCCTGTTCTCCCTCCCTCTTTTTTTGGAATGTGATATCTGGCACACCACATAAAAGCCAAATACAGTTTTCAATCCCTGAAAATTATAATTTGGCCAATGAAATGTTTCAGATATGGAATCCCATAATTCATGTACATACAGATTTCCAGTGCACTTACTATTTATTGGTCTTCCATGATCTCTCTCAAAAGAGTTCAGCCCATCACCACTTTCCTGCTTTCCCCATTTTTTCAGTACCAGGTTGAATATTGTCTTTGATGCCTTTGAGTATTATTTATTGGTTTTTTTAAAAAAATTGATAATTTACAAACATCTACTTGGGTTTATCCTTTGTTTTTAGAATGTTGCTGCTACTGTCCTTATTAGATATTAGATTAGATTAGACGTTCCATTATTTCAATTTGTTTAATTCTGTTTTTATAATAAATGAATCTTTAGCTGTTAAGGCCAAATGCAAGTTAGTTCAGATAAATCAGAGTAAAGCAATTAAATGAAACTGAAATAATACAATAAACTGAGGTCTTCCTTAAAGATGTATCTCTTCGCCAGTTTTTCCAGGACACTCTAGGTGATAAGAAATAAATTATATTAGTCAAGAAGCTTATATAATCTTAAACAGATCTACAGACTAATACATTTAATCTAATTTCATTCAATGAAATAATCTAAATGACCTCACTTCTAAATAGCTACAAAAATATATTTTCTACTATCAAGTTGCCATGATTTGAGTTCTCCAGGAAAGCTCCAGCTAAATTGGGATAGCCATTTTTGAGTAATCCTGTTTTAAAGTCATTCAAGCTTGTTTTGCTAGGTCTGGATGCCACCTAATTAAAGAAGAGTGAAATTTTCAATTGAGATAAGTGAAACAATTACTATCAACCTGCCTTCCGTGGAGGACCTGTATATTGCATGAGTCAAAAAGAGGACTGTGAAAATATTTACAGACCCCTCACATCCTGGACATAAACTGTTTCAACTCCTTCCCTCAAAACGACGCTATAGAGCACTGCACACCAGAACAACTAGACACAAGGACAGTTTTCCCCTGAACGCCATTCACTCTGCTAAACAAATAACTCCCTCAACACTGTCCAACTATTTACAAAGTCTGCACTAATATTACTATTAATCTTCTCATCGTGACTTCAAACCGTCACTGAACAAACTTGTAAATTAAGAACTACCTGTATTTATTTATTTATTTCTATCCCACCTTTAAAAATTTTTTAGAAATAATTCAAGGCTGTGAACAACACTTAATACACTTTCCGCTCCTTTTTTTTTCCCGCACAACAACCTTGTGAGGTGGGTTGAGCTGAGAGAAAGTTGACTGGCCCGAAGTCACCCAGACAGTTTCATGCCTAAGGTGGGACTAGAACTCACTGTCTCCTGATTCCTAGCCTGGTACCTTAATCACTATGCCCAACTGCTAATCCATGGTTTGTTGGGTAAGCTCATCCACAAATAATACTAAGCCAAAACTGGATCATTTAAAATCTCAGGAGTTGATAGGGCTGCATATGAAAGTTGGCTTCTGGGAGGGTTTTTTTTTTTTAAAGTGTTTCTATCCTGGCCCCAACACATTTTAAAAATCAGCAGGGCTCACCTGGTTATGAATAAACCAAGAATAATTACAATGAGCATCTACAGGAGGGGTATCAAACCGGTGGCCCATGGGACAGATGTGTCACATGCAGGCCACGCCCGCCCCAGCTCCGTGAATGGGAAAAGCATCATGAAACGGCAACATGACGTGGTGAGTTTGACACCTGTGGCCTAGAGCAGGGGTGTCTTGCCCCTGTTGGAATCTGATTCCGAGGGGGAGATTGAGCAGTTGACAAGGAGTGGGAGTGTGGCCCTGGTGGCTGTGGAGGAAACTGGGGAAGGGCACAGGCCGGCTGGGCATTCAGAGGAAGACCCAGCCCCAGCCCCCTCTTCATCCTAGGGCACGCAGGGAGGAACAGATAAGGGAGCAACATGAGTTAGGTGGGTTACGGGGGAGAAAAGGGTCCTGATTCCCTTAATTAGTGGCAGCTGGAAAAACAGGATTTAAAAAGAGTGTTTGCGCACAGCACCTTGCTGAAAGCAAAAAGTGCATTATCTTTGTTTGTCAAGTCTTATCTGGGTTCTGGCATCCTCCTAACTGTGTGTGTTTCATTATCTTTTGAAGTCTGCAGTTCCTTATCCTGCCCTGTCTCGTTAATTGCTGCAGCTGTGGTTTGTGTTGGTTTTTATTCATAATTTATATGTACTTTGGGTTCGGACTGAATTTCTTCCCTTTAAAAACTTGGGAGAGTTTTCTTTTCTCCAGCTGATGATAACTGGACATTGGGGGCCAAGTTGGAGGTATTAAAGGGGCTTTACCTATTTTTGTGACTTTGTTGCTTTTGTGTCACACTCCGGGTCATCACAAGGGGTGTCAAGCTCAAGGCCCAGGGGCCGGATCTGGCCCACGAGATGCTTAGATCTGGCCCAAAGGGCCACCCTGGAAACAGCAAAGGACTGGCCCACATGGCCTCTGCCAGTGAAAACAGAGCTCAAGAGGGCCATGGGCAGCCCTCCCAAGCTCCATTTTTGGTAACAGAGGGTTGCAAGAGGTTGTTGCAGCTGAAAATGCAGCTCACAAGGTCTGCAGAAGGCCCTCTCTAGCTCCATTTTTGCTGGCAGAGGGTTGCAGGAGGCCGTTGCAGCCAAAAATGGAGGTTGCAAGGGCCACAGGCAGCACTCCCAAGCTCCAATTTCACTGGCAGAGGGTTGCAGGAGGCTGTTGCAGCTGAAAACGGAGTGCGGGAGCCCGTTTTCGCTGGGAGAGCGCTCGTGCCATCACTGGCAACCCCCCTGACACAAGTGATATCGAGCTGGCCACGCCCACCCCCCGTCCTCCCACCCCCTGAGCTCAACCACAACCCTGATGTGTCCCTCAACGAAATGGAGTTTGACACCCCTGGTTTAGAGCAAATGGTCTCTGAGCCTTGAAAATGTTGCTGTACTACAATTCCCAGCACCTCTCATTGCCAGTCCTGCAGGGGTGTAAATAATGATTTCTCCAGCTGTGTTTTAAAGCTTTACCTGGGTCGCTCAGTGCTTCTGGTCTGGATTGCTTGCTAGCTGTGTGTGTTGGGGGGGGGGGGGGGGAAAAAAAAAGGAAAAGGGCAATCATTTGGCCGCTCTGATTTTGAATGAAATTACATTTTATATAAACATCCGGAGACTTACTGATTCTTCTGGTACTGACTCTTGTCTTCACTACTTCCAGCCTGGAGTGGGGTGGGGGTGGGGGAATCGGAAAATAGAACATAAGTAGGAAATAGGATTTTAGGTGATACCAACCGTCCTTGCAGTACCCTTCTAACATCTTACCGTGCTGTCTGGATCCTTCTGGATTTGATCTGAAGAATCTCGAGAGGGAGGGGGCTAGAGAGTGGAGAAAGAGCAGAAATGGACGGCCAATTCTGACTTTGAATAAAACCCGTCTATTTCCTACGGAGAGCCAGTTTGCTATAGTGGTTGAGACATCAGGCTAGAAACTGGGGGGGCTGTGAGTTCTAGTCCTGCTTTAGGCACACAGCCAGCTGGTGACCTTGGACCCAGGGCTGAGCTTCAAAATTTTTAGCAAAGGGTTCTCTACCCAGTTGCTGGATAGACAGGGGCGTGGTGGGCATGGCCTAGTCAGCCTGCTGTACCACGGATCGGCTGGGGCGTTTTTGCCCTCCCCTGGTTCCGGAGACTTTCCTCATGCCTCCAAGAGGGCAAAAATGGCCTCCCCAGGCTCCGGAGGCTCTCTGGAAGCTGGAAACAGGCCCATTTCCGGTCTTCCTGAACTTCCGGGAGGCCCGTTTTTCGCCCTCCCTGAGCCTCTGCACATGCCCTGCACTTACTGGGCCATGTGGGGACTCCTGGGAGGGGTGAGGTGGGGTGGGCGGGGCCAGCCAGGAGTGGGATTTGGGGGTTCTTCGAACTGCACAGAATCTTAGCTGGGGTTGTCCCGAACCCCTGCAGCCCACCCCTGGATGCAATGCACCAATGGTTCTCAACCTGTGGTCTGCAGATTCCTGGGGGGGGGGGGTCTGTGATGTCATCACAGGGTCCACAAAGGCTTGAAGAAATGTTATGATTTAAATCTTAAATCTTGGGGGCTCCATGGCCACAAAAGGTATTTAAAGGGGGTCCATGGTGGTGAAGAAAAGAACCCTTGCTTTAAGCAACACATTGGCCAAATCTGGGCCTAGAGACTCACCGCGCCAGAATCCGTAGACTCTTCAACCTAAAGAAGAACAGACAAAGAAGAAAATACAAATCAGGTGATGGTTCTGACCTGGAGGACAATCTAGATCAGGGGCTGTCCAGCCTTGGGGACTTAAAGACTTGTGGACTTCAATTCCCAGAATTCCCCTAGATTGCTAATGACCGGATGTCTGGAAAGAAATACGATCCTTCTATTCCCCTCACGCATCCTGTCAGTATCCTTCCAGTTCCCCCACCCCCACCATCCAATTATAACTGATGAAGCTTTTTGCATTGGAAAAGAAACGTCTTCCTCTTCTTTCTTGATTAAAAAGCAGTCTAGTCGCCTTTAGTTGTCTCAAAGCACCTTTGAGACAATTATGACCTGGGTTATTGAGAATATCCATAGACAATTGGAAGACGTCTGAAAGAAGCATGGGCAACTTGTAGCCTACACACTGGGGTGGGATTCAACCAGCGTAATAACCGGTTTGGTGAGTGTGCACAGCGTTTGCAAATCATCTTCTTCTGCAAGCCCTGTGTTTAATGCAGGGCGCGCGCAGCAATCAGCTGTGCCGTGTAAAGCAGCCGAGGTTGGAAAAGCAGGAAATAAAGGACGGCGTAGAGCCCAGGCAGGTGGGTGGGACAAACAGAAGAGCAGAAGATTGTCAGAAAACCTGTTTCCTCTCAGCTGATCTTCAGAGCTACCGGGTCAGCAGAACCAGGCCGAACCGGTACAATCCCTTCTCTGCTACCTGTGATTTTTAAATCCACCCACCTCCCAGTACCTTCAAAACAACATAGAGACCAGAGGTGGTATTCAGCAGGTTCTGACCAGTTCTGGAGAACCAGTAGCAGACATTTTGAGTAGTTTGGAGAACTGGCAAATACCGCCTCTGACTGGCCCCGCCCCCATCTATTCTCCGCCTACCGAGTCCCAACTGATTGGCTGGGTCTTCTTTGGTTGCCCTGCACAGGAGAACAGAGCTGGAAAGAAGGTTAGTGGGGTGGGGAGGGAATAGAGATTTCACAGTAACCTTCCCCCATGAGTGGGGAGGGAATGGAGATTTTACAGTATCCTTCCCTTGCCACGCCCACCAAGCCATGCCCACCAAGCCACGCCCACAGAACCGGTAGTGAAATAATTTGAATCCCACTTCTGATAGAGACTACAGTACAGAAATTTAATGACTCAGTTTTAAACATGAATATGGATGCATTATTTTAGGGATTACTTGTAAAATGGCAAAAATCACCCACAAAGCCCTGCTTCCATACAACCAAAAGGTGGCCCCCTTCCTCCTATTGTCAGAGGATGTAAAAGCAGTGGTGGCGCAGTGGTTAGAATGCAGCATTGCAGGCTAATTCTGCCGACTGCCAGAGGTTCAATCCTGACCGGCTCAAAGTTGACTCAGCCTTCCATCCTCCCGAGCTGGGTAAAATGAGAACACAGATTGCTGGGGGAAATTGGGTGACTCTGTAAACCACTTAGAGCAGGGGTGTCAAACTCAATTTCAGTGAAGGGTGCATCAGAGCTGTGATTGACCTCGGGCCAGCCAGATGTGGCTGACTGGGTGGGTGTGGCCAACTGAGAGGGGATGGTGAACTGGGTGGGCGTGGCCAGCTTGATGCTACTCCCCAGACTGCTGGCATGTTTCCTCTTTGCACTGGGTAAAACAGGGCCAAAGCTACGCTGGCCCAATCTTTCCGCTTCGCATTGAGTAGACCAGGATGGCCCCGCTTAGGAAAAAAAAATGAGTCCCCCTTTTTTTTAAAAAAACAAAACAAACTCTCCTCATTCCCCTCATACAATCTTACCAAGTTTGGCTGCAGTGAGGTATCTCGGTGAGTAATTCCTGCAGGCTAGCAGAGAGAAAGACAGGGGAAAATAGTCAGTAGGGAAACTAAGTTGTCGAAGAACACCTGTTGCACTCCAATTGTGTTATGGTATCCCTTTGTCAACACTTTTCACCACCTCAGGTGTAGAAGAGAGAATTGCGATTATGACCCAAAATTGGAGATGAGTCCTTGGTTCTCTCTGAGTTTGGTTGTTGCAAATGTTTCTATTACTTTTGCAGGTGTTTTATTACCAAACTAAATAGCATCATCAGTGCATCTGTTGTTATCTCCTCCTCTTTTGGAATATCGAGCTTAGTATTCCCGAGTATTCTGCCATCTTTTTTTGGCATTGTTTGGTTGTTTGCCAGCTTAGGTATCAACTAAAAACACCATTCAACAGTACATCCAATTTCAAATCCCTGCTTCAAACACACAGAAGAGGAGCCAAACAGCATTAAGAGATTTGCAGAGAATATATTGTAATATAAGATTGAAATATAAGATCCGTATAGTCTAAGCCCAGTAATAAATATACGTCTGTGAGAATGGGACCCTATGGAAAGCTGAGCACCAAAACATTGTTGCTTTCGAACTGTGACATTAGAGAAGACTCCCTTGGACTGCAAGGAGATCCAATCAGTCAATCCTGAAGGAAATCAACCATGACTGTTCTTTGGAAGGACAGATATGGAAGGTCAAGTAGTTTGGCCACCAAATGAGACGAGAGGACTCGCTGATGCTGAGAAAGATTGAAGGCGAAAAGGAGGAGGGGATGGCAGAGGATGAGATGGTTAAGATAGCATCACTGATGCCATGAACATGGATTTGAGCAGACTCCAGCAGAGAGTAAAGGACAAGGAGCCCTGGGGTGCCATATATGGTCCATGAGGTCAGGAAGAATTGGACACAACTTAGTGATTGAACAATAAAGATTGTATATGTGTGTGTGGATATGTACCTATTGATCAAGGCCGATCTAGAGATCGTGAAGGCAGACCCGGCATACGTGGTAGACAGAGAGGTGTGGAAGCAGTACTTAAGGACATTAGCGGACCTCGCCCGAGCGCGAGACAAACGCTGAAGAAAAAGAAGAAGAAGAAGAAGATGGACATGGACACGCATAGGTATATTGGTGTTATCTCCTTACCAAAGTTATCCGACGAGTCTGAAATCTTTCTGGTTGGTTTCCTGGAACCTACAAAACAAAACAAAAAGTATCAAACATCGCAGTAGAACCGTAGGTAGTCCTCAACATAAAAACACTCATTTAGCAACCATTCAAAGTTACAACAGCATTGACAAAAGTGACTTCCAACCAATCCTCACCCTTAGAAACATTGCAGAATCCCCATGGCCACATGATGAAAATTTGGCCACTTGAAATGTCCCAGGGTCATGTGAATGACATTTGCAACCTTCTCAGTTGGCTTCAGACAAACCAAGTCGATGGGAAGGCTGGATTCACCTGAACAACTACATGTCTCATGTAACAACTGCAGTTATTAGCTTAATTGCGCCAAAAAAGGTCATATGTACCTACTGATGGACATATACATGCATAGGTATATCGATGTTATCTCCTTACCAAAGCCAAAACCTGGCTCATTTAATGACCATGTTTCTTAGCAATAGAAATTCTGGTCCCAATTGTGGTCGTAAGTTGAGGACCACCTGCACAGCTGTGTTATAGTTTGTCTAGTGACCCACATGCTATACTTAGTTGTAATCTTGGGTACATTTTTAGTGTGTTAACGCTCTATATGAACCAATAAAAGAAATCAAGTTTCTAACTGAGTTAAATGTACTCTATAAACTCAGTTTTTAAGAGTAGAAATAAATGGGGGAGAAAAAGGGAAAAGGGTATACAAATCCAAGTGTCAGGATTCCAGCACTTAGCCCCATTTAAATCAGGAGTCTTGAGCCAAACTTCCAAAACTTCAAAAGGATTTATTGGGAATTAAAAGGTCTGGCATTGCCCGGCATTACTCTGAGACACATCATTCATTGTCACTCCTGACCCTGGTCCTCCCCCCCGGATGTATCATAATTCATATTCTCCAATGGGACACATCCATAGCCAAGAGTCATCAATCATGCTCTCCAGTTAGAATTTTGCATGGCAGAAACTTCAGTCACCTAGTTACTATCTTTGAAAACATTTATGGAATGCAGTTTCAGTTTCCAAGCTGCTGTACTGCTCCCCCCTCCCTTTCTGTTGGCAACTCTAAAAGACCATAGAAATATTTTATGAGTTGACACCAACTATGTATGGTTATGTCTTTATCGAGAAAGCATCCTCCATATCATAGAACTCCATATCCCATATCCTCCATACCACCATATCCATAGAACTAAGGGTGTTGGGAATTATCATCCAACACATCTAAGAAGGTACCAGCTTGGGATGGCAGATGCAAAGTAGAAGTTTTCTCCTTTGCTCCTTCTTATCTGTCCACTATATACAGTACAGTGGTACCTTGGTACTCAACTGCGTTGAAACTCATTAAATTTGGTCCCAGTACTCATTGTTTGTTTGGTACTCGACACACACACTAGAACTTGTCCATGGCAGCTGCCTTGTGACTCAATACATTATTCCTTATGGGAAAAATTTGTTTGGTGTTCATTGTTTTTGGTACTCATCACACCTCCTGGAACCAATTAACAATGAGTACCGAGGTACCACTGTACATGAGAATGCTTTCAATCCAGGTCTTTGACTTTTGGCATGTGACCGTAAAGCAGAGTGCATATCTGAAGAACCCAAGTTCCATATCAGTCCCTGAGAGCCTCTGTGATACACTTGGCTAGAAGCAAGAAGACCAAGATTTTAGTCAGGCTCAACCATGAAACTCATGACTGATTTAGATAGTCCCTCTTTCAATTCAATCTATTTCACAGGTTGTTATGGGAGAGGATAGGACTATATAAGCCACCTTGAGCTTCTTGGAGAAAGATCTGAAGGAGGAGGTGGAGGAGGAATCCCCCCTCACCCCAAAACCCCAAGTAGGGGGGCCCTTAGAGCCCCTCCAAAGGCCAAGAAAGGTCTTATCCTTTATTCATAGAAGACTTGGTGAACCAACGCTCAGTGTTCTCAAGCTGGAGTCAACCACACTCAACAAGTTGGAAAAGCCTTGTGTCATCATGAACATTTGAGGAACATCTATTTTGAGAGGCCATATTTCCTCTGGGTCTAAGCAGGGGCGGGATTCAAAAAACTCAGCAACCGGTTTGCTGCCCAGTTGCTGGGTGGGCGTGGCCATGGTGGGCGTGGCCTACCGGAACTTCTGGTTTGGCTGTTTTTCACCTTCCCAAGGGTCCAGAGGCTTCCCTTGGGCCTCTGGGAGGGTGAAAATGGCCTCCCCCGGGCTCTGGAGGCCCTCCGGAAGCTGGAACAGGCCCATTTCACAACTTCCAGTACTTCCGGCAGGCCCTCTTTTCCAACTTCCAGAGCCTCCGTGTGGACCCAGCGCTTACCTGCATCGAAAATGGGCTGTGTGGAGACTCCTGGGAGGGGAGGGGAAGGTGGGGTGGGCGGGGCCAGCTGGTCGATTCAAATACCAGATCGGCGAACCAGCTGCCAATTCAACATCCGGTTCTCCCAAACCGATCTGAACTGGTAGAATCCCACCCCCTGGATCTAAGTGTGGTACATCTCTCCCACAATGACTAAAAGGGAGAGCCACCCCATGAAACTCTTACCAATGTCTTCAGTTGTTTGTCGAATCTTGCTGGCTAGGGAAGGGAGAAACCGTGAAAATGAAGTTGACATGTGGCAAGGAAGAATGGTACAAATGAGACTTTCCTGGAAGGGCTGGCTGAATCCAGGGCTTAGATACTATTTCCTATTTTACCTCTTCCCTAAGTTTACATGCACATTTTCTAAAGCCTTCCTTCCTTCCTTCCTTCCATCCATCCATCTATCCGTCCATCCATCCTTTTGTTTTAAAAAGGACATGTCTCACATTTGTATTTTGTGACTCCAAGTGACGTAACAAAATCTAAAATTCAGTAAGAAAAGCCAGCAGCCACCAACCAAACATCCATTTATTATGGGAGAAGGAATGGCAAAACCTGGGGGGAGGGATGGAAAAAGAGGACTTAGGCCTAGAATCCCTACATAGCCACAAGCAAACTAAGCCCAACCCCGCCCCCTTACTTAACTCTAACCAGATGCTGACTGTTAGTTGAGAAGATTCTTGAAATCAGGTTCATTGAACCTTCATTCTGGCCTGCTCTTTTGTGCCCGACATTTATCCATTGTCTGCTTTTGGATGTAGAAAAATGGACAGTTTCTAATCTGCTGTGTCACCACGTTTCACTGGGCTTTTTGCAGACCAATAGGAGAAAGGCAGAAATGGCCCCAAAGTCTGTCCAATATCCTTACCAAAGTTTGTCGGCGGCCTATTGTTGCAGATTCATCCAGCTGCAAGGCAGAGAAACCAGAGAACACAGCACGTCAGGACTTAATATGAATGCATCATTCTCACCTCTTTGAGTTCTAATGCTCCCCATGTACTGACTGGTGAACAGGATCTGGATGAGACCTTATGCTCACTGGGCCTGTACAGAGTTGGTTGATTCACACTCCTGCTTTATCTATCTATCTATCTATCTATCTATCTATCTATCTATCTATCTAT
>NW_020769327.1:4353502-4418166 GCF_900518735.1 Pseudonaja textilis | reverse complement strand
ATAGATAGATAGATAGATAGATAGATAGATAGATAGATAGATAGATAAGATAGATAGATATAAAAAAATGGTTTTACTCACTCAAAGTCATTATAAATACTAATCCACCCATCCAGGGTAATGCAGATGAAAAGAGAATACAGAGCCGTTCCCAGGTTCCCAAAATGCTTTGGAACAAGGGCGCCAAAGAGAGTCACTCCAAACACAGAGAAGACCTGCAAAAATACACAGTGAGAATAGTGCAAAAATAATGTATCCATTTTCTGGGACACAGCTTCCTACTTGAATTTGAAAATCACAGGAGACCATTGTAGACCTGCGGTCCCCAACCTCTGCAGGGGAGGGGAAGGACAGGCTGCACAAGTGATGGGCTGGTGCACACATGCATCTCAACTTGCAGATAGACCACGACCTGGTAATGGGGTTGGGGACTCCTGTTATAGACAATCTGAAATAGCCGTATAATTCCTTAGACTATTTTCCACACTACAAATCTCAGGACCATATATTAAGTTGTTCAGTTAGCTACATTAAGTACTACAAAAGATTTATTGGTCCAGTCTATATGCAAGAACCTAGTCAAGTAAAGCTGAATACTAAATGGGCACTTGATAAGGCTCAACAGAACTCGAGAAGAATTGGACTTAAGATTCTTTGTGGGAATGTAACGACTCTAGGCTGATGACACATTTAACTCTGCCCCTCTATAAGACTCTTATCTACAATTATTAGTTTTAAATCTTTGTATGCTATGCAGAGTCACTGTTGGGAAAAGGGCAGCCATATAAATGATTTAAATGGAAAAATCTTCTGATTGATTCCAGTGTTCTACCATCTAGTCCTTTTCAAACACGCTGGACTTCAGTTTCAAAAATCTCCAGCTATCGTTGCTAGTTGGCAATTCTGGAGGAAAAAAATATCGGCTAGAAGACATAACATTGGGACAAAATAATCTATTATGATTTTATGCAATTCTCCATCTAGATCATCTATCTGATCTCTTGTATTGCAAACAATGTGGTTTGATCTCAGTACACCCGAGATAGCCAAATCACACAGACAATTCATCAAGGGATGATGGTACTTGCTAAAGTGAGGTTTAGGCCCTAAGAATTCTGGAGACATCTCCACGTTTGACACAGAGAAGTCAAATGTTCCAGCCTGGAGAATCAAAAGCTATTTTTTCTGATCATTTAAATTAAATAAAAACATGAAGCTGAAGGAAATTGAATCAAGTAAGATCTCAGTTCAGAATAATAACAGAGTTGGAAGGGACCTTTGAGGTCTTCTAGTCCAACCCCTGCTCGGGCAGAAAACCCTATACCTTTTCATACAAATCGTTATACAATCTCTTCTTAAAAACTTCCAGTGTTGGAGCATTCACAGCTTCTGGAGGCAAGTTGTTCCACTGATTCATTGTTCTAACAGCCAGGAAATTTCTCCTTAGTTCTAAGTTGTTTCTCTCCTTGATTAATTTCTACCCATGGCTTCTTGTTCAGGTGCTTTGGAGAATAGGTTGACTATCTCTTCTTTGTGGCAGCCCCTGAGATATTGGATCACTGCTATCATGTCACCCCAGTCCTTCTTTTCATTGTCAGTTCATTTCCAGAAAAAAAGAATTTAACTTGGCATGTGGAGGGGAGATCTGATGAAGGCATCTTACCAGCATGATGGCAAAAAGTAGGATCATGATATTTGCCATGTCAGGAATGGACTTCAGGATCACTTGTATCATCCTTGCCAAGCCACCAACCAAGCTACACACTTGTACCAGCCTCATGACTCTGGAAGGGAAAATGGAAACTGTCCATGTACATTTGTATATAGTTGAAAACTCTAAAGGGTATCTTGTCTTATGTCATTCTTTCCCAATCCAATTGCTCTTTGGATATTCTGGATTTCAACTCCCATTGTCACACCTAACACAACCAACAATCATATTTCAGAATCCAACCATCAAGTTGAAATGGGCTACCAGGACAATGTTAGGGAAGCATAGACACTAGTTTAAGAGAAGATTAAATATTTCATCTAATCTGGGCTGCCCAATAGTTCATTCACTGAAATTCACGCACTCATATATTATATTGTGCAGCAGAAACTGGAAGCTGAAAAATGTTAATTACAGGGAATTCTCGCCTGACTGTCACAATTGACCCCTCCAAAATTTCTGTTGCTAAAGCGAGATATTTGTTAAGTGAGTTTTGCCCCATTTGTCCTGCCCTTGGTGGAGACTGACTCTGAGGGAGAGGAGGAACAGCCGACAGGGAGTGGAAGTGTGGCTCCGGAGGTTGTGGAGGAGGCTGGAGAAGGGCAGAGGCCGGCTGGGCAGTCAGAGGAGGACCCAGGCCCATCCCCTATCCATCCTAGGGCACGCAGGGAGGAGAGGATAAGGGAGAGACATGGTCTACTTGGGAGGAGAGGGCCTTGATCCTCTTCATGGGCTGCAGCTGTGACAACTGAATAAGATGATGGACATGCATATGGGCGAATGCTGGAAACAAAGCGTGGAAATATCTCTAGTTTATTGTTCCTCTCCGAGTTTGGCATCCTTCCCAGTGTGTGTTCTGATATCTGTGGACGTCTTCCAGCCCTTATCTTGCCTGGTTTGTGTTGTTTTTTACTCTTTATAATTTAAACAGCATTTCCTCCATCTTGTAACTGCTCGTGTGGGAGGATTTTTGTCTTCAGTCTATTTGGAGCTTGGAAGCAAAATGAAGAAATAAAAGGGGATTTACCTGTTTTTTTGTGACCGTGTGTATTTTGTATCCCACCCTGGGTCATCACACCATTGTACAACCTTTCTTGCCGCAGGTGTTAAGTGAACCATTGCAGTTGATAAGTTAGTAATCTGGTTGTTAAGTGAATCTGGCTTCCTCATGGTCTTTGTTGTCAGAAGGTTGCCAAAGGTGATCCCATGACCTTGGGACACAGCAACCGTCATCATTATGAAGCAGTAGCCAAGCACCTGAATTTTAATCATGTGACCATGGGGCTGCTACAAAATTGTAATTGTGAAAAATAGTCATAAGTCACTTTTTTCAGTGGCATTAAACAGTCACTAAATGAACTGTTGTAAAGCAAGGACTACCTGTACATGTTTTGGAACCTAACAGGGAAACTATCTTAGATTAGATCAGATTGTTGGTCCATCTAGTGTGATACTTCTAACCTCGTGTTCCAATCTTGTCATACTCAGCATAGCAGGTTGGCCATTAGCCCTTGTTTATTATTTACCTGTTGTATCAAAACATTTGCAGGCAAAGTTCTTGACAAAGTTTATCTTCTAGGATCTATATCTGTGCATATACAGCATACAGGCTAGTTACAAACCTAATGGTTGCATTTGTACAAAACACTAAGCTTGGTTAGTTTTGACCTGGGTTAGATATCTCGTGACTTAGTATATTGCCTGAATCCAGGTTATTAGGTTAGTTTGTGGTTTAATGTATTGTGAAATCCTTTAACTAGCAACAGATGACTAAAATCTCTGATGGAATCTCTCCTTTACTGCTTGATTCTGTTTTTAAAAGAAAAAGCAGATGAGACCAGAAATTGAACCCAAGATCTCCATGCACACAAAACATGTATTCTTCCACAGGACTGTGGTTCCGGCCTATTATATTACTGCCATCCAGTTTGGCACTATTTAAATCAGTCTTATCTAGAAGAATGTAAAATGTATTTTATAAATAGTGATTGGAATTTATAAATCTTATAAAAAGAGATTGGAAATTAGCTGAGAATCTTCTGAATCACAAACAGCATGAAATACTAGTTGCTAAGAATACAATAACAGGGTTGGAAGGAACCTCTGAGGTCTTCTAGTCCAACCCCCTGCATAGGCAGGAAACCCTATACCACTTCAGACAAATGATTGTTCAATCTCTTTTTCAAAAATCTCCAGTGTTGGAGCATTCACAACTTCTGGAGGCAAGTTGTTCCACTGATTAATTGTTCTCTCAGTCAGGAAATTTCTCCTCAGTTCTAAGTTGCTTCTCTCCTTGATTAGTTTCCACCCGTTGCTTCTTGTCCTGCCCTCAGGTGCTTTGGAGAATAGCCTGACTCCCTCTTCTTTGTGGCAGTCCCTGAGATATTAGAACACTGCTATCATGTCTCCCCTAGTCCTTCTTTTCATTAAACTAGACATACCCAGTTCATGCAACCGTTCTTCATATGTTTTAGCCTCCAGTCCCCTAATCATCTTGGTTGCTCTTCTCTGCACTCTTTCAAGAGTCTCGACATCTTTTTTACATCGTAACATTTAAAGACACTATTTGTCTTCGTGTCTGTCCTTGTGAATTTCCACAGATACATTGAATTGGCCATTGGATGATACAAGGACTAAACAAATCTTTGGCTTGATCCAGTAGAGATCATCTTTCCCTTTTATTTTAGGTCCTTACCTGACCATTCGAAAAAGTGTCTCATTCTCCAATGCAGGAATGACCAAACCAATGCTTAGGTACAATACAATAGAAAAATTGATGATATTCCAGCCATCCTGTTTAGAGGAGAGAACAAACTCTTGAGAGACAAGGAAATGAAAGTTAGGTATATGGAAGGATGAAGCTTCTCCAAATTTCAGATCCAAATTCAAAGGAAGGCAGAAGTAATCCAACATCGGGGATCTAGATAGAACTTCCCAAGAAGACCTCAATGTTCTGGCTTCACAAAATCATGAAACAGACTCCCTGTCCTGACAAAACCCCCTTTTTCTTTGGCTAATGTGAATTCCTATCATTCACATCCAGCAAAGTCCCGGCAAACAGTCTTTCAAGGGTGAATTGCAACCACAGACCTTATCAGGCTTGGAGAGCTGCCAGGCCGATAGCTTCCAAGTGCAACACTGTACAAGGAAAATCTTTGTGAGACTCTGGGAGTCACAAACAAATCTTCACACTAATTAAACGAACTAATAGTCTCCTGCAATCACCCCTCCCTTTCAGTTCGTCTTTATTCCCTATGGAAGGAGCCATTCACTGTCCACTTGTGCCTTTACTCCTGAGTAGACCCTTGTTCCTTAACTGTTCCCTTTGCCAGACAGCTCTGTGCATGCGCACATTGGGAACAGGCTCCAGCTGTTCTTCTGCCCCACTGATAATCACCCTGGCAGCCCAAAGTTGTTGGAGCATAAGGAGGTTATTGGAGAACATGAATGGATGACTCTTGAGGTTGGATGTGTCCTGTTGGAGAAGTCACATCCAGGGGGTGGGGAGAAGACCAGGGTCAAGGGGTAAATTTTTGATGTGATTTAGTGTTGTCTGCACCCAGCCACATGCCAACATGGCAACTTCTAATAAACCAATTTTCTTTTCTCTGAGGTGCAGCTAGAGACTTTTGATTTGAATGAGGGTGGATTTGTTGGAGCCCTGACAGCCAGTTTGACATTGACAAGAAGAGTCAATGGGGAAACCAGTTTCACTTAACAACTGTGTACCTAACTTAAAAACCGCAGTGATTCACTTAACAACTGGGGCAAGAAAAAGCCTGCAAACGGGGTAAAACTTACTTAACGTATATTTCCCTTAGCAACAGAAATGTTGGGCTCAGCTGTGGTCGTAAGTCGAGGACTACCTGTACATATCTATTTGCACCAAGTTTCAACGCCTGGATGATGTTCCTTTGGACTAAACTTTAAGACACAACCCTTGGCCCACTCACCTTCCAGTACAAACAGAATCCGTAGTACCAATTGAGGATGACCTCACAGACGAGAAAAGACAGCACAATCGTGTCAATGGCATTGAATAAGCCAAAGTATTTCTGTGTAAGGAAAAATATAACAAAAAGAGATTTGCATGCCAACATTTTTCCCCCTCCCCAAAAGTTCCATATTTGGCCTTTGAGGCTCGGGTATTGACCTCATTTGCATGATACTGCTTACATCTGCATGCATGCTCATGAGCCCAGGAAAGAACGGTGAGCTGATTATTTATTTATGTATTTAATGGCTAGATTTATTTGCCACCCATCTTGCCATTGGGCTATTCTGGGCAAGGGCCTTAGGGCAACTCAACATGGCCAGCTCAGCCCAGCCAGCTCACCACCACCAAGTTGCTCCCCATGACCAACTCACCACAGGGAAAACAGGCTGAAGGGAGAGCCAGGTGAGTAGTGAGTGGGTGGATGCAGAGGTGGTATCCAGCAGGTTCTGACCAGTTCTGGAGAACCGGTAGCAGACATTTTGAGTCATTCAGAGAACCCGCAAATACCACCTCTGACTGGCCCCGCCCCCATCGATTCTCCGCCTCCTGAGTCCCACCTGATTGGCTGCATCTTCTTTTGTTGCCCTGCGCAGGAGATAGGAGCTGGAGAGCAGGATAGTGGGGTGGGGAGGGAATGGGGATTTTGCAGTATCTTTCCTCTGCCACCCCCACCAAGCCACTCCCACCAGGCAATGCCCCCAGAATCAGTAGTAAAAATATTTGAATCCCACCACTGGGCAGGTGGGCAGAACAAAGAGCGGCGATGGTGGCCAGGGCCTACCCATTTTCACACCCTCCACCATTGTCATATTGAGCTCTGGGCTGCCTGGGATGAGTTGTCACCACAGCCAGTTGGCCATGTGGTGTTGTCCTGTGGCGACTTGGCGGTGGTAAGTTGACAGAGTCGACTTGGCAGTGAGGAATTGGTGGCCATAAGCTGACCACGCTGAGCTAAATTGTCAGCCAAATTGTCTCATTTCACTATCGGTCTTACAACAGCAAAATGGAAAAAGTAATTTTAAAAATGTAAACATAACAATACAGTAGCCAAGCAATAGCCATAGCACTTAGACTTATATACTGCTTCACAGCGCTTCACAGCCCTCTCTAAGCAGTTTTAGAGTCAGCCTATTGCCCCCAACAATCTGGGTCCTCATTTTACCGACCTCGGAAGAATGGGAGGCTGAGTCAATCTTAAGCCTGGTGAGATTCGAACTACTAAATTGCAGGCAGCCAGCAGAAGTAGCCTGCAGTCCTGCATTCTAACAACTGCGCCACCATGGCTCAAAGCATTGAAACAATAAAAATACAGAGTACAATAATATGAATTAAAACAGGGGTCTCCAACCTTGGCAACTTTAAGCCTGGCAGAATTCAACTCCCAGAATTCCCAGAATTCTGGGAGTTGAAGTCCTCCAGGCTTAAAGTTGCCAAGGTTAGAGACCCCTGAGTTAAAAGATGGGCAGAGGGGAAGCAGGAAACGCAGGGGGGAGCTGGGGTCAACTAATGAGCTAAGTCCATCCATTATTTCCTTCTTGCAGGGAATGGGTACTATTTTTACACGTAATGGGCACATTTCTTAACAGCCTGCAAGGGTGGCACTGCATAAGATTTTCTCCCAGCTCATGAGATCCATGGGTTGTTTTTTTTATTGTGTTATTACTTTGGGAAAGTTATAGAGAACTTTTAAAAAAAAAATCAAAATAAACATGTTAAGCCTCAAGGAGGTTTAGGTCACCTATGCTGAGTCTTCACTAAAAATTTCAAACTCGCAGCTCTGAGAGTGATCTTTTGCTATCCAGTTTCTGTATCATTCGTGGCCCGCAAAATGGGGCTGGACTGGGGGGGGGGGGGGCGAGGTTTATGCAGCCCAGGGAGCATCAAGAGACACAGGACAGTCCCTGGAGAAGCTCGGGTCTTCCCCCACCCCCACATTTTTAGCAGGAAGCAGTTCTCCTGCCAGGCACACAATATACTAACATCTTCAAGTGTTGGCTCCGTTCGAAAACTAATGATGATCGCATTGATAATTACAACGGTCGCTAACAGGATCTTGAAAGCTGAATGATGCAGGAACCTGTCCATGCAGGTTTTTGAGATAAATTCTTCCACATCCCAGTCATCCTGTTGAGGAAAGAGTGGTGTGGTTCTCTGATTATTCTTTATTTAGCATACGATGAGAACCTGATAGAAGAGAAGTAAACCAGAGGTGGCATTCAGCAGGTTCTGACCAGTTCTGGAGAACCAGTAACGGAAATTTTGAGCAGTTCGGAGAACTGGCAAATTCCACCTCTGACTGACCCCGCCAACCCCACCTATTTTCTGCCTCCCGAGTCCCAGCTGATCGGCCGGGTCTTCTTTGGTTTCCCTGCACAGGAGAACAGAGCTGGAAAGCAGGTTAGTGGGGTGGGGAGGGAATGGGGATTTTGCAATGACCTTCCCCCAGGAGTGGGGTGGGAATGGTAATTTTACAGATCCTTCCCCTGCCACTGCCACCGAGCCACGCCCGCAGAACTGGTAGTAATTTATTTTGAATTCCACCACCAAATAAACACATATGTACAGTCTATGTAACTGTAAGTAAACTTCCATGGGGGGTATGTCTAATTCAACTATCCAGGCAATCATCTCTGGTGTTGCTTCATGTAGATTTTCTTGATCAGTGCCCCCACAACCTTTTGGGCATCATCAGGGACTGGTTCCGTGGAGAGAGGTTTTTCCGCAGACTGGAAGGGGCGTGGTTCCGCGTGCTGCCTGCATCCCACAGATGAGCCTTTACTTGTTTGCCTGGACTGTTTTTGATATGCCATGGACTGGTGGGCTGATCCATGGACCGGGGGCTTGGGGATTGGGACCCCTGTTCTAGGGAACCAGAGAACGCACATTATGGGCAGTCTTGCACAACATGCTTAGTAGTTTGCATGAATTCACCTGCAATACTGCACAGTTGTAATGAAACATCTATTTAAAAAAACAAAAACCACCAAGCTCAGACAGTAACAAAGAGCCTTCTTAGATATATGTGTGTGTGAATGCTCTACTACAGTATAGTGTTGCCTGGTTGAAAGCTACCCGCCCGAGCCTTTCATCTTTGCTGCAGAAAATGGACCCCTTTAGAGTGTCGCTTGTCTGTTTTCTCCCTCTGCCATTTCCCTCTGTAGATGTTCTATTACAATGAATCACTTTCCCAAATCCTGTTTTCATCATCAAAACATACCAAGAAAGAAGGAAAGAACCCTTCACACAAAGCCACAAGGGGGAAGCAGCCATACCTGTGCCTGAGTAATTTCTCTGCAGTTAATCAGAGGTGTTTCAAGTCCATTGGAGGAACTCTTTTGATAATACTGATCGCTTACCTGTAGAAAGGAAAACTTCCACTATTACCTTTTCACATGCTGCAGCACATTCTAAAAACTAGGGGTGTAGTGATGGTGGAAGAATTGGGACCATTATTTCCTGGGATCAGTCACTAAATATCTTAAAGCGAGCCAGTTTGGTCTAGTGGTTAAGGCATTGGCTAGAAATCAGGTGACCGTGAGTTCTAGTTCCCCTTAGCCATGAAAATCAGCTGGGTGACCTTGGGCTGGTCTCTCTCTCTCTCTCTCAGCCCAATTCCCCCTCACAGGGCAGTTGTTGTGGGCGAAACAACAAGAAGAAAGTGTGTTGGATATGTTCACCACCTTGGGCTATTTATAAAATAACTCAAGGGAGCGGGATACAAATAAATAAATGCGACATGGCAGACGATGGACCACTTAGAAGTCGGGTTCCCAACTTCTTCAGGTCATCCACCCCTTCATGAAGTTTCAAATTGTTGCTGTCACCCAAGAAAGGGGGAGATAAACCCATCCACCACCATCACCCCAATTGGGAATTTAAAAAAAAGAAACAGTCTCTAACCACCGAGGCCTTATAACGGTTCTCCATCCTTTTCTCCTTGCCAAGTCCACCACTGTCCCTTGAACACTCCACTCCTGTAGAACCTGGTAAGTGTGACCTCACAGACATCAGAGCTCCCTCCTACGCAAGTGAGCTGGCAACACGGCGAAAGAGAGAGCAGGTACCAAGAGGGAAAAAAAATGAAGAGATTTCCTACAAATGTTTCTCATTCATGGAGAAGGAGAGGAGGGGAGATTCAGCCTGGCGAATAAGTCCCCCATTGGCCAACTCATGCACCAGCCATACCTAAACTGGCAACACAATTCACCTTGTGTGATGATGTCTTTGGAGATTCATCCAGGTCGTGGCTGTCCCAAAGGTTCTTTTCAATAGGCAACTATTGTTCTTTTTTTTTTAACCTTGAAAACGTTTCACTTCTCATCCAAGAACTGAAGAAGTTTCTTAAATGAGAAGTGAAATGTTTCCAAGGAAAAGAAAACCCAAGAAAGTAATGTCGCCTTACTGAAATGTACCTTTGGGACACCTTGTGTGTTGGCATTAAGAGGTATCCAAGAACGTGCATGCAGTTACAGGATGATGCATCTTGGCTCAATCAGGATCACCTTGGAAGCGTGGGGGAAGATTCCCATGCTTACCACAATTGGGTGCCAGTACGTATTCTTTATATGTGCCTGGTTCCACAAATAGCAGGAAAGGCTTATCAGGAAAAGCGGAACCGTGGCGAATCTACTCTCTGTACAATCCCCAGCATTCTTCTGGCTGTAGGCACAACAAGATGTCTACTCCAGGTTCCTGGACCTTTTTAAAATCTGCATAGAGAACTAAATCATAAAATAACAAACTCAACAATGTTTTTGCAATGCCCATCCAGCAACCAGGCAGAGAACCGGTGCTGAAATTTTTGAAGCCCACCCTTGGTTAGGTTGCATGACACCAGGCCGTAAGGAGGTCATCTGAACCCCACTTACTATTTCATCTGGTATCATGTGGTTAAGGCGTCAGGCTACAAACCAGGAGGCCATGAGTTCTAGTCCCACCTTAGGCATGATGAAGCCACTCTAGGTGACTTTGGGCCAGTCCCTCTCTCCCAGCCCTAGTAAGCAGGCAGAAACTAGGAGACCATAAGTCCCACCTTAGGCATGAAACCATTTTAGTAACTTTGGGCCGGTCACTATCTCTCTCAGCCCTAAGAGGCCAGCAATGGGAAACCACTTCCAAAATCAGGCCAAGAAAATTGCAGAGATTTGTCCTGTCAACATTGATTTGAAGGCACCCTCCAAAAGATAAAATGTACACAATATAACATAATACAATATGTATAGTTGACTTATGTAATAGGAATGTATATTTGGAAGGGAAGACCGTTGATATTGTGACATTGCACGAAAGAAATGTACCAATCGACATACTGTATTTTGGAAGATGGCTTTATGTTGATATTTTATGTTTGCGTTTGTTAGTGTTTGACTTTTTTAAAAAAATAAAAAAACTGTATATAAAAAAACAAAAAACAAAATGTTATGAGAGGACCTATAGATGACAACCGGCAGCTTGAACTGTAATTCTGAAGCCAAGGTGTCACGGTGGCATCTTCAAATCCTTTCCCATCCCCAAGTATTTCACAAATAACAAAGGAAAAATCTATATTCCATCAAAAACCAGCTTCTTATAGGACTCACCACTCCAAAGAAAACAATTATAGCAAGGAACAAAGAATATATAGACTAATAGAGAAAAAGTCTTTTTCCAAACTCATACCCCTTCCCCCCCAAAAGGCAAGCTGAGCTACAAACATGTATTTTGAAAAAGAAAAATGACTTGCAGGCCAGCTCGTGTATGTCTAGCTTTCTTACCGTCCTTATTATAAGCATCTTCACATAAAATCCTTACCTACTTACCATCTAAGAGCCTCTTAGGTAAAGCTTTATTCCTAAAGATAATTAGTGCAGAAATAGCTTTCTGGAGGTATTTTTCCCCCCACCAGTTCCACCTGGTGCTTAACTCACTTCAATCAGCTTAAAATGCTGACCAAAATTATAGCTACAAATTACTAAATGTATTCCATTATAAGTCAGTAATATAATGCCACCCGTGTTTACTGTGCAAGAGCTGTGATGAAAACAGAAAAAAAAAGATTTCTGGAAAGGAATATCTTTATTTTTATACAGATAGAGCCCGGTTTTTCCTTCAAGAGCTCCAGATGCCAGCATTTCATTCTTCCAATTTTTCTCTTAAATAATCCTTCAGAGAGATTGGCACCTGCACTTGCTGGGGGTGTCAGAAAAGTCAAGATGGCACTCACAACCTTGGGACCAAAGTCCCGACCCTTTCTGTGTGTGTGTGTGTGTGTGTGTGTGTGTGTGTGTGTGTGAGAGAGAGAGAGAGAGAGAGAGAGAGAGAGAGAGAGAGAGAGAGAGAGAATGCACACAAGGAGAGGTTGGGATGATTACTTGATCATGCTGCCATCTTGGCATTGTAGATGGGGCCAGTGGTGGGAGTCAATGTTTTTTTACTACCGGTTCTGTGGGCGTGGCTTGGTGGGCATGGCAGGGGAAGGATACTGCAAAATCCCCATTCCCTCTCCACCCCACTAACCTACTTTCCAGCTCTGTTCTCCTGTGCAGGGCAACAAAAGAAGACCCAGCCAATCATCTGGAACTCAATGGGAGGCAGAGAATAGATGGGGGCAGGGCTACTCAGAGGTGGTATTTCCTGGTTCTCTGAACTACTCAAAATTTCCACTTCCAGTTCTCCAGAACTGGTCAGAACCTGCTGAATACCACCTCTGGATGGGGCATATTTTAAATTTAATTTCATATCAGGGATGCCCATAGAAAAAGATGCCATGGCAGGCATGCGTATTCACATGTTGGCTAACGTAGCAGGCATCATGAAAACCCCCATTACCCAGAAAGATAAGTAATTTACCAGGAGTTTTACTATTACAGTTGAACAAAAGTTGAACCTTGAATTAGCCCAGATGTGCTTTCCAAACCTGGGGAAATTACTTCAAATTGAGTAAAAGTGCTTTTTTCTTTGGGTAGCTGCACACAAGCTCATTACCCAATCATAAAATAGAATATTTAAAGGAATACTTTCTGATCAGCAGTTGGTGGGGGAAGGAAGGAGGGAGGGAGGGAGAGAGAGAGAGAGAGAGAGAGAGAAAGAAAAGTTTGGGAATCACCTCCTTAAACTGTTTCTTTGCAAACATTTGTCCCTTTTGCAGTCATAGGAAGCTGCACCGATGCCTTTTGACCACACAGGGGTGGTAGGGAACCAAGAAACAGGATGGATGCCACTCTTCTAGATATGGCTGGGCCTTCCCAGGTTAGCTCGCTTGGGAGAGCTGAAGCCAAAGTCCATGATACCGCCGGTTGGGATCTTACAATCTGCAAAAGAAGGGCGTATCTATTTCAATTTCACCAAGTAGAACTCTCCAGAAGAGCTGAGATGATCGCTCCCCAGATGTTCAGCTAAATTGCGCCTATTTTTAGCAAGTTTATCAGCATGAAAGCAGGGATGCGGTGGCTCATTGGCTAAGACGCTGAGCTTGTCAAGCAGAAAGTTTGGCAGTTCGGCGGTTCGAATCCCTAGCGGCCACGTAACGGAGTGAGCTCCCGTTCCTTGTCCCAGCTTCTGCCAACCTAGCAGTTCGAAAGCATGTAAAAAATGCAAGTAAAAAAATAGGGACCCCTTTGGTGGGAAGGGAGCAGCGTTCTGTGTGCCTTTGGCATTTAGTCATGCCGGCCACATGACCACAGAGACGTCTTCGGACAGCGCTGACTCTTCGGCTATGTAACAGAGGTGAGCACTGCCCCCTAGAGCCAGAAACGACTAGCATGTATGTACGAGGGAAACGTTTATCTTTACCTGATCAGTATGAACTCGGGATGGGATCTTTAGCGTTAGCACTAATCATGGCAAATTAATTGCCTGGGAATTATTCAGAGGTTGCACAGCCTACGTTGTTGTGAGCAAAGCTGGTCTCCACTTAGTAATCCAAGTTTCTCCAAGGGGCTGCAGTTTGGAAATCCAAAGCCATTGACAATAAGTTAGAAGAGACTCTGAGGAAGGACCAAGGGACCTTATCGCCTTCTTTTAAAGACCCCATAATCCCTTGCAGGGCGGAGTCTTGGGCAACTGAATGGATTTGAGTTGTTACTGCCCGGATGCTCTTCCCGTCACCAGTGCAGAGACTGTTTCATCAGATCTATTCTCAGTGCGCCCAGAAAGAAATACCTGCCTCTACCTAGGATCAAACTCACAGCTTCCTGATTGTGAGGCAAGAGCTCCACCACTGCACCACTCAACCAAAGGACTTTATAATACTGTAATAATAGGGAATGGATAACTTTAGCAGTTATTCAACAGATTTATTTAGAACATTTATATATCTGTCCATCTTATAACAAACTGTGAATGGCTCCCAAACAAAGAGATAAGCCACTTCCCTGTTGCTCCAAAAGTACACGAGGAAAGAGACCAGGATGCTGTTGCCTAAGATTGCTTATAGGGGTACAGGTAGTTCTCAACTTACGGCCACAATTCAGCCCAAAATTTATGTCGCTGAGTGACATATTTGTTAAGTGAATTTTTCCTCCCTTTCTTGCCAAAGTTGTGAAGCAAATCACTGAAGTTGTTTAAGTTAGTGACCTGATCGTTAAGTGAAACTAGCTTCCCCATGGGCTTTGCTTGTCAGAAGATCACAAAAGGGGATTGATCGTGTGACACTGTAACCGTCATAAAGATGAGTCAGTTGCCCACTGGCTAAATTTTGATCACGTGACCATGGGGATGCTGGAACGGTCGTTTAGTGTGACAAACGATCACGTCACCCTTTTCAGGGCTGTTGTAACTTTGAATATTCACTAAAGGAGCCAAGGTGGCGCAGTGGTTAGAGTGCAGTACTGCAGGCTACTTCTGCTGACTGCCGGCTGCCTGCAATTCGGCAGTTCAAATCCCACCAGGCTCAAGGTTGACTCAGCCTTCCATCCTTCCGAGGTGGGTAAAATGAGGACCCAGATTGTTGGGGGCAATAGGCTGATTCTGTAAACCGCTTAGAGAGGGCTGTGAAACACTATAAAGATATATATAAGTTTAAGTGCTATGGCTATTGCTAAATGAACTGTTGTAAGTCGAGGACTACCTTTATATACACAGATTGCTTCATTTGAAAGCATTTGAAAGACTTGCTGCGATTCTTTCAATGCAATCTTAAGCTTCCTTTTCAAAAATATTACTCATCTTGGCTCCTAGACTCTTGCTCTATGGTTGCATTTATTTCTATTCCATATTCCTAGTAAGGAAGCCTGACAGCTACTAAGAAAATAACTTTTCATTAGGTGGGTTATTCCTATTTGTTCTGCCAGCAATCCATTAGCATTCTCCTTTCTTTAAAAAAAAAAAACACCTTCTGATACGAGACGGCCTATAAATACATGCCATACCCTGTGCCCGAGTCAAGAATGTGCCTACGCATATTCATAGAGCTTCTCTAATGTTCATGGAATGCCCGAATCTTCTCAGCATGCTGGTGAGGCTCTCTTTGAAACAGGTGTTCCATCGGGGAAAATCAGCGCGAGTGATCTGATCAGAGAAGTTAATTGAAGAAAAGGGGCCTGCGCGGGACACAGCTCAGTGGAAAAGCACTGGCTTTGCATGTAAAAAGTTGTAGGTTCAACCTCTGGTTTGGCTTAACAAGAAGGGATGCGGTCTAAAATGCAGCAAACACACACATACAGGGCACCCAGAGAGCAAGTGCCTAGCAGCAAAGATGAGAGAGAGAGACAGAGAGAGACAAAAATGCATTAAGATTGTTATAATGATAAGACATATAAGGTTGAGTAGTTTTAATATGAATGTAATCATAGCAAGAAATGTATATTAATTATAAATACCTTCACAAGATATATGTACCCAGTTAACACATTGTTTAATTGAAGGATGGATTTGTTGTAAAATAAAATAATTGTTTTAAAAAAAAAGAGTGACAGAAAGAAGAATCTGTGTGTGTGTGTGTTGCATCCAGGATTACAGATTAACAGAGTTGGAAGAGACCTTGTAGGTCATCTAGTCCAACCTTCCCGCCTAAGCAGGAGTCCCTACACCATTTCTGAAAAATGGCAGTCCCGTTTCTTCTTAAATACTTCCAGTGTTGAAGCTCCCACAACTTCCGAAGGCAAGCTATTCCATTAGCTGATTGCTCTCCCTGTCAGAAAATTTCTCCTTATTTCCAGATTGAATCTCTCCTTGTTCAGTTTCCATCCATTATTCCTCGCCTGGCCTTCGGGTGCTTTAGAAAATAGCTTGACCCCCTTCCTCCTCTCTTGGCAGCCCCTCAAATATTGGAAGGCTGCTATCCTGTCCCCCCTGGTCCTTCTCTTCCCTAGACTAGCCATGCCCAGTTCCTGCAACCATTCTTCATATGTTTTAGCCTCTAGTCCCCTAATCATCTTCTTTGCTCTTCTCTGTACTTTTTCTAGAGTCTAAACATGGCTCCCAAAGATGAGCTGTTGAGACAATGCCCATGGCAGTAGCAAATGTGGGAGGAAGAGCAAGCCTAAGAAGTGTGGACGTAGTACCATCAATAGATAAGTGAGGTGGCTGACATTGGAAAACCCTACCATGGTCTTCATTGGCAGACAGTTTCAGGAGGCCGTCCCAACCAAAAACAATGATTGGGAGCCCATTTTCACTGGCAGAGGCACCTCGGGCCAGTCCTTCGCCGTTTCCAAGGCAGGCCCACGGGACAGATCTAAACACCCCATGGGCCGGATCTGGCCTGAAGGCCTTAATTTTGACAGCCCTGCTATAGGACTTCCAGATCCAGACAAGCAGGTATCCAAAACTACTTAAAACAGTCAAAGCTTAGCACATGAGGTAGTAAAACACCCCAACAAAATAGAAAGCAACTGCATATGTACAATTATCTCTACTGTGTAATCTCATTTTATTCCATCCAATGTCCTCTAGAGTAGGGGTCTCCAACCTTAGCAACTTTAAGACTTGTGGACTTGGGAGTTGAAGTCCACAGGTCTTAAAGTTGCCAAGGTTGGAGACCCCTGGTTTAAACCACCTGAGACTGTTGAGAATGGGAGATACCATCTTGCACCATCCTTAGCAATTGGTTCCATTCATGGCGGTGGAGAAGAAACCAGACTTGTATTTGCCCACTGTGAGGGGCCACAGAGGTCAATGCTGTCTATTTAAAGATGACCTTTTTAAAGGTCATCAAGTGATATTTGCACAGGGCCGGGATTCTAGCAGTTCGGCCTTGTTCGGATGAACCGGTAGCTCCGAGGATCACCTGTGAGTGAACTGGTTCGGTTTGCTCCGATGATCAGCTGTTGGGCCCACCCTCTGTGATGATCAGCTGTTGGGCCCACCCTCTGTGCTTTATATCCTGGTTTTCAAGCTCAGCTGATTCACGCGGCACAGCGGATTGCCACGCGTCAGCGGTTTAACACAGAGAGATTGTTGGAGAAGGCCAGTAGCAAATGCTCTGCGTGTGCACGAGCGTGCGCTCACCGAATTGGTCGTTACACCGGTTGAATCGCACCTCTGGATTTGCAGCTTGATATGACACATCATTTTCAATACCATCCAGAGTCATTTCCATGAGCAAGATGGGTGGTCTCTAAATTGGATAAAATACATATATGCTGATGAGACTCAGCTTTGGATTTTAATCTCAGGCTGAGCTGGTGATACCTTTGAAGTCTCGACCTGGTGCTTGGAGGCTACGAGGGCCTGGATGGGAAGGAACAGGCTGAAATTATATCCTAGCAAGATAGGATTGCTGTCCATCCATCAAGGTTCTCTACCTCCCTTCTGGATTGCTCTTAAAGAATTAGGTCCCTCCAGGACTTTTGACTTGTGAAGAACCACAGGTGGAGGCTGTCACCATAGAGTCCTTCCTTGGCTTCAGCTGGAGCTGCAGATGCAGTTTTCCCTTAGGTGAAAAGGCCTAGCAATAGTGACTCATGCTGTTGTCGCCACCTGCTTAGACAATTGTGACCTTTGAAGTCTTGACCTGGTGCTTTGCTGGCTGTGGAATTCTGGGAGTTGAAGTCCACAAATCTTAAAGTTGCTAAGATTGGAGACCCCGATCTAGATATATCGACTATAAAGCTTCAGATATCAGTGTATCATGCCCATTGTTACCTTTCTAACGCATTGGAAATGTTACTGTAAAGATGCCTAATTCAGTTTTCATCAACCAGGTGGCTTGCAGCTGTAGAGGATTACCACCTCCATCTTCCCCAGCCAGCAGGGACGCCTACAGGGACTTTTAGTTAGATAAACCTGGTTGAGGAAAAAGCAGCTTCGTATGTTATAATTTTAAGGCTTTATTTAAAAAAAAAAAAAAGCTCAGGGATTTGTTGTTGGTTCCCATTAATGCATTCTGAGGCTCACTGCTTAGGGGAGACATCTGTTTCCTGCAATTACTATCAGCAAAATGCTTTTTAAATTTTTTCTTCCACAAAGCTCTTCTGGTTTAACTACATTGGGGCAGAATATCAAAATGCTAAATACCAGAGTTGGAAACTGCATTGACACATAGAACTGCACTCAAACCAGAGGTGGCATTCAGCAGGTTCTGACCATTTCTGGAGAACAGGTAGCGGAAACTTTGAGTAGTTCGGAGAACCGGCAAATATCGCCTCTGACTGGCCCCACCAACCCCATCTATTATCCGCCTCCCGCCTCCCGAGTCCCAGCTGATCGGCTGGGTCTTCTCTGGTTGCCCTGCACAGGAGAATGGAGCTGAAAAGCAGGTTAGTGGGATGGGGAGGGAATGGGGATTTTGCAGTAAGCTTCTCCTGCCACGCCCACCAAGCCACGCTCACCAAGCCACGCCCACAGAACCGGTAGTAAAAAAAATTGAATCCCACCACTGACTCAAACACTTGTAGCCATAAACAATACAACTTAACTGGCATTAACTGAATGAAGGGAATTTGCTTAAATAATGGGGGGTGGGGGCAGAGGTGGTATTCAGCAGGCTCTGACCAGTTCTGGAGAACCAATAGCGGAAATTTTGAGTAGTCTGGAGAACCTGCAAATAGCACCTCTGACTGCAGATTTTGCAGTATCCTTCCCCTGCCACACCCACCAAGCCACGTCCATAGAACCGGTAGTAAAAAAATTTGAATCCCACTCCTGGGGCAGGGGGGCTTTCAATGCTTATTTCCCATTCCATTAAAGGTATGCCAGAAATCAATGAGGTCTTGTTCAAACTTGGATTGAAGCAATTACACAATTATTAATGAAGCAACTAGATAAGGTGTTCAGCATAACACACAGTAGTACGTCCCACCTCAAGCCAAGGAGAGCTGGCAATAGAAGAAATACGCGATGTTGTATTATACTAAGATAGGCAATTACTTACCTTGATTTATTTATCTATAAACTTTATTGGCCACCCATCTTACCGCACAGTAACTCTGGGTGTCTTCCAGTCAGAAAAAAAATGCATTTATACATGTACATTAAAATATAAATTAAAACCAAACATCTAATGACACAGGGGGTGGGATCTGTTGTTACTTGATCAACCACCTCCACTGTGTTGTTCCTCCACTGCGGCCCTTAGCTGACCGGCAAAGCCAGGCCCTTGCAAAAGGATAGGAAGATTGGGGCCAGTTATGGCTGCATGTTTATAGAAGCCCTTTTGTACATCTGCCCCAAGCAATATAAGTAATCCTCAACTTATAACCATTCATTTAGTGACAGTTCAAAGTTACAATGGCACTGAAAAAAAATGAATAAAGTAGAGTAGAAATTGATAGAATAGAATTAATAGAATAGAATAGAAAATAGAATAGAATAGAATAGAATAGAATAACAGAGTTGGAAGGGACCTTGGAGGTCTTCTAGTCCAGCCCTCTGCTCAGTGACTTATGACCATTTTTCACATGACAGTTGTAGCATCCCCATTGTCACGTAATCATAATTTGGATTCTTAGCCACTAGCATATATTTATGATATTTATTAAGGAGAAGCCCCTTAGCAACCGTGTTACTAATTTAACAACTGCAGTGATTCGTTTAACAACTGTGGCAAGAAAGGTTGTAAAACGGGGCAAAAATCACTCAACAACTGCCTTGCTTAGCAATTGAAATTTGGGGCTGAATTGTGGTCGCAAGTTGAAGATGACCTATATGGGCAATACTTAAGGATGACGGGACTTTGTCATCCTTGCAGAGTGAATAGTTTGGTCACTTCTGCCTTTCAAGGCTGGGGACTTCTGGTTGATTTGGCACCTTTTCTACTGCAGAAATTAAATCAGAGTTACCTAAAGTGGCCTAAATAAGAGAGAAAAATCACAAAGTGTCCTGCCCCTGGTGGAGACTGACTCTGAGGGAGAGGAGGAACAGACAACAGGGAGTGGAAGGGTGGCTCAGGAGGTTGTGGAGGAGGCTGGGGAAGGGCAGAGGCCGGCTGGGCAGTCAGAGGAGGACCCAGGCCCATCCCCTCTTCATCCTAGGGCACACAGGGAGGAGAGGATAAGGGAGAGACTTGGTTTCCTTGGGAGGAGAGGGCCTTGATCCTCTTCATGGGCTGCAGCTGTGACAACTGGATAAGAGGACATACATGCATACGGGCGAGTGCTGGAAACAAAGCGTGGAAATATCTCTAGTTTATGGTTCCTCTCCGAGTTTGGTGTCCTTCCCAGTGTGTGTTCTGATATCTGTGGATGTCTTCAAGCCCTTATCTTGCCTGGTTTGTGTTGCTTTTTTCCTTCTTATAACTGTTTGTGTGGGAGATTTTTTTGTCTTCCATCAAGAATATTCAGAGTTTGGAAGCAAAGTTAAGGAATAAAAGGGGATTCACCTGTTTTCTGTGACTGTGTTTGTTTTGTATCCCACCCTGGGTCATCACACATAAAAAGAATACAGTGAAATAAAATTCCCCAAGAAACTTTTGGGTTGCCTTAGTGCGGCCATGTGGCCAGCAATAAATGGGTAGAGGAATGTCCTAAATTTATCTTTCTCCTACCTTCAAATGGAGATCTGTGATAAGCTTTCCTCTCTTCCCACCCCCCCCAAAAAAATCAAATGAAAGGATATTGTCCAAAGGACAAAAAGAGGCATCAATAGTCTTTAGTACTGAGCTGAAAATTCAGGCCAAGGCTTTGTCTGAACATCTGTGAATCCTTGAAGAGGGCACAAAGCACTGAGTACACCCCTGTCCTTGCATTGCTCTTAACATCCTGGGAAATTTCTTTCAGTATTTTCATTGTCAGCGGTGTGAATGGGGTGAGCTGGCCAGAAGGACACTCGGTGCATATTATCCTATCTCAAAGCTCATTTGGGAACATCAGGAGTTTCCCCTTGGCTTGTTCAGATCAGGGAAGAAAGACACTGGGGATGTTAACTAGACTGAGTCATGAAACGTCTGCAAGAAAACAACCAAGCTCAGAGAACACTCAGGACCCCCTCATTTCAACCCCGAGTTTCAAATATTCTCCTTTGTAAGAAAGAACTTCTGTCTCCTCAGTCAGCTCAACAGAATAACAGAGTGGGAAGGGACCTTGGAGTTCTTGGAAAGAAAAGCAGGGCAAACATATGCGTAAATAGACCAGGGAAGAGCAACTTAACAGAATAATAGAGTTGGAAGGGACCTTAGAGGTCTTCTAGTCCAACCCCTTGCTCAGGCAGAAACTCTACACCATTTCGGACAAACGATTGTCCAATCCCTTCTTAAAAACTTCCAGTGTTGGAGCATTCACAACTTCTGGAGGCCAGTCGTTCCACTGGTTAATTGTTCTAACAGTCAGGAAATTTCTCCTTAGTTCTAAGTTGCTTCTCTCCTTGATGAGTTTCCACCCATGGCTTCTTGTCCTGCCCTCAGGTGCTTTGGAGAATAGCTTGACTCCCTCTTCTTTGTGACAGACCCTGAGATATCAGATCACTGCTATCATGTCTCCCCTAGTCCTTCTTTTCATTAGACTAGACATACCCAATTCCAGCAACGGTTCTTTATAGGTTGTAGCCCTCAGTCTCTTAATCATCTTCGTTGCTCTTCTCTGATCTTTCTAAGTTCTTTATATTGTTGGAAGTTAAAACTCCCTCCGCTCCTAGGAAAATGAAATATTTTAGGATATACTAAAAGGGCAGAACATTTCCCCTAAAAGAGAAGTAGAAACTCAGAGAGGCAGAAAATCAGCCCCACTCCCCTTTGTTAATGGGCCATTAAGGCCTGGGCCAGTCTATTTTACATGACAAAGATCTACCTCCTTCTTTAGGCAGAGCCATAATAGGAATTGCCCAAAGCCCTTTCATGACATCATCACCCAGCAAGAGTCAACCAAGCCTGGGACTCAAGAGACAACCTACCAAGTTGCCCCTGCATGGCCCCATGGGAGTCTGACAATCAATCAGAAAACAAGCTCAAATTCAAATCCCAGCAGAGTCCATAAAATCCAGGGACTCTCAGCATTTCTTCCCTTTTTTTCCTTCCCAGGAGCTCCAAGGTATGTGATCCTGTTCATCAAGAAACCTTCTTTCCAAGCAAATTCCACGATTCCAGTGTCTTCCCCCCCCCCCCCCCCACTTGGAACTGAACCCAGAAGGAAATTTCTTCCAACAATATGTTTTTATGTGTTTTAGCCTCAAGACTGCATCTGTGTCACCACATTGCAGAAGACCAACAGGGCAAGCTTCACAGTTATCCCCAGGAACGCTTCACCCCGCCAATGCCTTTCTTGCAGCCAACATTTTGGGACTGTCCATCCCTCCTTCTGCTTGCTCAAAATTTCAAAGCTAAGCTGGTGGGATTTTTGCTGCTGGGAAAGGAAGCGCAGCTGGGGCGGCGGGGTGGGGGTGATGTTTAGGAGGTGGGGCGGGAGAGAAGAAGAAAAAAGTGGAATGCTTTTCAAAAGGAACTTTTGCAAGCCGTTTTCAAGCGAGCAGGAAGGAGCAGCCAGCCTGTTAACTTGGGTGGCACAACCCTCTGCAGCTGGGACACTACCCAGACTTATAATTATCAATAATTCCTCCCCTGCTGCTGCCACTGTGTTAACGATGCCCGCAGCTGCATGCTGAAGGGGCAATTAATTGCCTGGTCCACGTAACCGTGGTTACGGGAGGGATCCAGCGGGTGGGTAAAAAGGGAAGGCAATTGATCTAAAACAGGGCTGGAGGATGGCTGGCTGCAAAATGAGTTTGAGCTTGCAAAGGAAGCTTGCGCTACGGCTAGTAGCTGGTGCTATAATGTATTTATTTATTTGTGAGTGGCTACCATGTGGTGTATTCTCTTACTGGAAGGCAACAGGGAAATGGGGCTGAGATTATATAGGTTAGCAGCCCTCAACCTTTTGGGCACCAGGAACCAGTTCTGTGGAGAGAGGTTTTTCCGTGGACCAGAGGGGATGTGGTTGCATTCCACAAATGGGACTTTGCTTGTTTCTGTGGATTTGTTTCTGGCATGGCATGGCATGGTAATAGTCCATAGACCAGGGTTGGGAACCCCTGATATAGGTGTACACAGTACACACACACACACACACACACACAGAGAGAGAGAGAGAGAGAGAGAGAGAGAGAGAGAGAGAGAGAGAGATTACATAGCTTTTTAACCAGGCTCCTGAATTCCACTGATCATAACCAGATGTGAAAAAGTGGTTTGAAAAAAATAACAACAATTTTGGCCTGCTGAATTATGTCAACCCAAGCCATTCCAGTTTTTAAAGTCTGATGTATGCAGTCGTGCGTGCATGATTCCTAAAGCCTAATTCACAGGGGCTAATTTCACTACAGCCAGGTTAAGCAAACCACTGTTTGCCAGGTTCAGGGTATTAGTTCACTGTGATTTTAACTTTCCTTCATGTAAAAGCATCTTAGCTTTTTGCCACGTTATTTTTCCCCCCCTCAACTGTTTAATTCAACACAGTTTTTTTTCCTTTATCTCTCTGGGAGTGAATTTGGAAAATAAAGCAAGGGATAGAGTAGTAGTACACGGGAGGTAAATGCCTGGGTTGTTTTATAGGAATATTCTTTCTTGGCCAAGGAATTTGTCTCTGGTGCAGAAGTTCACAGGGTACATACAAACAACAAGGTGGTAAGTCATAGATCATAGATCATAAATCATAAGATAGAAATATTTTTATGTCAATTATAAAGATGATCAGATCAAGACCTAATGAAATGACTATGTTATCTTATACTGTAAAACAAACAATTTAAAGAACATTTCAGAAGGAATGACCTTTACATTCTATCCCCAGAAGGCCATTAATCAAGTTAAAAAAATTACAACCAACGTCCCTTTTTGAAATATCTAAGGGTCACTATTTGTTTCATCCAGTAGATGGTGACAAAGAGTTACACTTCACTCAGATGCAAAGATCCAAGGAGCCAAATTAGATTAACATTTTGCAATTAATTGCCCTGGGAAGTTGGGCCCTCCAATTCCAATTCACTAATTCATACAAACAGAGGGTGTTCAAGGTCTACTGAGAGGCAAACTTTGTGTAGAAACTGGTCAAGAAACCTAAAACTCCAGAGGGTTTATTTGAAGAGTTGTTTAAACCAGGGGTGTCCAACCCTGGCAACTTTTAAAGACTTCTGGACTTCAACTCCCAGAATTCCCTGGCCAGCCATGCTTGATGGCTAGGGACTTCTGGGAGTTGAAGTCCACAAGACTGAAAGTTGCCAAGTTTGGAGACTCCTGTTACAGACCATAAAGAAAGACAGAAGAAATGATGCTGGACAGGGGTTAGGGTTCAAACATTTTAGCAAAGGGTTCTCTGCCTGGTTGCTGGGTGGGCGTGGTCATGGTGGGTGTGGCCTAGTCAGCCTCCTGCACCATGGCAAGGATTTTTTTTTTTTGCCATTCCCAGGCTCCGGAGGCTTTTCTCGAGCCTCTGGGAGGGCGAAAATGGCCTCCCCGGGCTCCGGAGGCTCTCTGGAAGCCAGAAACAGGCCCATTTCCAGCCTTCCCGAATTCCCAGAAGGCCCATTTTTTGCCCTCCCCGAGCCTCTACACTCGGCCTGCACTTAGCTGCATCCAAAACGGGCCGCGTGGGGACTCTTGGGAGGGGAGGGGTGGGCGGGGCCAGCCAGGAGTGGGATTTGGGGGTTCTCCAAACTGCACAGAATGTGAGCTAGGGGCTCTTCTGAACCCCTGCGAACCCCCAGCAGCCCACCCCTGATGCTGGATAAAGAAAGAGATGGGGGAAAAATCCAGATTGGCTTAGATCAACAAATGGCTGCAAATGATATGACAGATTATGTCATCAAGAGTGAGACGGAGCCAAGATTTTCTTCCGAAATTTTGATAAGGGGGGGATTAAGGAAAAGATTAAAATACCGATTTCATCTTCTTTAAATTTACGTGGGGAGAGGACGGAGGTTTCCTGCTCGGGGGTGGTGGGTTTTAAATGGTGTCATATAGGCCTTTAGTTTTCCACCTTAAAAGCTCATCCCAGTCCCCGAAGGAAGGGGGGGAAAGGGGCATAGATCGTGCCCACCCACTCATAAGGGAATGTGGCACACCTTAGAATTTCCCCTGTCCCTATTCCAAATGTTGCATTTAAATTGCCAATTTCACATTAGACTGACCTTTCAGTTTTACAGCAGGAAGTCTCACCGCCTTAAAAGCAACTCTTGACGTATTCTCAGTTTAGGTGCTGTTATGTTAGTTCTGAAATAGCTCATATATGTATATTTTTTGTCTCTGAACAACAGTCTACCCACTAAGTGCAAACCAACTCAATGGGCTAGGTTCATAAAGGTAGTCCTCAACTTATAACCATTTGTTTAGCAACCGTTCACAGCTACAATGGTGCTGGGGGGGGGGAGTCACATGACCATCACAGCATCCCCATGGTCACATGTTCAAAACTTGAGTGCTTTCTTCATATGACAGTTGCACATATTTATGACGGTTGCAGTGTCCCAGGGATGCCATTGTCATTTAATGACTTTGCGATTCATTTTAATTTCACTTTAACAACTGACACTCACTTCATGGAAATTCGGACCCCAATTGCAGTCATAAGTCAAGGACTACCAGTAGGAGAAAACTTTTCTAGTTGGATTCATAGCTTGAGCTGGTATGACAGCATTCTACGACCTTCGGCCTGGTTAATAAGGGCCCTTCCTTTCCACTTATCTTCGGAAACTTGGTTTATAACTGTGCTTCACTTCGGCTATAGAGAAAAGGGTGAATTACTGGTAGTCCCCGACTTACAACAGTTCATTTAGTGACTGAAGTTACAACGGCCCTGAAAAAAGTGAACTATGACTATTTTTCACACTTATGACCTGTAGGAAGTTAGCACCCACCCCTCTCCTAGAAAAATGAAGTATCCTAGGACAGTGGTGGTATTCAATTTTTCTTTTACTACTGGTTGTGTTGGTTGTGGCTTGGTGGGCGTGGCAGGGGAAGGATACTGTAAAATATCTAGTCAGAGGTGGGATCTGCCGGTTCTCCGAACTACTCAGAATTTCCGCTACCGGTTCTCCAGAACTGGTCAGAACCTGCTCTATACCACCTCTATCCTAAGGAAATATTAAAAAGGCAGAATATTTCCCCTAAAAGAGAAGTAGAAACTCAAGAGAGGCAGAAGCTCACCCCCCACCACTCCCCGCCTTTAATGAGTGGGCCATTAAGGCCTAGGCCAGAGGATTCTACATAACAAAGGCCTCTACCCATCTCACCACCTGGCCTGGGAAGATTGCATCAGCCAGCACTCAGGTGAAGCCATGTGGTTCAAACAAAGCCTGCAAAGTTAGCTAAGTCCCCTGCCCCTGGAAGTCAGGCAGCCAATGGGATACATTTCTTGCACAGGAACAGGAAACACTAAGGTGGGGCCCAACAAAGGGCATAAAACAATTGCACTCTCAGCATCTTGGCCCTTTTCCTTCTTTTCCTTCACCCAACATCTTGAAACATGTGATCGTCCTTTTCACTCTGGAGCTCCAAGCCATGTGGTCCTGTCCACCATTAAACCATCTTTCCAAACAGCCTCCATGTTTCCAGTGTCTTTTCCCCCACTTGGAACTGAACCCAGAAGGATATTTTCTTCCAATCATCGTAAGTGTGAAAAATGGTCACTTTTTTCAGTGCCATAGTAACTTCAAACAGTCACTAAAGAAACTGTTGTAAGTTGGACTTCCTGTAATTACGACTACACCTGACCCAGAGGAATAGCTTACATTCCTAGAATCATCCCCCCACATCCCTTTGTTTGTATCCTCACAATCCCAGAAAGTTTTAAATGGAAGAACTGGCTCACTCCCCCACCCCCCTCTGGGAGCTGTGCAACTCAGGATTTGAACTCAAGACCCGGCCCATGCAAAAGCGGAGTAAGCGCTCCATTCAAATGCTTTTAACAGCACACCATCCCACCCTTCAAGGCCCCTCTTGGAGCAACTATTGGAGAAGCAAGCAAAACTGCAACAAAGGACCAGCCCACCCACCTATTTATTTACACACACATCAATCCCCTCGCCTTTCACTGGAAATGCAGCACTGGGAAAAATGCTCTTTATTGGAAGTTCATCTTATGCAGCTGTCAGTAGACTGACTCTCTCTCTCTCTCTCTCTCTCTCTCTTTCTGCCAAGGGTGGAGGGGGGAAAAAACGTAATCGCCACCCAGTTTAACATACATTTCCCTTCCTCCCCCCTTTCGATCTTCTTGGAAATGATTTTAAATCACTTAAGGGCTGGGCTCAATCACATTTCTCTCTCTCTCTCCTCCCCCCCCCCTTCTCTTCCCCTTCAGCACATTTTTAAACAGCAATTAAATTAAACAGATCCTGATGCACGTGGAAACTGGGAGCACCCAGCCCTGGACGGGTTTTCCTTCCTCTCTTGAAAAGATTTGGTGGGAAGGGAAAAAGGCAGGAGGAAACTGGCGTGTGTGTGTGTGTGTGTGGTAGTGGGTGGGGGGGAGGAATTATTTCAGTCCTCTCGGCTCAAAACCAAGAGAAAGAAATAAACAGGGAGCGGAAAGACACCCCACCCCCACCCACCCCCAAAAAGAAGAGCCGCCTTTCGATCTCCCCTTCCCCAAATAACCCTGCAAAAAAAAAATGATGATTCCGTGGTTGTTGTTTTTGTTTTGTTGTTTTAAAGGCAAAGTCTTTGCTAGGGATTTAGCGTTTCGAGAATAATTGATGGTCTTTGTAATGAGGCTATTAAGGGCTAGGAGAGAGGGGAAAGCGGGCGCGGGGAGAGCGTGTGTGTGTGTGTGTAAGGCTTGGCTGGCCCGTTCTCTTTGAGCCTTGTTTGCAGACGTGTGAACGCGAGAGGGAGAGAGAGAGAGAGAGAGAGAGAAGCGCATTGAAAAGTTGGAAACGGAGAAGCTGAGAGCGGCGGCAGGCAGGGCGGGGCGGTGGAAGGAGCAGAGACTGGGAGCTCAGACAGGCTGGCGCCAGCAAACACCTGCAACAGCTAAGAGGAACACAATGGCAAACACAGGTGGGGGAGTGCTGTCAAACGCGGCCTCTCCCCACTGTTAATCACGGCTGATTGCATCAGTTTCTACCGGCTGCCAAGACCCACCAGCAGCGCCGGCTAGAATTGTTCTCTGTGTCAGGATTTCTTTTTTTTTCTTTTTTTTCGGTGCTAATTTAAAGCAACTTTGCATTAATGCCTCTCTCTCTCTCTCTCTCTCTCTTCCTTCTTCCCCTCTTGTTGTGTGTGTGTGTGCGCGCGCGCGTACGTACGGCTGAGAGCTTTCCAGCACAAAAGGAGGAGAGGGAGGGGGAAACAGGTGGGAGCCGGCTTCAGCGTAAGAGTCTTGAGTTCTGCTCTGGGGAAGAATAAAAGACGAAGGAAGGAGGGCAGGGATGGGTGATGGGGTTGTGCCCTCCTTTTTATCTAGCCACTTCTGGTGCTGTGGGGTCAAGGGGAAAGGGGTGGAATTAGACGGACGGGAGCATTCCCTCCTCCTCCTCCCCCCCCCACCATCAGGAAATGCTTCCACCTAAGTCACATAAAGGTGAGTACGGAAACCGGGGAAAATAAATGCTTGGATGATGCCAGTGCGTAAGCAACCAGAGGTTGCCCCTCTGTCCTTTTGTTAAAAATGAATAAAAGTCCATTTGAAACCAGCACTGGCTTCGCCGCCATATTAAACTCCCACAATGCCCTGGGTGGGAAATCCTAGAAGAATGAAATATTTTGGGAAATATTTTTTAAAAAGGCAGAAATATTATATTTCCCTAAAGGAGAAATGAAGAAACATGCTCTTAAAGACAGAAAACAGGCCCCCGTCTTTCTTTTTTTCTTTTTAATAAACTTTATTAGTCTTTTATATCTTTAAAAACCAAACAAAACATATAAATATTACATTAACAGTGTGTGACATCTATCTCATATATTTCTATTTTGTGCTTATTTACAAATCTATACAATTCATGCAAATATAAACCTTTAATCTATAAAATGCTTATCATTAACTTATCATCCCTTTGTCCTAATTCAATCGTACAATTTTTCCCCAAATTCTATAATATTCAGACTCCTCTTTCTCTTGTAACAAAAAATCCTATAAGAATGAAATATTTTGGGAAATATTTAAAAAGGCAGAAATATATTTCCCTAAAGGAGAAATGGAGAAACATGTTCTTAAAGACAGAAAGCAGCCCCCAGTCTTTCTTAATAGCTCACAGCAGATGCCAACACTTAAGGAGATAAAAAGAGCTTATTGAAAGAGGAAAGCCAACTATCTAGATGGCTCTATTCATAAGCAAAGCAAATACTGCAGGCAGAAAAACCATTCAAGACAGGATATTTCGAAACACTTTGCAGCAAAGTTTGACAGTTAACAAAGGCAGAATGATAGGATTTAGAAAGCAGCCCCTCACCCAAGTTCCAACACAGGACAAAAGTCATTAGCCATGATAGGAATTGCCCAACACCCTTTCAGAAGACAAGCACCTTCATTACACCATCCCTAGAACAGTTCAAACTTCAAAGTCACAGAAACTATAAAATGCTTATCATTAACTCTTAAAGACAGAAAACAGCCCCCAGATCCATCCACTCATTCGACCGTTGGTCCAGCTGACCCAGAACTAAACACTGTCTTTGTGATTCTGTCCAACAAGCCATCTTTCCAATCAGCCCTCCATGTTGTTTCCAGCTTTTCTCCCAGCTTGGAACTGAACCAGATGGATTTTTCTTCCAACACCTGTTTAAGCAGCTTCTCATTTTACCTAGGGGAAAGTAAAATGCAATGTTGTAGTGTTAGTAGTAGTTGTAGAGTGGTATTCAGTGCTGACATTAAAGGCAGCTCAGTGGGGAGGAAAGAGGATGCAAACTTATTTTGCTCAGATGTCTCTTCAAAAGTGGACTGAGCCTTGCTTAAGTGAGAAACCAGATGATTATTCTTGCTAAATTCATCAGGATCAACAGTTTCACCCCAGCTTTGAAATATCCCTTAATTTCCTAAATGGGAAGCATTTAAGCAATCTTTTAAATAACACTAATTTTAAATGCCATAGCCTTGCGCTTTTCACTGATTACTCCCAAACTGTTACTCCCAAACTGTAAATCACTTGTTTTGAAATTCTTTGGGAAGAACTGAGAAGGTGATAGTACCTCAGAGTTTTATCTGGGTTTCCTTGACATTCTGGAATGAGTGGGCAAATCTCCTAGAAAATCCTTGTCTTGCTACTGCTGATCTTTCCTGGCAATTGCTGAGTTTGCACAACAACACATGAACCCATTATTAGCTTTGTTGAATTAACTCAATTGCCTAGATTTCTGCAGAACCCTGAATCATACATCTAACAGATTAGGTTCATTGCCAGAAGACGGAGCCAGTAACTACTGCTGGATATACTAAAAAGGCAGAATATTTCCCTTAAAAGAGAGGTAGAAACTCAGAGGCAGAAACTCAGAGCCCCTCCCCCGTGTTTGCTAATGGGCCATTACTCTGGCCTGGGGCAGCCCATTTTACATAACAAAGACCTACTCCAGGTAAAGCTATCCTAGGAATTGCCCAAAGCCCTTTCATAACATCATCATCCAGCAAGGCTCAACCAAGCCTGAGACTCAGGACAGCCTACAGAGTTGCCCCTGCATGGCCCCATGGGAGTTTGACAACCAATCAGAATACAAGCTTAAATTCAAAGCCCGACAGAGGGTATAAAACAATTGCACTTTCTTTCACCCAAGGCATGTGGTCCTGTCCACCATTAAACCATCTTTCCAAGCAGTCACCATATTTCCAGTGTCTTTCTTCCCCACTCGGAACTGAACCCATTTCTTCTAACAAGACACATCTTAAGTGAACCCAACCAAACTAGAATCAGGAGCACCGTTTCCTACCATTAGTGGTTTTTGTTTGCTCATTCACTGATCTCTAGCCCACAGGAGAGTAGCTTTGCCTTCTAAGTTTCCAAGCCAACCATAACAGGTTTTCTTTGTGATTCAGATATTACAGGGCCATGCTGCTCGCCACTTAATAATTGCCCTAAGATCGGAGATGGGATTCTCCAGTTTCGGCTGGACTCCTTGTTCCACTGATCAGCTGGCTCCAAAACGGTTCTCATGTGGGCCATGCTTGCTCTTTCCTGTGCTTTTATTTCCTGGTTTTGGAGAATATCTGATTCGCGCAGAAGAGTGGTTTGCTGCGCATCAGCTGTTTTCTTCATAGGGGCTGCTGTAGAAGGTAAGTAATAGGGCCGTGATGGCGAACGTATGGCAGGTATGCCACAGGTAGTATGCAGAGCCATTTGTGCGGGCGTGCGATCCCCAGCCAAACCTACCTGCACTGCGTATGCACACGCCTCCCAGATGATTTTGGGCCTGTTTTCGGCCCCCAGAGGCTCGAGGGAAGCCTCTGCAGCCTGGAGAGGCTGAAAAATGGGCCTACCGGAAGTGCAAAAGCAGGCCCATTTTCAGGCTTCAGAGCATCTGGAAGGGTAAAAATAGCCTCAAACAGACCAAAAATCAGCTGGGAGGCAGGCACATGCTTAGTGCAGGTAAGTGGGCGGGGCAGGAGTGTTGCATATGAATGTGCAGGGGGACATGGCGCAATCAGAGGTAGGATTCTACAGGTTCACACTTATTCGCTAGAACCAGTTGTAAACATTCTAAGCAGTTTGGAGAACCAGTTGTTGGAAGAAAGTACTGGCCTAATCCTGTAAAGAAGGCAGGAAGGAAACATTCTGGTGTTGCTTACAGAAACTGCCTCTCCGTTAACCCTTATTACATTCTTGGCAGGACTAGACTTCCTGTCTCAGGAAACTCTCTGGAGTTTTTTCCCCCTCCTTTGCTGGTACTTTGCTTGTGTGGAGTGACCCTCCAAAGTTACAATGGCACTGAAAAAATGACTTATGATCCTTTTTCACACTTACAACTGTTGCAGCATCCCCATAGTCACGAGAGGCCAAGTGAGGAGATGTGTGCCTTGATGTGGGTGATGTTGAGTTGGCCACATCCAGCCAGTCACATGACCACCAAGCCACGCCCACCAACTAAGCCACACCCACAGAACCGGTAGTAAAAAAATTGGAATCCCACCACTGCACACATCATCACCATTTGTGACCTTCCTAGTTGACTTCCAGCAAGCAAAAGTTAAGGGGGGCCGGAGGGGGAGGAGCCAGATTTGCTTAAGGCCTGCATGATTCACTTAACTGGAATGGAAATTTCTGGCCCCAACTGTGGCTGTAAGTCAAGGACTGTCTATAAATACTGTATGTTGTGTAAACAAGTTCCCAACAGGGCCTTCTGCTGCATGGTCATTACAGAAGAGAAATTTCTAGCAGGCAGAGCCATCCAGTTCCTTGGCCCGTTCCATAAATCAGAGCAACCTTGCAAGTGAAAATAATATGAATCTTGAGACTGGACTCTTTCAAGGCTCACAGTCCTGCATTAAGCTCTGGGATGCTGCCTAGAAACACATGGCTGACCTTTAATTCGTTCCATCAGGCCTTCAGATGGCAAATCTGTGCAGGCACCGGCCAAATCTTGACTCTTCAGATTAACCACTGTCACCCCAATGTCTCTTCTCACGCAGCAACCCCGATGCAGTTTGTCCTTGTTGGAAGAAAATATCCTTCTGGGTTCAGTTCCAAGTGGGGGAAAAGACATTGGAAACATGGAGGCTGTTTGGAAAGATGGTTTAATGGTGGACAGGACCACATGGCTTGGAGCTCCAAAGTGAAAAGGACGATCACATGCTTCAAGATGTTGGGTGAAGGAAAAGAAGAAAAAGGGGCAAAATGCTGAGAGACCCTTAGTTTTATACCCATTGTTGGGCCCCACCTTAGTGTTTCCTGTTCCTGTGTAAGAAATGTATCCCATTGGCTGCTGCAATCTTCTCAGGCCATAACAAAGGCCTCTGCCCATCTCACCACCTGGCCTGGGAAGAGTGCATCAGCCAGCACTCAGGTGAAGCCATGTGGTCCAGACAAAACCTACAAAGTTAGCTAAGATCCCCGCCCCTTGGGAGTCTGACAGCCAATGGGATACATTTCTTGCACAGGAACAGGAAACACTAAGCTGGAGCCCAATGGAGCTTATATAAGTGTCTCTCAGCATCTTGTCCTTCCTTCTCTTTTCCTTGGAGCATGTGATTATCCTTCTTTGGAGCTCCAAGCCACATGATTCTGTCCACCATTAAACCATCTTTCCAAACAGCCTCCATGTTTCCAGTGTCTTTTGGAACTGAACCCAGAAGGATAATTCTTCCAACACCACCAAAGAGGACAGGAATGTACGAAACTCCATGTATCGTTTCCCAAAGGAGAGGGAGAATCTTCCTGCTCTGTGCTTCCACTTTGGACTGGGATCTGAATCCCATTTCTGTATTCCACAATGCAGGAAATAGCAAGACATTCGGTTTCCTCTTTATTTCCTGGGGAGTTGCAAGTCTTGATCTGGCCCTGAGCTGCATGCTAAACCACTTTACCATTTAGAATCTCTGCTCAATTGTGCAAGAACGTCAGAGAAGCGTGACCAGTTATTACATCCCCTCCTTCCAGTTGGAGGAAATGTCTATGCTGGGGGCACAGTGTGTATATGTGTGTGTGTGTGTGTGTGTGTGTTTGTGCATGCGCACGTGTGTGTGCGTGCGTGCATGCCTCCATATACTGTCACTAGAAAGACTGGTGGCAAAATGCTGGAGCAGTTTTTGTGCACCAGAGCAATATTGATATTTTTAAGCAGGGCCAAAGAAGTTAAAACAACTATTTTAGAGTGTTTCCTGCCAGTCTTTGCAAGTTTGCAAGTTCTTGGTTCATTTGGACATGCGAAAATCACTTCAGGAGGAAAACAGAAGAGGAAAAATGCAGAGCATGTCCAGGATAATGGGCTTTTTTTTTAGTATCCAAAACATGCTATTATTATTAGATCAAACCTAAAGGGAACAACAAACAACAAGACAAATAGAGACATGAATGTCAATGAAGTTTCAATCATCCACTCCAAAGGTATTTTTGGTGCTCTCTCAGCAGAACTGACTTCGTCCAAAAGCGCTTCTGCCTGCTTCTCGTTCCTTTAAAAAAAAATGCACACCTTTGTACTTCAAAGAGTCCTATGCCACAATGTTTCTCAATTTTGGCTGCTTTCACATGTGTGGACTCCCAACTCCCAGAATTCCTCAGAATTTCCCATGCTGGCTGGGGAATTCTGGGAGTTGAAGTCCATGGAATTCTGGGAGATGAAGTCCACACATCTGAAAGCGGCCAAGGTCGAGAAACATCGCTATATCATGTCGTAAATGCCTTTTGGAAGTATCTGCTCTATCCTGCTGCTCTCCAATTAAAGCTGCCACTGTTTGCCATCAATCATAAGTCTCTGTAGCCAATCATGATACATGGTAGAAGGCTCAGAGCCCGTCTTGGAGCCGGAAAAGATGGAAGTGGGCTTGGTTGTTCCCAGAAGGCCTCTAGTGTCCTTTTCCCACCAGTTCTAATTAATATCTCCCACATGTTTTACCTTCAAGTAGACATGGATATATAGGGGCTTCGAAAGAGATACCTGTAAACATATATCACTGCCATGAGTTAAGAGGGTGTGATAATCTACATGAATTCCAATGGGTCCTTCCTGTTACTTTTAAGAAGGGATTTCTTTGTAAGTCTCAGAGAAAGGGCTAAAGGAAACAAGAAAGAAAACCATGCGTAACACTTTTCAGAAATTGGCTTCAAACAATAATAATAATCACACAGATACTGGGGTTAGTTCTGATGAGGTTTGGCTGTATCTTTATAGGAAAAAGTCCTGGAGATGTATGGCTTTATTACTTTTTTAACTGTGGCTTCTTCAAAAATGGAATTTATAAGACTGTCAAAAGCAAGGGTCCCCAAACTTGGCAACATGAAGACTTGTAGACTTCAACTCCCAGAATTCATCAGCCAGCTTAAAAGTTTTAAAGTTTAAAGTCTTAAAGTTGCCAAGTTTAGAGACCTCTGGTCAAAAGGATGGTAATCACAATGAGAAATCACAGGAAGTCCTCAATGTACGACTGCAATGGATTGAGTCCCAAATTTCCATTGCTGTTCAGGTTAGCTGTTAAGTAAATCTTGCCACATTTTATGATCTTTTTGCCACCACCTTTGTTCAGCAAATCACTGCAGTTATTAAATGAATCGCGTAGATCATTAAGCGAATCTGGCTATCCCCCATTGATTTTGCTTGGCAGAAAACGGCTGGGAAAGTTACCAATGAGCATCACATAATGCCAGGACGGTGCCAAACAGCTGTCATTAAATACAAGCGCCCAAATTTTGATCAAGTGGTCCTGGGGAGGCTGCAACGGTCGTAAGTGTGAAAGATAAGACCTGTTTTTTCAGTGCATTGCAACTTCAAACGGTCACTAAATGAATGGTTGTAAGTCAAGGACTACCTGTAAAATTGTCTTTTTTTCCCCTTCTCTTTCTCTTCTTCTTTTTAATTGCCATTTTTTGAAATGTTGAGTGGGATATTTTATGGGAAGGAGAAATAGGGATGGGTTATAGTAGTGGTCGCCAACCAGTGGGCCGAGGGCCACTAGTGGTCTGCGAGAAAATTTTGGTGGTCCACGGAGAAATGTCATCCGCAAAGCAAATCCCAAAGCAATTAATCCAGGCTGTGTGGGAACACAAGGCTGGCCACCCACATGGCCCACGGGAACACAAGGCTTGCGTCCCTTGCATTGTGAACAACATGAGGCAGTGAGGGGAGGGGGGAAAGGGCGGGGGAGAGAACTTGCCCCACTCACCCGAGGCATCTTGCCTGGCCACCAGGCTGCTTCTTTCCGCTCCTTTCTTCTTCTGCTTATGGCTGCATGCAAGGAAAGCAGCAAAAGTCTTTCTTTCTCTCCCCCAAACTCTGCCAGAAATGAGTCTTTGGGACCCTGCAAGGCCTCCTGCTCCAAGAGGCTGCGCTGGTGCAACAAGTCTCACAAAGACTCATTTCTGGCGGAGTTTGGGGTAGAGAAAGAAAGACTTCTGCTGCTTCTGCTGCTTTCCTTGCATGAAGCCAAAAGTCTCTCTCTCTCTCTTCCCCCTGAGAATGGAGCTGGAGACGGTATCCTGCAATCCAAAATAAAGAATGATCAATCGGTAGGAAAACGGGGTGAGGAATTTTCCTGCAGACTTTTTTGGGGATTTTCCCAGGGTCTCTGATCCACAGGATTTAAAATTATGAGTTTGGTGGTCCCTGAGGTCCAAAAGGTTGGCGACCCCTGGGTTATAGTACAGGTAGTCTTTGACCTAGGACAGTTCATTTAGTAACCATTCAAAATTACAATGTCACTGAAAAAAGTGACTTAAACCATTTTTCACACTTACAACCATTGCAGCATCCCCATGGCCATGTAATCAAAATTCAGACTCTTGCCAATTGATTCATATTTATGATAATCGCAGAGTCCCAGGTGGTCATGGGATCTTCTTTTGTGACCTTTTGGCAAGAGAGGTCAATGGGGAAACCAGATTCACATAAGAACTGCATAGCTGGTTGGAGAATCCTGGGAGTCGAAGTCCACAAGTCTTAAAGTTGCCAAGGTTGAGGACCCCGGCTATAGTCCCAGGAAGAGAAGTATTTCCCTTGTCACCTGCTACTTGATCCTTCTAATTGGCACTGCCAAATATTGAACTATGATTTGCATATAAAACAAAGCCTCTCCCTCATGTAGGTTACAGTCCATCTCCTTAAATAGCTAGGTAGCTCTGCTTTATCTAGGAGTTCCTTGGTGCTCTTGGAGCTTTATGGCCTTCTTTCAGAGATGACATTACTAAACTAGCATTGATGATGGTACTTAGTTTAATAATAAAATGTCTGCAAGAAAACCACCAAGCTCAGAAATCACCAAGGACTTCACAGTTCAGCTCTTTTTTAAAAAAAAAATATTTTTATTGTTTATAAATATATTGAATACAATGTAATGGACATGACATTCCAATTGCCATAAAACAGAAATAAAAACAAAATAACATGTATGCCAATTTATACATACAAATTTTTGTACAAAAATTTGTGACCATCCTATTGTCAACTCCTCTATCGTTCTAATACTTACATTCCTCTATCAATAGTGCAAACAGTGTCTCTTTCTAAATCCCTCTCACCTGATTCTTTCATTTTCCAACTTCGATGTCATGTTTCTAACCATTGATAAAACCTAGTCCATGTTAAATAGTATTCTGTATCTCCTTTATCTTTTATTTTTAGTGTTGGTCTGTCCATCTTCCTAATTGCCTCATATTCTAACGAGGTGTTTTCATTCTTCCACTCTGAGCTACAACTATTCTCTTCTGTCTTTAACCTACATATCTAGGAGTAAACTTCACTGAACGCCATTGGATTTTCTTCTGATGACTTGTAGAAAGATTACACAGTTAACAAACTGTGTTTTGTAGCATCTTCAAGTTTGAAGGACGTGTTTGTTTTAGCAGAAGCATGAGGTCATATGATTGGAAGCATATTCATACTTGGTTGAAATGAGTGAAAAAAAAGTCTATGTTGACTCTTCATGATAAAATGGTTTGATCTTGATTTGTGGAATAAACCACAACTGGTTGGGTGTATGTACATGTTACACTAAACTCTAACAAATCCTTACTTACTATGTTCTGTTACTCTGATTTATTAAGAAATTTATCAAGAAATAATCCAAGAAGTTCCATAGTTCACTTGACTAAAATAGTTGCTTGTCTACCATTTTCTAGACAAAGAAAATAGAGATTGATTTTTCAGCTTACAAAAAGTGTCTTGTGGATTCCTCTAGCAATCTTTTCCACAGAGATACTGATATTCTGCTCTTCTTATTTCCCCCCCACCCCCAATGCTTTTTAAACCCAACAGGATGCTCCAGGCTGACTTGTGACATCTATAAAGAATTGCTTCACAACAAGCACAAAACAGCTGTGCAGCTGGGTGTGTGTGTAGGTGGCTGAGTTCACCCTTGCTATTCTCTGCTTAGCTTCTGGGAATAAGGCTTATTAATTATATAGGTCTCTTTTTACAGCCCTTATCTCTGCTCAGGTCAGGGCTTCCATGTGACATCCAGGGGTAGAGAGAAGCAGGAATTTGTACAAAGAAACCTGGAGAATTAGTTGCTGAAGGGGGAACTGAGCCCCAAGTTAGGATCCCCCCAAGAATATCTCATCCAAAAGGCTATGATTGGAATTCTGAGAAAGTCTTCTTGCAGCTACCTGGATGGTGTTTGTGGAAAAGACAAAATTCCTTTTCAGGAAATGCGGGATAGTGACCCAAGAAAACATGGACCCCAGTTGAGGACAAATAAAGAATGCAAGACAATGTTTGGCTCACTAACACAGGCATCTATTCATTCTTTTTAAAATGTAAATGTACAATATATAACCTTACTCACTGGACATACCATTCAGGGTTCTCTTAATAGGGCTGGGTATTGAACCAGGCCTGAAGAGATCCACAAGGAGAGTTTGAGAAGATGAAAGAAGCCACGCTGGATAAAACTGAAGGTCTATCATGGTTAGCATCCTATTCCCACAGTAGTGAACCTTTTGGAAGTCCAAGGGGTACTTTCCAATTTGTATTCTCTAGCTAGCTGATGGCATTCGGAGTTTGAGTCTCTGATGCTGAGAAGAATGTATATCCCTCATGATCATAGCCATTGAGAACCTAATCTTCAGGACTAAGGGGTCACTGACCATCTAAAGTTGCTCAACTCTCCACATCCCTTACCATTTGTTCATGCTGGGTGAGGCTATTAGAGCCTGGAATCCAGCAACATTGGGAAAATCAATGGTTCCTTCCATGATTACTGTGGCACCAGCAATGAAGATCCAATGTTGGATGAGAAACCAGCATCCATCCAAATATCTCCGATTGTCTTTTTCTGGGCCATCTTTCCCCCACAGCAGCCAGTTCTTGACTTGAACACCAAGTTCTTGATTTCAAAATCTTCTTGGACAACGCTTAATCAAGTGAGGTACCCTTGCTGGTTAACTAGATACAGCGCCATCAGCGTGGCACAAGACCAGCCTTTAAATTTCCCTGGATCCCCTGAAATGATCTCTACACCCCAGGGACATAATGGTAAACCAATATGGCCACTTCACTCTGCCAGGTGCTGTTGCCAAGAGCTGCAGTTAGAAAGGAAAAAAAGAGAAGGACAGGCATCAGCAATGGGTCCACCCAAGGTGCAATTGCCTGGCAGGTGCCCAAGGGTGCCAGGTGTTGGAGCTGGCAATGCTTTAAATGGACATAGATATAGGAGGTGCCAGGTGAAGTGGCAGCAATCATGGTGAAATGGCATGACTCTTTCCATGCCTGCCCATACTGGGCTGTATTGGGCAGGGAGTCCTGCTGCTGTGGGTGCTGTAGATGAATGCGTAATAATATGCAGCTTACCAGCCTATATAATCATATATTGGTGGCATTAATCTTTCAGTCCTGCTAATGACAGACACGACAATAACCTGTCTGGATTCAAAAATAATTGGTTAATATTTAGCGATTTGATTTTTACTTTATACTCTCAGTGGCTAACAACAACCCTCCACCCAACATCTAGAACCCAGAATCTAAAACTAAGATCTAAAATCTAAAATATTTATAAAATTTCACATTAACATTCATTAACACTTAAAAGCCTGGCATAAAAGAGATGGACCTGTACAGATTTTTAAGCGATCAGGAAGTAAGAGGCTAAATGCCCTCCCCAAACAAATCCAATTGGAAAGGCTGGGAAAGGTTTTAATGAGAGGTTGGTGGATCATTAGAGCAGGCAAGGCAATATCAACAACTTTATCTGGGTTTGCAGATATTTAAAAAGGCCCACTGCATATAGGTCAGGGTGTCCAGCAAGTGCTGGCTGGGGAATTCTGGGAATTGAAATCCACAGTTGCCAAATTTGGACACCCCTGATATATGTCCTGAATCAGGAATGAGGAAGCCAAATTTCAGCCCAGAAACCACAATGGTGTTATGGTTCAGTTCAGAGGTGGTATTCAACCAGTTCTGTCCAGTTCTGGAGAACTGGTAGTGAAAATTTTGAGAAGTTTAGAGAACCGGCAAATACCATCTCTGACTGGCCCCGCCCCATCTATTCTCTGCCTCCAGCTGATTGGCTGGGTCTTTTTTGGTTGCCTTGCACAGGAGAACGGAGCTGGAAAGCAGGTTAGCTTTCCCTAATGAATTCCCTAATAACTGTACTATACAAAAGCTACTTAGAGGAATGAGTGCCCAGTGCAAGAACAAGAAATTTTAAAAAACATCTTTTAGTTGTGTTAGTCATTGCCTGCAAGACAATCTATTAGGGGCCAGATAGCAGGTAGGTGAGACAGAGAGAGCGACAGAGAGAAACAGAGACACAGAGAGAGAGAGAGACAGACAGACAGAGACAGGGACAGAGACAGAATACACACACACACACACACACACACACACACACACACACAAATACAATGAGGGCAAACCAAAATAGTATGGAGGATTGATTCACCCCCGCCACTTTGTTCTGTCTCCCTCTCATCCTCTCACCCTCATTCCTCCAAACAGCAGGTTGCAGAGAGGAGGCAGATAACATTTCAACCAGTGGTCTGAACTGATCTCTTGCAGAGATATTTTGGAATTAAACCAAGAGCTATACTGGGCTTCCAAATGACAAACTTGACAAAGGATAGGGCATCAATTTTCCTTTGCAGATTAAAAGGTACCAGGTGCAAAACAAAGGTGTAAATGCTTTGCCCGTTAATGCTCCCATGTTTGCAAAAAGTAAGAACTTGCTGCCTTAATGCGCCACAGAGAGCTTGGCGAGGATCTAGGGTATGGAGAAATTGGGTTAAATCTGTAAGAAACCAGCCACTTGGACCCCTCACGGCTCCTCATCTATAACGCAGTGCAAAATAAAGTACAGTGTGTTGGAAGAAATATCCTTCTGGGTTCAGTTCCAAGTGGGGGCAAAAGACACTGGATTCATGGGAGCTGCATGGAAAGGAGGTTTAATGGTAGACAGGACCCCATGCCTTGGAGCTTCTGAGCGAAAAGGGCAGGGATGCTGAGAGTCCCTTGGTTTTATGCCCTCTCTGGGCTTTGAACCTGCTTCCTGTTCCCGTGGCAAGAAATGTATCCTGATTGGTTGTCAGAGTCCTATGCAGAGGTAGCTTGGTTGAATTTTGCTGGTAATGCAATCTTCCCAGGTGCCATGTGGAGAGATAGGTAGAGGGCTAATCCAGAGGTGGTATTCAGCAGGTTCTGACCAGTTCTGAAGAACCACTAGCAGAAATTTTGACGAGTTGAGTAGGAGAACTGGCAAATCCCACCTCTGACTGGCCCCGCCCCATCTATCTCTGCCTCCTGAGTCCCAGCTGAGCGGTAGTAAAAGAATTTGAATCCCACCACTGGGCTAATCCTATCATGCCCTGATCCCATCACCCTGGTGCTGAAGTGGCGGGGTCAGGGAGCTGCAGGAAGCTGCTTTGTCTTTAAAAACATGTTTCTCCTTTCCTCATCCAACGAAATATAATATTCTGCCTTTTTGATATTTCCTATAATATTCCATTCTTCTAGGGGAGGAGTGGGCGCTAACCTTCGACAAGTGAAAGGCATTTGCTGTTTCCAGGCTGCCTCAGAGGCACAAGAAGATCAAGGTAACCAGTTCTGTGGCTGTATCTTCACCACCACATGTGTGCAGCAGGCTGGGCCTCTTCTCTGCGTCATCTCTGATGCCTGATGCACTCGCTTCTCACACACCCAAGCACCTTGCTTCCTCTTGGCCCACATTTTTGTCCACCCACGCTGTGGGGAAGGGGCTGTCCCATAGGGCTGGTGGGGCTGACAGATACTTAACCACTCTCACCCTGCTTCTTTCCACACAAACGTTGGATTTCTCATGGAATGATTCGACTTTTTTTTTTTTCTGGATAGGTCTTTGTTTGGTTTGGTTGATTGATTAATTAAATTTGTTTGCCACCCATCCTCAGGGCTTACAATATTAAGAATGGTAAAAGCATACATGTAATATGTATGTATGTATGCATATAGGGGGGCACCATGGTTCAGCGATGAAAGATGCTAAGCTTGTCAGCTGGACAGCTGACAGCTTGGGTTTGAGACCCGAGTTCTGCGCAATGGGATGAGCTCCTGTTACTTGCTCCGCCTCCAGCCCACTTAGCCGTTTGAAAGCATGCAAATGCGAGTAGATTAAATAGGTACTATTTCGGTGGGAAGGTAACATTGTTCCGTGTGCCTTTGGCAAGCAGCCATGCTGGCCACAGGACTACAGAAGCATCTTCAGACAGCACTGGCTCCCTTGACCAAGAAATGGAGATGAGCACCATTCCCTAGACTCGGACATATACATACGTGCTACATATGGAAAAGGTTTCCCTGTTGGTCATGTCCAAGTCTAGGGCATGGTGGTCATCTCCATTTCTTGGCATATAGCTGCATATACATTTCTCGGCATACCCCATTTCTTGGTATATCACATACATTCACACAATAAAAGTATATTATTATTATAATATAGGAAGGAAGGGAGCAACGTGCGCAACGGGGTGGTCTACTAATAGTCCATCAGCCATCTCCAGCATGATACTCCTCCATTGGGGCCTCAAGCCAACTGGCAGAGACAGGTCCTCAGGTTCTTATGGAAGGTTAGGAGAGTAGGAGTAAATCTCACTGGGCAGGGGGGACAAACAACATATTCCAAAGGGCTGGTTCAACAATTGACTAATCAAATGGTGCACACAACATGTGATGCAGAAGTGGTATTCAGCAGGTTCTGACCAGTTCTGGAGAACCGGTAGCAGAAATATTGAGTAGTTCGGAGAACTAGCAAATTCCACCTCTGACTGGCCTCACCCCCATCTCTTCTACGCCTCCCATTGAGTCCCAGCTGATTGGCTGGCTCTCCTTTTGTTGCCCTGCACAGGAGAACGGAGCTGAAAAGCAGGTTAGTGGGGTGGAGAGGGAATGGGGATTTGCAGTATCCCTCCCCTGCCACGCCCACCAAGCCATGCCCACAAAGACATGCCTACAGAACCAGTAGTAAAAAAAAACTTGAATCCCACCACTGTGATGCCAAAAAAAGAACCAACCAAGGTGAACACGAATTGAACTAGTCTACAGCAAGGCAGCTGCCTAACCGATCTGGTTAGAAATACTGTGTGAATGCAGCCAGCCATGAGATGCCAGTTTTCCTCCAAATGGGCTGTACTTCAGATCATAGGGAACCCAGCCATGCAAACTGGGAAATTCTGGGAGTACGACACTTGTGGAGGCCCTAGGTCGGGGAATTCGTCTATAACAGAGGTGAAGGTGATTTAGAAGTCACCGTGGGTGGATTTAGCCTCCTAGATAATGGCAGGTTACTCTGTGGGAGGAGGGTTGTTCCAGGACCAGCCATTCTGGTTCTGACAGGAGGCCAGTCAGGACTTCGAGGTTCTAGTTGCAACCAGGCGTTTGTGTCACTGACTCACCTTCACCTAAGCCTGGAAACTGAAGCAATGCAGAAACAGTCAAGGAGATATCTTCAGCCAAACCACATTCCTTTGGACCAAGAGGCAGTTTTTGGATTAGGCCGCTGGTTCACCCAGCTGGGCCACCCTGCTTGGCTTGTCTTCTACCTTTCCCTCCTGGACCCAGGAAGAGAGCAGAGCAGATGATAAGCGGAGGTTGCCCTTCCTTCTCCTTGGCCTCAGGGTCTTGAGCAACCATTCCTGCGTGAGGGGCCGCATCTCCATTGGTGGCTGGGTATGAAGCAAGCACATGGGCAAGAGCCAAAGGTGGATGTGGAGTTACCCTCTCATTTCTCTCTGTCCAGCAATAGTTGATGGGGAAGAACAGAGGTGGCATTCAGCCAGTTCTGACCGGTTCTGGAGAACCGATAGCGGACATTTTGTGAAGTTCGGAGAACCGGCCAATCCCACCTCTGACTGGCCCCGCCAACCCCATCTCTTCTCTGCCTCCCTAGTCCCAGATGATCGGCTGGGTCTTCTCTGGTTGCCCTGCACAGGAGAACGGAGCTGGAAAGCAGGTTAGTGGGGTGGGGAGGGAATGGGGATTTTTTTCCCCCAGGAATGAGGTGGGAAATGGAGATTTTACAGTATCCTTTCCCCTGCCACGCCCACCAAGCCACACCCACCAAGCCACACCCACAGAATGTCATGCCCACCAAGCCACGCCCACAGCTGATCGGCTGGGTCTTCTTGTGTTGCCCTGCACGGGAGAATGGAGCTGAAAAGCAGGTTAGTGGGGAGGGAATGGAGATTTTGCAGTATCCTTCCCCTGCCATACCCACCAAGCCACACCCACCAAGTCACACCCACAGAACTGGTAGTAAAAAACACTGGGGCAGAGGCATGCGACTCTTGCCAAAGGTCAGAAGAATTGCCTGCAAAGGACTTCAGAAAAAAAAACTATGGGTGACACCTGTCTGCTGAGCTGCAGATTACTGCTTTAGGCATCATTGCTTACCCCCTAGAAGTCCGTTGAACAGGGTTAAGCGAAGAAGGCCAGGAGGTTCCAGAAGTCAGCAGTGAAGGTCCTGCTGGAACATGTAGGTCTTGCCTTCTTAGCACCTGATAATGCTGGCCTTGCTCCAGGGAGAAGGGTTCTCACATAAATATTCTTTCCAAGTTAGATTTCCAGGTGCAGAAAGAGACTTATGGGGGCGGGGAAATGAGTTATGGGCTTAGGAAAGGTCAGTTCTATTGTCCATTGGGGTTCTGGCCCTATTTCCATCCAGATAGGCATTTTTGGCTGGACTTTGTGTGTGTGTGTGAGCAAATAATGGCTTGATTAGCCATGTAGATAGGATCAATCCCTTGTTCTACTTTTAAAAATTAACCAGGGCAGTTCTCTCTCTCTGTCTTATGCATACATCTGTGATAAACATCTACCCTTTCTTCTTCTAAATGACCCAGAAACTTGATTGTTCATGGAAGAAACTACTGTATTGTTTGTAGGGTTATGTCCCTCCTACGTGGAGCTGCCTTTGCCATTATGGTGGGATTCATACCTGTCTCTAAGGCATTAGATGATTTATTTGGTTTTCATTCAATTTACGAATGAAGCCTTTGTAATTTATAAACTATGGTTTATATCTAGGAGGAGGCTACTTATGGCTATAGTACAAGATGCATCCTCAACTGTCGTATTATGTAACCTGTTGCCTAAGTTCAAAATTCTTCTCCAGAATATTGGCTCAGATGCCTGGTGAAAGAAACACCTATTCCCTATAATGGTATTTCTCAACTTCTGGAGTCTTAATGTATGGACTTCAACCTTCAGAATTTCTCAGCCAGCACAGCTGTCTGGGGAATTCTGGGAGTTGAAGTCCCCATATCTTAAAACTCCCGAGGTTGAGATACACTGCCCTATAGCCTGGTACTTTGGAGAGAGCATCAGAAAGTCTCTCTCTCTTTTTTTTTTGAGTGGGGTCAACAAGAAAATGAAAATTTATCCTTCTTTCAGCATGCCCATTTTTCAATGTCCATGAAGCCTCCAACATATTAACCCTGAGGAAATTCATACTTACCTGAAGAAAATTGTCCAGTCTCTTGACCTTCAGATGAACAGGCCTTGTTGTTTGTTCCACAAATTATGTTTCAAATCACCTGTAGGATCATACAGTGGGTGAACCTACCAAATTTTGAAGCATAGCTATCTTGAATTGTTTCTATCTGATCTGCAGCAGCCAGTTTGGCCTAGGGCAAGGGTTTTCAAACTTGGCAACTTTAAGACGTGTGGACTTCAACTCCCAGAATTCCTGAGCTAACATGACTGGAGGAAGAATTCTGGGAGTTGAAATCCACAAGTCTTAAAGCTTTCAAGTTTGAAGACTGCTGGTCTAGGGGTTAAGGCACCAGGTCAGAAAGTTGAATACCCACGAGTTCAAGTCCCACCTTAGTCATGAAAGACAGCTGGGTGACCTTGGGCCAGTCATTCTCTCTCAGTCTGACCCACCTCACAAGGCTGCTATTGTGGGGTAAACAGGAGGAAGGTGTGTTGGATACATTTGCCACCTTGAGTTATTTGTAAAGTAATAAAGGCAGGATACATGTAAATAAAAATAAATAAAAGATAATTGTCATTGACCTCATCCTGTCCCACTGCTGTGTTATTTGAACTGACTACGCGAACCCTAGATTTCTCTAAAGTAGCTTGTCCTAAGGAGAAACACAAGTGAATCATACCGATGAATGAAAAATATCAAATTTGAATTGTGAATCACCTACAGAAGAGTCATCTTCATATTTGCTAATTATCCTCCTTTACCAAGGGACGGGCCCTCTTTTCTGCCCCAGCTTAATCATAGTCCATTTTTGTCATGAGGAGGGAATTTCTTGATCAAAACATAAAATGTTCCAGGTATGCTAGCTTTTTTCCCCCTTCTGGGTCAGCAGAATGTTTAAAAGCAGGCCAAAAACTTTGGTTTCTGAAGATCCCAGCTAAAAAACCCTAAGAGACAGTATTTAAGAAGTGAATCAATCATGGGTGAGATCTCATCCCATTAAGTCTTAATGTAGTTTGCTTTTTGTTTAGAATTATGTATCTGGCATTCAGGTAGTATCGCTTATTCAAAGAATCCTACTTTATGATATGGGAATTCTACTGCAGCCCTGTTTCAGAAGCGAAGACAAAATAACTCCTCAATAATTACATGTACCTCAAAGTTGCTGTCTACAACATTTCTTCTGCAGCTGTAATCTCAAAGAACCAAGTGACATCTATGCGTGGTGACCTTAGCCCATCCTCCTTGTGAAGGTTTTTCTCCATTTGAAAGACTTCCTAGTGTTGGAAGAAAAATCCATCTGGTTGAGTTCTAAGCTGTGAGAAAGACACTGGAAACATGGAGGCTGATTGGAAAGATGTTTTATTGATGAAGCAGAACCATATGTGATTCTGGGCAGTTGACAAAATGGAATTCAGAGTGGGGTGGTAATTATACCTTCTTTGGGCTGTGTATTTGAGTTTCCTTTTCCTGTGCAAGAACACGTCCTTTGATATTCTATTGTCTTGTCAGATTCCTATGGGGTCATGGAGGGGTTATGTAGGGGTCATAGCTGACTCTATAGGCAAAGGGGGGAATGCAAATCCTAGGTGCTTGTCTGAGCTAAACTGATCAACCTCTGGCTTATTGTTTATCTGAGCTCCCAGATAAAGTTTGGACTGCTCTGGGATGGTGCAATGAAGGGGCTTGTGTTCTGAAAAGGTGTTGGGCAATTCCTATTGTGTCTAATGGCTTTCATCCTATGTTAGATCTTGGGTGAGGGGCTGCTTCTAATCTTATCACTCTACCTTTGTTAGCTATGCTGCAAGGAGTTTCAAAATACCCTGTCTTGAATGGATTTCTGCCTGCAGTATTTGCTTTGCTTATGAATCTAGATAGTTGGCTTCTTCTTTCAATAAACTCTTTATCTCTTAAGTGCTTTCATTTGCTGTGGGCTATTAAGAAAAACTTGGGGGCTGCTTCCTGCCTCTAAAAAACATATTTCTCCATTTCTCCCGTTGGAGAAATATAATATTCTGCCTTTTTAACATTTCACACCAATCATATGGCTCACTATGCTATGTGAATTTTCTGGGCTTGGAGAAAATGCACCATAATGCTGGGTGAGGAATAGGCGATTCAGTCCTTCGTTGACTTCCAACAAAGTTGGTTGTACCATTCTGTCCAAAGGGGGCAGGGAACACCTGCCATCTTCCTGTGGTATGTCCTTTGCTTCTGCGGGTGGGCTGCTGCAGAGATTAGGTTTTCTCCATTCACCTGTTATGAGCAGAGATTGGAGGCAAATGTTCCCTCTCTACCCCAGCAGGCATCCGACTGATGACAGGAAGACAAGAGTTCAAAGTTACAGACATCTGCACCCCGGGAAACAAATGAGGATGTTCACGCCTCCGTTTGGGGGAAGTGTGGGTGGAACTGTCTGCCTCCACCACTGAATCAAGCCAGGATGTTTGCTATATAAAATATTATGTATAATATTTTACACTGTCACTTGATAGTGAGCCAGGTGGCATATACATTTAATAAAAAAACAAATAGCCCTCAAGGCTTGTTCTTGTATAAGTTCCAGTCATACTCAAGGGCAACTTTGCCCAACTGTCTCTTAACTACTACGTCCAAGCTGCAAAACTGTGGATAATCAATAGAGGGCAGCAAAGAAACAAAATATATTCTATCTATGCTGCCACCTGGTCAGCATCTGCAGTTCTGCAATCCTAAACTTTGTGCCCTCAAGGTATCTGTTGAATAGTTTAAGATTCTGTGACCACCCTTCTTTAAGCTGTTGAGGATCTATTTTATCACTGTTCTACCTCCTTCTGTATATAGCAGTTTTGCAAACTTGTAGCATTGCAAGCTTATTAACCATCCTTTCTTGGAGATGTAGAATTATTCTTTGGCTACACAAGAATCAGCATTTTTGTTTTAATTTTTTTCAGCTTGTCTCAACTATGTTTTGAAAAAATTAAGCCAATGGGATCTGTTTCATGTTGTCGGGGAAAGAAGGATCTGAACTAAATTGCATCATTTGCAACTCCCGACTATTCTTTAAGAATGACAATCCCAATTTCAAGAATGGTTTCACAAAATTTCCCAAATCAGGAAAGTGCGTCAATTTACTTCTTGAAATAAAAATATAAAGCGATGGGATCAGTTGATGGGGCAATTGAATAATCAATTCCTCAATAGGTCAATTTTCTTAACACACTTAAATCTGGTTACTGAATTAATCCAATTTTCTAAATTACACAACTGAGGAATACACTTATCGAAGTAATCTGGCCTCACACAATACTTTAATCTATTTAAAATCACTGAAGTTAAAAATGTGTGAATACAGCTGCTCTGATTGAAACTGGTCTGGTTAAGGATGTTTTTTTTTTTTTTTTACTATAACAGCCGGATACTAATAAGATGTGACAAGGAGGCTGGCTCTTAATTTCATGCAACCTCCTAAGAGAAACCCAAACAAACCACAATAAGGCTTTCTGCTGTTACTGTTACAAACTAGTTTTGGGCACACAATCTCCAGCGAAGCTAAAGCAGGATCCAGCTAGGTTCCAAGGTGACTATTATCTGAATGTTAGCAGAGCAGAGATTCAAAGCAAGGGACTAAGCAGAGATTGTCAAGCAAGGCTGGTTAACATATCTGACCTTTACCCTGTGATACTAGAGAACTGGCAGTACATCAAAACATAAATAACAGCTTGAGGATTTTGAAAAAAAAAAAGACAACCTGACTGCATAAATCATATGCCTTGAGACAGCAACTTTAAACATTTTGCCATTCTCTCATGCCTGAAACTGGTGTGAACACTGGAAGAAGTATCATATTGGCTGGTGTCTATAAGCCAATGTTTCTCAGTCTAGAACTTTAAGACCTGTGGACTTCCAACTCCAAGGATTCCCCAACCAGCCATGCTTTAATTCTGTCGTCCTTGTTTTAAAGTCGTAGCCTAATTGCTATTAAACTGCAATTTCTCATGCTTTCCTTATCCTTAGTAGCATATCTCCAAAGGGCAGCATTTTTCAATCACAGCAGCTTTAAGATGTGAGGACTTGAAACTCCCAGAATTCCCCAGCCAACTCTTACAGGCTGGGGAATTCTGGGAGTTGAAGTCCACAGAGTCTGAAGTGGTAAGTTGCTGCTATAAATCAATCAGATGTGAGGCTGGAGGTGTTCAGCCTTCTTTTCCTTTCCTAATATTGCCAAATACCTTTGAACTGTTGTATGCATAAATTCTTTCCTTGCACAAACAGCTTTCTGGAAATGCCTACGCATCACACTTGAGTTATAAAAACAACCAACACAGCATTGGATAGTTTCATTTTGCAGATTAAAATTGGATAGTTTCATTTTGCAGAGTCTAGTCCTCTAAACCAGGGTCTCCAAAAGTGGCAACTTTTGAAGACATGGGGACTTCAACTCCCAGAGTTCCCCAACCAGCATGAGAACAACTCTTAAATGATGAGGTCCATATGTCTTAAAGTGCTCTAAAATCAATTTGGGGGCAAATTTAAAAATAGAAACAGTATGGCATCCTTGTTGGGTTTCTACCATGCTCCAAGATGTTTTGAACCCAGGATCTGTCATTCACTTTCACCACAGGGCATTTAGGATCCTTGGCAATTAGTATCACACCAAAACTATTTGCACTCAGTGGCTTTTTATAGTTGGTTCTAACCACTCCTGTCCAAAACACCAAACATAAATGGAAATTATTAAATGTCTTTGGGCGCCTTCATCTTATTTTTGCAGCTGAATATAATGCAGAAGAACCCTTCAGCTACTGTAGTAGGTACTCAAATAGTCGATGTTTAAGAGAAGTAATGCTATACACAGCCTGTTCACCCATCAAATGGAGCTCCTTTTATTGAGTAAACTGTAATTTGTCTGGGTTCACATAACAGACCCAGGTACACTGTAACTTTATCCTAGGTGCACCTGCTTTAAATGCAACTCCGTAGGCAGCATCCTGTCATCTGTTTCCTCCATCCTAGGGGTCTCCAACCTTAACAACTTTAAGACTTGTGGATTTCAACTCTTAGGATTCTCCAGCCAGCTTTGCTGGCTGAGGAATTCTGGGAGTTGAAGTCCACAAGCCTTAAAGTTGTTAAGGTTGGAAATCCCTGGTCCATCCTATTGCACCATCAACTTTAAGCATAGTATATAGCATATTCCTGCTCTAAGCTTACAAGGAGATAAAAAGAATCAGAAAGTATGCATGGTGGCATTACCATGTAAGAAAGATCTGCTGAATATTAGCACCCTTTGCCACAACTTCATAACACATTTTAAATGTAATGGCTCCTTTATCTGTGTGGGCTAGATCACAGATCACATTACACTACAATATTGATTTATTAACATTTATACATCTCATTTTCTCTGGAAGCTTAGGGATCCAGGTTCTGGGAACTGGTCTATTTCAAACCATAACTTGCAACAGGTCATTTAGTGACTGATCCATTACAACAGCAACAAAAAAAAGTGACAGTATGCCCATTTTTCACCCTTACAATCGTTGCAGCCTCCCCAGTCGTGTGAATAAAATTCAGTTGCTTGGCAACTGACTCATATTTATGATGGTTGCAGCGTCCCAGGGCCATGTGATCCCCTTTTGTGACCTTCTGACAATAGGGAAACCAGATTCACTTAACAACCATATTTTTAATTTAACAATTTGCAGTTGGTTCTCTTAACAAATGCTGCAAGGAAAGTCTTCAGTGAGAAACAAATTTCTCACTTAATGACATAAATTATGGGCTCTGTTATGCTCATAAATTGAGGACTACCTGTACACATCTGCAAGATGGGTTAAGGTCCAGTGACTAACTCAAGGGTCTTCAAACTTGGCAAGTTTAAGACTTGTGGACTTCAACTCCCAGAATTCCTGAGCTAACATGACTGGAGGAGGAATTGTGGGAGGCGACATCCACAAATCTTAAATCTGTCAAGTTTGAAGACCCCTGGACTAACTGAAGATTGAAAAACTACAGGGTAATGAAGCCAAATCTCCAATGTAATTTAGCATTACATAGGCTTGCTATAGTCCAGTTAAGCCAGGTTGCACATCATTCCATAAACTTTTTCCCCCCCAGAAACAAGCGGAATTCATTCCCATACCAGGCCAAAATAAAAATATTATTGCTAGCAGAATGCATGCAAATTTGCAAACCCAAGGAGCCGGTAATTCCCAAATTTGTCACACAGCACTTCTAACTCCTGCAGGTATCAATCTGCCTACCATTAGCAATACAGGATGAAAGCGGGGGAAGAATCTTAGCAACATAAGTTCTCTGCTCAACTTCTAAATCCAGATAGATTTGTTGCTCAATATTGGTTGACAAATATTCAGCACTTTCCCTGGTGAGATTATACCATTTTCTAATAATTAAAGCAGTTTGTATTTGCCAACTTAAGTTTGCATGAAGCTGTTCAGCAATCAGGAATTTTAGAGACAAATACCCTAATAATACAAAGCGTTCTTCCTTGCTTAAACGTGTTTTACTGGAATCAGCAAACTGAAGCTGCTCTAAATCTTTGCTCAGATTGGCTGCCTCCAGATTTTAACGCCAATATTTTAAATGTGGGGGTTAATTTAGTTTTTAAAATAGTGGCCAATGGAATTATTATTATTCCAGGAAGTTACAATTTATAGTGATTGTGGTCTTTGGAAGATCTCTTCTTCAGCATCCAGAACTAAATAATTGTATCCCATTAAAAGTGACTTAAACATGTGATCAAACTATATTTGGATTTGTCCACGCATGTTAGGTTAACCTCTCCTCCCTCCCAGGGGGGGAAAAAAAAACCTGTAAGCATTTCCAAGGAATTTAAAAAAAGTTTAAAATTTATTAAGAAACTTTTATAAAAAGTTTTTTTGGTTTTTTTTTTTTTTTACAAAGCAAGTACAATTCTCGGAAACAAATTTACCTTCCTGCCAAAAAAAGGTACATATGTCATCTCTATTATAGAGTTCAACAATTTAACTCATGAGGCTCAACCAACCTCAAGTGAGTTCAGTTTTCATAGTCTTAACATCCCTTCCTTTCCCCCTCCCCAAACTGAAGTTTAAAAACTATAATCCAAAATATACAAACAAGCTGCGTTATTTTTTTGCTTCATTTTTTTAAAAAAAGAGCAAAAAAACAGCTCTCTCCATAGATCTCTTACACACCAAAGCATTGCAACTGTGGAAGAATGGAAGTCCATTCTTTTTCTTTTTTAAGCTCTCTTCAGCCCAAACAATGTGCAGTACAAATCGGATGGCTCAAAGAAGAGATTCCCGCCCCCCCTTTCTTCTTCTCTATCTTTTGTCAAAAAACTGCTTTAGGATACCAAGTTCCTTCTTGTGCAATGCCGCAATCCAACGAGTAATTTGACAATAAAAGGCAAGAAAGCTTCTTCCCCCTAGCACCCCTAACTCCTGGCCTGCAGTTTCTTCTTGTTTTCAGGCTGATGGAAGATAAAAGTAACACGGTATTTATTTTTTTAAAAAGTTGTTATTGGAAGACCCAGTCAAGAAATCTGCCTTGGGTGATCTCGTTCCACAGTTTATCTGCAAGATAAAAGCAGCGGGCGGGCGGGAGGTCCGTCCATGAGGGGGTGCCCAGTTTCGGACAGCTGATTCTTTCTCCAGTCAAGGTCTTTTATTTTTATTTTTTTTCCTTCTTTCTTTTCTTCCTCCCCCTTCTTTCTTTCGCTGGAGAGAACCCAGTGTCAGGATCCCACACCTGCAGCCTGAATGGGTGGGGGAAAGAAAAAAGCTCCGTCAGTTTGAGCAACAGATCAGAGGCAGGTCTGCAGACAGGCTGGCGCCTGGAAGGAAACTTTCATGTACCTCCAGCTGATAAGGAATCAGCCGCCAATGCTCTAGAGCTGAGGGCTGGCTAATTGGCACCAAAACAACCAAAAGGGGAGGGGAAGCCGGAGGGGCCAAAGGCAAGCGAGCCACAGGCGCTTCTCTTTCGGAACTCTCTGCAGATGGATCTAAAATTACAGATTCCAGCCAGAGAGGGGAACAACTGTAGAGCTGTGTCTTCCTGACTACCGAAAGGGGAGGGGAGAGAGAGAGAGAGAGAGAGAGAGAAAGCAAGCTCGTGCAGAGTGCCTCTTGATTCACTCATTTCAACAGGGCTGTTTAAGCAGCTGCAGAGACTTAAAGCTATTAAAAGAATGACATTGTAAAAATAATGACTCCATTTACAGGCAAAAAAAAAAAAAACCCCACTAAAAGGCCCAAGCTGCTGCAGAATTGGCAGCGGGAACAAGGGGCATAAAAGACACATTCTCTTAGCGTGAGAGGAGTCATATAAGGCTACTGTGGGTAACCTAGTTTTCTAAGCCAGCAAGCCCTTAAAACAAGGCTCCGTCCTTTGCTAAGCGCCAAGAGGTTTTGGTGGCTTAAAGGGAGAAAGATATCCTAGGGGGTTGAGAGGGTAGGTGGTCTACACTCAAGTTGGCCTTACCGGTTAAAAGCCTTAGTGGTGGCAAAGAGTTCGGTCTTCCTTTGAGCACAATTCCGATGCAAGTTCAGCTGCCTTTGGAGAAGAAGAGGGGGGGAAAAAAACACGTTGACTAAACTTTTAAATACAGTACCAGGTTCTTCAAAGTATCAATGTCCAGACCTGTGGACCTATTTCTTTATTTCTCCATTACTACCCCACTCTCTGCCAACAAGCACAGATTTACTACAGGCTTTTGCAAAAAGGATCTGGGGTTCTAGGTCTCTCTACTGGATCAACCCACTGCTTGAATGGAGTCAATATTTCAATCCCGTTTTTTTACTCACAATTGTAAAAGATTCTGCAAAGGAAGGTGACCTGGGCCAGTTTGTTTGAAATATGTATTTATATATATAAAATGGGGGCTTCCTGCCAAGGAAAGCACAACCAGTAGTCCCCTCTGACCGCGACTTACTCTTAAGCAGTTATGGATTTCAGGCCTATTTCCAAATTGTGTAAATCTTTTGGCTTTTTTGCTAAAGATTTGAGACTCAAAATTTACAAAGCCAGATTTGTTGCGCTTGTCCCCCCACCCTCCGGGATCTGCTTTTCTAAAGCCCAATTGTAATCCAGTTTTGGATGGATTGCGAGCGGCTCCCTCATTTCCACCTCCTCCCCACCCAAGACAAGCCCTTGAAAAAAAACTTCTCAGAGAACAACTTAAAAATTCAAGGAAACTGGACTTAAAGGAGTTTCGTGGACGCTCAAATTTAGGCGGGCAGTGGAAGTCCTCAACGCCTCTCCCCCCCCACATCGCCCAAATAAGTTCCTGAGGGCTTTTTGTTCCAGGACTAACCCGGGATAATGAACCTTCCCCTCCACCCAAGGAAGCGGCTCATGACCCAAGTGGCGCGCGTGGGGACCGGCGCAAAGGGGCTGCCAGGAGCCGTCGCGCGGAATCCACATGACAGTACTACTCTCTCCATCCTCCCGAGGACGATGGGTGTTGTAGTTCTAAGAGCAAGCGCGACGGGTAGGAAAGAGAAACAGGGCGAGGGGATGAGGAGTGGGGTGTGTGTGTGTGTGTGTGCAGGTTTACCCTTAGAGGCACCGAGTCCCAGCCACCCACCCAACTTCCCTCCGTTGCGCGGCTTTTTTTTTCTTTCCATCATCCCCGCCCCGGTAAGGGTCCCCTTCCCTTACTTTTAAAGAGAGCAGCGAAGCCTCGGTCGAGGGCTCCTGCCCCTTCTTCGCCTGCTCCTCCAGCACGATCTGGAGATCGAAGATGTAATCGATGACGTGTTGCAAGATTTCCACCTGGCTGACTTTGCTGCCTTGCGGGATGCCCGGCACCAACTCCCGCAGCTTGGAGTAGCAGTCGTTCATGTCGTAGAGGATGCTCATGGGTTCCTCCAGAGCCGGGCTCTTGTTGTTGCTGCCCCGGGCGATGGCCAGGCTCTGATCCGACACGCAACACACGGCTTCGTAGCAGCTCCTGACGGACCGCACCGGGCTGATCGCTTTCATGGTGGACTGGGGAGGACGGAGGGGGGAGCAGGGGTTTTTTGTTTTTGTTTTTTTGCTGGCGAGGAAATGAACACAGGGCCCCCCCCCCGGGCGACCAGGCGGAGATGGGTGGGGAGTGGAAGAAGAAAAAAAAGGAGGGGAAAAAAAAAAACCTTTTCCGACGAGATCTTCTCCTACTCCGAGTCGGCTCTCTAAAGACACTTTTTGCCCCCGCAAAGCAGCAGCGCTGACAGCGGCGCTTTTTGTCTTATCCGGGGTGCGGGGGGAGGGAAAAGAGGAAGCGGCCCCGCCTCTTTATGCAAATGAGGCCGGGGCGCCCTCCCCCTCCCCTCCTCGGATGACAGCGAAAAGGTTGGAATGGAACGTTCGCAAGGCCCTAGACGGGTTTCTATTGGCTCCGGCGGGCACCACATAGCGAAGGACATCAAAGGAATGAGGAAGCGCTGATGGCCAAAAGGGGGCGGGGCCCGCCATCAAACGCCGCTTCCCTCCCTCCCTCCCTGCCCCCCCCCTCCCCGCCGCTTCCATTCAGTGAAGTCCAGCTCTGTTCAAAAGATACGTCGATGGCATCTTCCCCTTTTCCTTTTTCATTAAAATAACGATGATTAAGGAGGGGGAGAAACGGAGCCGAGAGGGGCGCCAGATACTTAAGACCATAGAAAACAGCCAGATTTTTTTTTCCTCCCCTCTTTTCTTCTTGCCTTCCTCTTGTCGCCTAAGCTTTCCTCTTTCTAAAAAGCTATATAACGTTTCCCAAGGTTTTTACATCTCTCCCTCTCTCCCCCCCCCCCCCCAGCCTCCCCTTCATCGGGGGAAGCAAAAGGAAAAAAAAACTTGTACGGATTTAGTACCGCCTTGTTCCTCAATTTGCTACTCATATGACCTCCAGACTTTCTGGCGTCAGGAATTATCTTGTGACCAAGTTTTTTTTTAAAAAAAAAAAAAAGGAAAGAAAAGGAAAAGGAAAAGAAAGAAAATTAATTGCGGGGAAAGCTGAGGTTATGATGGGGAAAACAGACTGAGTCCCAAAGTAAAGGATAGTGGAAACATGAGTTTCTTGTGGTGTGAGAGAATGCAGTGAAAGTGGGAATTGCACACACACACACACACACAAAATCTTTTATTTGACAAATAAATGCCCAAGGGGAGAAATGGCTAAGAGACTTCAGCTTTTAGCAACCAGCTTTTTGTTATTCTTGGAGGTCGGGGGAGGGATAACTATAAGATGAACTGGAAAATAAACTGGCCCAAAATAGATAGAATACTTTATTGGCCAAGGTGTGATTGGGCACACAAGGAATTTGTCTTTGGTGCATATGTTCTCAGTGTACATAAGAAAAAATAAAATACATTCATCAAGAATCATAAGATACAACACTTAGTGATACTCCTAGGATACTAAATAAGCAATCAAAATCATACTAGGAAACTAAATAAAACCATATAAATCGTAAAGATACAAGCAACAAGGTTAACAGTCATAAGTGGGAGGAGATAGGTAATAGAAAGGATGAGAAGAATAGTAATAGTCTTAGTAAAATAGTTTGACAGTCTTGTGGGAATTAGTTGTTTAGCAGAGTAATAATCCTCTCGCCGATATTTCTAAATCATACGCAAGCCTCCTTTCTCTGATGCCTCATGATCATCCCAATTGTTTCCAAATATGCAGATGAATTTTGTTTAATTAGGAATGCTAACCCCTCACACACGTTATGCAACTGTTTTATTGTCCTTTTTTTTCTGGGGTGATTTGAACAAACCATTTGTTCAATCCGTTGGAATAGAGCTGGAAGGGACCTTGTAGGTCTTCTAGTCCAACCCCCTTCTCAAGCAGGAGTCCCGGCCTATAACATTTCAGACAAGGGCCTGTCTAAGCCTCTTCTTTTAAAACCTTCCAGTGACGAAGCACCCACAACTTGCGAAGGCAAAGCTTTTCCACTGGTTAATTGTCTTCATTGTTACGAAGTTTCTCCTGAATTCCAAGTTGCTTCTCTCCTTGGTTAGTTTCCATCCATCGTTTCTTTGTCTTACTTTCTGGTGCTTTGGAAAATAAGTTGAGCCCCTCATCTTTGTGGCAGGCCTTTAATATTGGAATACTAAATACTGACTTATTGTGATCCGACTGTTTTTAACCAAAGCTAAGTCAGCCTACTCAAAATGACTTGAGTGTCACCAGAAGTGAAGCATTCTAATGGCAAAAAAAACAACAACCAACAATAGCAACTTGGGGCAAGCTAATGCTGGACATCTTTTAAGTCATCTGTCAGCCAACTGGCTATCGTGTAGCTCCATGATGGCGAACCTATGTCCACAGGTGGCATGCAGAGCCATTTATGCGGGCACGCAAGCCCCAGCCAAAGTTACCTGCATTGCGCATGTGCACACCTCCCAGCTGATTTTCAGCCCATTTGGGGCCATTTTCGCCCTCCCAGAGGTTCGAGGGAAGCCTCCAGAGGCTGAAAAATGGGCCTTCCGGAAATATCAGAAGTGCTGAAATGGGCCCATTTTTTGGCCTCCCGAGGCTGCAGAGGCTTCCCTTGGGCCTCCAGGTGAGTGAAAATAAGCTTTCCCCAGGCTCCAGAGGCCCTCCAGAGGCTGAGAAGGGGCACTTCTGGTATTTCCGGAAGGCTCGTTTTTTGGCCTCGGAAGGCTGCAGAAGCTTCCCTCAAGCTTTTGGGAGGATGAAAATGGCCTCAAACGGGCCGAAAATCAGCTGGGAGATACTCACAGGCACCGTGCAGGTAAAGGAGCAGGGCGGTGGTGTTGCACAGGCATGCGCAGGGGGGGCGCATTGCATTGTGGGTGCCGGCACGCACATGCTTTCGGCACACCACAACAAAAAGGTTCGCCATCACTGATGTAGCTCATATTCCCCCACTCCGCTGTCCTCCAGCTAAAATAGGATTTCAATTTCCATAAAACCCCAGGAACTACCATGGTTGTCCCAAAGGTGCTTTTTCTAGAGGCAATTGGACTTTCTGGATTTTCTTAGAAGACGTTCCGCTTCTCATCGGAGAGTTGAAGAATTGTGTGGATAACCAGGTTCAAGGAGAGCCCTGGCTAACTTTCTGAGTCTTCTTTCTTTTTCCACCTGCAAGGAAAACATGAACTGAATGGAAGAAGCTTTTTGGATGAGAAGCAAAAAACATCTTCGAAGAAAAACCAGAAAATCCAGTTGCCTCTTCAAAAAAAACTCCTTTGGGACCTGACTTTAAAAGTGTCCTTTCCTCTACTCTTTCCTACTTGCCTACCTGACTTTAAAACCTGTCCTTTTCCCTACTCTTCCCTTAGGAATGGGAATTCCGAGATGTCATCCGTGACACACTAGATCAGAGGTCTCCAAACTTGGCGACTTGAAGACTTGTGGACTTCAACTCCCAGAATTCTGCAGCCAGAGAGAGCTGGGAATTGAAGTCCACAAGTCTTCAAGTCGCCAAGTTTGGAGACCTCTGATCTAAATGCAAGTCTTCACCACTCTATATACTTAAGCTTGCATTGCAGGACCATTATTTGGATGGGAAAACCAAGGCTAAATTTTCAGGTTTATGTGTCAGGATATTTGGAAAACTACTACAGGTGGTCCTCGACTTACAACAGTTCATTTAGTGGACCATTCAAAGTTACAATGTCTCTGAAAAAAAGCACGTTACAGCATCCCCAAGGTCACATGATCAAAATTTGGAGGCATGCCAGCTGATTCATATTTATGTCCCGGACTCTTATGATCACCTTTTGTGACCTTCTGACCAGCAAAGTAAATGGGGAAGCCAGACTTACTTAACGACATATTACTAACTTAACAATCACAGTGATTCACTTAACAACTATGACAAAAAAAGGTAAAATGGGGCAAAACCCATTTAATTGTCTCGCTTAGCAGTTAGCAAATGTTGGGTTCAGTGTTGTGGTTGTATGTGGAGGACCACGTTACAAGTCTCTTTCAGGCTTGTAGAAGTAATGTTTGGGCTTCAATCTTGCAAGCCGATGCCAAGCAGGAAAAGGTCTTGGGTTGACATCGGATCTGCAGTTACAGAATTCCTTACACCTCCATTCTTTATTCATAGCAAAAAAATAAAAAATAAAGTTGAGCTGCTTAATGTATAAGAATAGAATAGAATGGAATAAAGTGGAGTGGAATAGAACAGAACAGAATTAATAGAATGGAATGAAATAGAGTGAAGTGGAGTGGGGTGGGGTGGGGTGGGGTGGGGTGGAATGGAATAGAATAGAATAGAATAGAATAGAATAGAATAGAATAGAATAGAGTGGAATTGAGTAGAATTAATAGAACAGAATGGAATGGAGTAGAGTGGAATAGAGTAGAGTAGAGTAGAGTAGAGTAGAATTAATAGAATAGAATGTAGTGGAGTGGAGTAGAATAGGAATAGAGTAGAGTAGAATTAATAAAATAGAGTAGTGTAGAATAGATATTGTCACTTTAAACATACACTAATCAGCATAGACTAAAATGAAATTTCATTGCATTCAGCTCTCAAAAGAAGACATACATATACACGCATACACACACATATAAGATACAGAGAAACAACAGTCTAATTTGAAAGTACACATATAGATGGTGGGGAAAAAGAATCCTGCAAGTTTACAAGGCAGATGGCATAAGGAACAAAACTGTTACAAAATCTAATAATCCTGCTACAATGGTCCTTACTTTGTGTTATATGCCTTTGTCCGGTTATATACTAAAAACATCCCATTGGCTCCTGAGGGAAAGTCACAAGGGCATCCATCCACTTTTTCTGTTGTGAGTTGAATCCCAGGAGCTGGGAGGAAGGATAAAACAGCATCCTTATAAATGGAGAATCCCCCAATCCACAGAGTTGTAGTATGTTTTGCTAAGGACATTTTACTAGCTTCAAATATACTTGTGCCAAAAATGAATTAACTCCATTTTCCAATGTCGCAGATATTCCAGTAGTCCTCGATTTATAACTTCAGTCAAACCAACATTTCTGTTGCTAAGTGGTTGCTCCATCTTATGACCTTTTTGCCACACTCGTTAAGTAAACCACTGTGGTTGTTAAGTTAGTAACATGGTTGTTAAGTGAATCTGGCTTTGCTTGCCAGGAGGGCTCACGTTCCCCCCCAAAAAAACTGCAACTGTCGTAAGTATGGGTCAGCTGTCAAGCATCTGAATGTGGATCCCATGACTGTGAGAATGCTGCAAAGGTTGTAAATGTGAAAAATGGTCATAAGTCACTTTTTTCCGATGACGTCGTAACTTTGAACAGTCACTAAATGAACTGTTGTAAGTTGAGGAGTACCCGTAATGGGGCTGAATTAGCATGGCGTGGAAATGCTCTCCCAGAAAGCTTCAGTGTCTTATAGAATTTTATATCGTTCTCTGGCACAACATATTGAACCATAAATTAATCAAAATGCCTTGGTTTAAATTTTATACTAAGACACACGCACACGTGTGTGTGTGTGTGTGTGTGAATGCAGATAGGTTTGTATCTCACCTGCTTGAACACGATGCTAGAATGTAATTAGTCAACAATTTAGAAATCCATAAAATTTAATTATTGGACTTCCCCTCCCCAGTTGATTATTTGGAAGTGAAACAGAAAGAATCAGGCTGCATCTCTATTTACTCGGGAGTAAATTCCATTCCACTTAATGAAGTTTGCTGCCAAATCCGAAGGTAGCATGCACAAAAAGCTTGTAAGGTCTTGTTTTGGTGTTACAAACAAACAACATGGCATATAGATTGAATAAATATGCAATTACAGCACCATTTGCATAGGCCAGTGGATTCTTTGTGGTAATTATCCAGTGTTAAGTGCAATCTTGAAAGAACCAGGGTAGATCATTCCTGCCCCTCTCCAGAATAATGTTTCCAGCCTATCTACCCTCCATTGGTTTCTCACCCACCTCTTCCTTCTATTCTACCAGATTTTTTCTAAATAAAACTACTTTCTGAACTTTACTTGATGGTCTGTTTCTGTTGTTCTCCTCCAGGAGGAGGTTTGAAGTATTTCTAGCAGGACTACCAGATTCTGTAACAGATTTGTTCCTTAATGCCATCCCTCTGGGTAAACTCGCAAGATTCGTTTTTCTCGCCATGCGCATGTATGCATCCCAATTAGACTGTGTTGTTTCTCTGCGTCATATAATAATATATGTGGGTCTGTGGGTATATGCATATTTATTCGTTTGTTTGTTTGTCATGTTTATGTTGTATATGGTGGAGGTGGTGATCCGTTGAGAGCTGTATGCGACGGAATTTCATTTGAATGTATGCCGATTAGTGTACATAAAGTGACAATAAAGTTATTCCATTTTATTTACTCAGGCTCGTACCATCTCTTTTTCATTTTCTCGCCACATCGTGATATCATCTTTTTCCAGGTCCCTCCTCCAATTTAAATTTCTCAGTTTTAAAAATCAACTTTTGCTTTGTGGGTGTTTTGATACACGGGGGTGGGAGGGAGACACACACACTCTCCATCCTCCTTAAACGATTCCAGTCCACATTACTGGGAGGAAAAAAAACGTTTTTTTAAGAACACCGAGTTTGCATGCTTGTTATTCAAACCAGTTGAATGGTTTAAATTTGAGTAACTTCTCCATTCTTCCTCCCAATTCCTTTCTTTGGCCTGGCCAATTTTCACTGCTAAGCAGAAAGGCAACTGACAAGATTGACCTCGGAGTAACCTCCATTCTTTGCAAGGGAGGGGGAGAAGGAGAAGAAAAAAAAACCCAACTTCCAGTTTTGTAACTCTTTGAACAACTCACTTTGAACAAAACCATCTTCTGTGGCTTCTCAACTTGGTGAGAACCAAAAACAGGCTTATACAAATCGATGTAGATTATCAGCTAGTCCATCCTTTTCACACTTATGACAATCACAGCATCCCCTGCCCACTGCCATGTGATCAGAATTCGCATGCTCGGCAACTGACTCATATTTATGACGGTGGCAGTGTCCCAGGGGAGTCACGTTGATCCCCTTTTGCGACGTTCTGGCAATCAAAGCCAACGGTGAAAGCCAGATTCACTTAACAACCAAGTTACTAATTTAATGTTGGTGGTGATTCGCTTAAGAAATGGGCCAAGGAAAGTCGTAATATGGGACAAAACTCGCTCCAATGTTTCACTTAACAACAGGAATTTGGTCAATTGTGGGCCTTAAGTTGAGGACTATCTTTATTTGGAGGTATGTCCAGGACCTTTGATTTCAGTGAGGCCCGGCAGCAAAATTGCAAACGGCAGAGATTCCCAAGTGATGTTTTCCAAAACCAGGCACCCCAAGCACACTGAGAGATTGCTCCCTCCATCTCCCGCTCTCCAACTATGACTATATAAATTATCCCTAATATGAATATGGCTATTCCTATACATGGAATCGGAACACTCAACTTTAAGAAATGCGCAGTCGGGTCCTAAATACATTTGGGTCCATTTGCACAAGTGGGCAGCCCAGCCCTGGAAGCCTCTTCCTGCACAACTGCACAGAAAGGGCTCTGGATGCGCCTCTATGGTTTAATCTGGCCCTTTTTGGGGGTGGGAGTAGGAGGAGGCTCATGCAGTCCTGCAAAGCAACTCAAGGCCGGCTGCAACACCCATCCTCCCTCTACACCCCCCTCCCCTTGTCCACGGACCCCCTTTTTGGTTGCGCGCACCGCATTCAGCCCATTCTCCCCACACGCACAATTGCATCCCTGCACTTTGTGTTCCCACTCCCTTCCTTCCCCCCCCCGCCCCCCCCCGCAGCCATCCCGGTCCTGCAAGCGGTTTTTTCTTTCCCCCCTCCCTCTCTTTTTCTGTTCTTTCCTCTTTTTTTTTTTTTATGAAAGGATGTCATTAAGGCTTTTGTTTGAACTGTTTTTGTTTAAGTACTTTTCTCACAATCCTATTTTTTGTTGAGGAATCTGCTCCCTTTGCCCAGCTGTGTCTCTGCCCCTCCAGCTGTGTTGATCTAACTCGCAGCTCCAGACAGCCTGGCGCCAGCTTTGCGAACGTCATGCATTCACACAGGGATGCGTGGCCAAGGCAACCTTTCCGCCGGCTCAGGCACCGAAACCCTTCCTTTTTTCCCCGGGTGGCCAATGAGGAGAGGGCGGGGGCGGGGCCCGGAGCCTCGGAGGGGGCGGGGCTTCGGGGAGGGGGGAGGAAGAGGGAGTCCTGGCCGCAAAGTTTGGGAAGAGGCGGGTTTTTTTTTGTTTTTTTGCAAAGGCGCCTTCCCCCCCCCCTGCTTTTTTTTTTTTTTGCTGCTAAACTGAGCAGTTCGTTGGATTTTTAACCAAAAAGCATAGAGGGTGATTTTATTTTTTTTTTGCTTTTATTATTATTATTATTTTGGAATCGAGCCCCGTTCCGGAGCCAAAAAAAAAAAAAGTAAAAATAATCAGGAACAGAATCAAGAGGATCATTTATCACTAAGCAAATCTGGGCCAGTTGCTAATCTAGCATGAATTTCGATTTTTTTTTGGGGGGGGGGGTGCTTTCGAAGTGATAACCGATAGCCCTCCTTGTGCCCTCGAGGGCAGAGATATTGCATACAGCGTACAATTCCCAGGAAAGTTTTTTTTTAAAAAAAGTTTCCAAAAACTTTTGTCCCAAAAGTCTTGTTTTTGCGAACAAGCACATCCAACCCGCGAACGAAATACATAATGCAATATTTTTTAGAGGAGAGGGGAAACGCACACAATATGGCTTTCATTTCTCTATCATTACTTTATCCAGCTTCATTCTCCAAAGGATTTTCTGGCTTTTTTTCCTCCTGGTAGTTTATTCTCCATCAATTTATCTTACTTGGCCTCCTGGAAAATTTGTCCCTAATCCCCTCTGTTCCTGACCAGAAGGTGGTTTTTTTGGGTTTTTTTGGCTTCAAAATAGTCTTGTTGCTGCTTTAGGAGAATTGGTGATGATCATATTATTTTTGTTCACTTGGTTTGGGGCAAAAAACAACCAGCTATCTCAAAGCTACCAGCCAGAGCAAAACTGAGTTTTTGTTTTAAAGTACTTTAAAACTTAATTCATAAATGCAAACTTGGGAAGAAAAAAACCCCCCAAAGATTTAAGGTGTTTAGTGACAATATGGTTACAGAAGTGGCAAGACTGGAATACTGTATATTCAAAGCAGAACTTCTATAGATGGGACTTTACACACACACACACACACACACACACACACACACACACACACACACACACACAC
>NW_020769327.1:4330485-4353492 GCF_900518735.1 Pseudonaja textilis | reverse complement strand
CACACACACACACACACACACACACACACACACACACACACACACACCCTTTCTAGTCTACCAAAATGTGATTTTGGAAGACTGATTTGGAGTCGAAAATAGATGGAGCAACAATAAATAAGGACAGCAAAGTGGAAATGCATTTCTTGAGTAAACGTTGATCATACCAGGTTAACCTCAAACCCCTGGAAAAGAATGCTGGCTTGGGAGGAAGGAGGGAATATCTCCCAGTTCCAGAATCTGGGATTCCTGGCAGCTTTGCAATCAAACCAATGATGCCATAGACAATTGAGAAATGGTTTCAACTCCAGCAAGTTCTAAAGGGGGAAATTCTTGAGAGTTCATTATTTTTCTCCCCAAATCAAATGCTTAGGGTTTAAAAAAAGAAAAAAAGAAAGAACTCTCTGCTTTGAATGTTTGACTGGTTCTTTTAAAGCAGGATGGAAAGGAGGGAGGAGAGATTAAAATGACCTGGCCAGATAATTTTATTCTCTTTGTTGTTAATAGGTTTCCCAAAGAAGAATAGGTTTCCTTTAAACCAGTGGTTCTCAACCTTTCCTTTACCACAGACCACACTTAAATACCTTTTGTGGCCATGGACCCTGGAGACGGTTGTGCTATCTTTTGGCTTTCATGGGCTGCAATAATGGAAGAGGAATTGTCTTTGGGCCACATATAAAATATATAATATTATTTATGTAAATAACAATCTTCCTTTGTTTATTTATATTTTTATGTCTCATGGGGAATGCATTCTACTAGCTGACCAGAATTGCAAGTGGGACGCCAGTTAGACACACCTGTTTTAAACCATGCCTGAATTTTTGCGCGAACTTCTCAAAATGATGTTGTCCCGTGAGTCTCACACCCAACGGTTAGGGCAGTATTCAAAATATTTAAAAATCAATTCAGGCTACAATCCGTGCCATACCAAACACGGGCAAGATGACGTCATCCTATGTGTAGTTACAGTAGGCAAAAGTATAATTTTCCCTAATAGTTGTGCAAATGTTACAGCTACAGTTAGCTACAGTTAAATATCTTTCTTTGGATGGCTTGGCATTGGGAAGACTTTTCTCTACAAGCTGGCACCTCCTTCCTTAGGAAGTAAGGTTGATTAAGCTCAGTGCTGTGTTAACATGTTTGGGGTTTCGTGGACCAAGCCCTTATTTTTCATCCAAAGAATATTAAAATGTATATGTCACTCCTGTATTTAAGTGGGTTCTCCAAGAAGCTTCCCCTTTAGAGGAAGAATGGGAGAAAAATGACTTTTTAGGGAATTGGTGCAGATCAAAGCATTGTCCGGCATTCTGTTCCCACAGTGGTAAATTAAGCCAGCTGCTTCTGGGAAATTCAAAGCACTGCGATGCGTTCCTCCCTCCCTCCCTCCCTGCAACCTCCATTTACTAGCCGGTGCCCGCACTGAAAGACACCGGCTCTGATACGGAAGGTGATCAATATTGCGATTGTGCAGGCTTCAAAAAGGATTCAGAAAAGGGCTTTGGATTTCACACCACTCAGTCCACCGCTTCTGTTACTCATTAAAGGGATCTGGTTGTTGTTATTTTTTTAAGCCTTCTTTGTGTGCCCCAAATCCTATTGATGGTGTTGCTTTAAGAGTTGTACTAACTTGGCCTTCCTTTAAGGAGGGGAGAGATTAATAGAATTGGTGAGGATAGAATAGAATAGAATAGAATAGAATAGAATAGAATAACAGAGTTGGAAGGGACCTTGGAGGTCTTCTAGTCCAACCCCTGCCTAGGCAGGAAACCCTACACCACTTCAGACAAATGGTTGTCCAACATCTTTTTAAAAACTTCCAGTGTTGGGAGCATTCACAACTTCTGGAGGCAAGTTGTTCCACCGATTCATTATTCTAACTATCAAGAAATTTCTCCTCAGTTCTAAGTTGCTTCTCTCCTTGATTAATTTCTACCCATTGCTTCTTGTCCTGCCCTCAGTGCTTTAGAGAATAGCTTGACTCCCTCTTCTTTGTGGCAGTCCCTGAGATATTGGAACGTTGCTATCATGTCTCCCCCAGTCCTTCTTTTCATTAAACTAGACACACTCAATTCCTTCAACTGTTCTTCATATGTTTCAGCCTCCAGTCCCCTAATCATCTTTGTTGCTCTTTTCTGCACTCTTTCTAGAACCTCAACATCTTTTTTTACATCGTGGTGACCTCTCTTCTTGGTCAATGACATTGTTCCCATTTCTTTTCTGCCCTTCCAAGGCAATTGTGAAGTGTCCTTTCCGACACTAAGCAGGAAATGAGGCCTAGTTATCTCACCTTTGCCTTGTTATTCTTGGGAAATGCAGAGTACAGGTAGTCCTCAATTTACAATCCATTCATTTAAGGATGGTTTGAAGTTACAACGGCACTGAAAAAATTCACATGGTCGTTTTTCATACGTACAACTGTTGCAACACCACCACCACCACCCGGTTGTGTAATCAAAATTTGGATGCACGGCAACTGGAATCTATTTATGACCATTGCACTTTCCCAGGGTCACATGATCACCATTTGTAACTTTCCCAGCTGGTTCCAATAAACAAAGTCAATGAGGGGGAAGCCGCATTCGCTTAATGAACATAGGATTCACTTAACAACTGCAGTGATTCACTTAACAACTACGGCAAAAGGGTAATAAATTGGAGCAAAACTCGCCTTACACTCACCTCACTTAACAATGGAAACTTTGGACTCTTTTGTAGTCATAAGATGAGGACTACCTGTGTACTCTCTATAGTGTTTTCCAAACCTGGGATACTTTAATATGTGTGAACTTGTCCACACATCTTGAAGTGGCCTAGTTTGAAAAATATTGCTCTGGTCTAGGTGCTGCCAAGGTTTTCAAAGTCAAGTGAGGCCAGAGTGAGCTGCCCTTGGACTTTGCGGTTCCATGAAGCAACTAATCTGCGCAGCCTGAATTTAATATATAAATGGAAACCTAGACCCCTTTTGGTGTGCATGCAATTCCATGCTCAAAAACCTACGTAAAAATCACTATCTAAATATTACAAGAAAATTACAAAGTGGGGGGGGGGGAAAATAAGGCAGTTGTGCACTATTTTGAATGTATTAGAGAAAATTGAGTTGGTGGGAAAGTGTTTGCAATAATATAAATTTATGTATGGTTTAATAAACCAATTGCAGAATTGATGCAGACTGGAAATAGATCAGTTTTGATGTTCTCCCTAATGCAAGGACCCCAACCTCAGGGACCACCTAACTCATAATTTTAACCCCATAGACCAGAGACCCCGGGAAAATACCCCAAAAAGTCTGCAGGAAAATTCTCCACCCTGTTTTCCTAAGGATCAATCATTCTTTATTTGGGATCGCAGGATACTATCTCCAGCTCTGTTCTCAGGGGGAGAAAGAGAGAGAGAGACTTTTGGCTTCATGCAAGGAAAGCAGCAGAAGCAGCAGAAGTCTTTCTTTCTCTCCCCCAAACTCCGCCAGAAATGAATCTTTGTGAGACTTGTTAACCAGCGCATCCTCTTGGAGCAGGAGGCCTTGCAGGATCCCAAAGACTCATTTCTGGCAGAGTTTGGGGGAGAGATAGAAAGACTTTAGCTGCTTTCCTTGCATGCAGCCAAAAGCAGAAGAAGAAAGAAGTGGAAAGAAGCAGCCCGGTGGCTAGGCCAGGCGCATGGGGCAACTGGGGCAAGTTCCCCCTCTCCTCCCTTTCCCTTCTCCGCTCACTACCTCATGTTGTTCACAATGCAAGTGACGCAAGCCTTGTGTTCCCACGGGCCATGTGGGGGCGCAGCCTTGTGTTCCCGCACAGCCTGTATTAATTGCTTTGGTGGGGGCGGGGACATTTCTCTGCGGATCACCAAAATTTCCTCACAGACCACCAGTGGTACCCGGCCCACTGGTTGGCGACCACTGCCTTAATGGATGGCAAACCTGGATCTAAATATGTGTTGTGGTTAGCTGGCAGCAGGTGTAGATGGCTGAGGAGAACGAGGACTCTGATGAGGGGCCAGAACCATCAGGGAGTGGGCTGCTGCCTTTAGGGATTGTGGGGGCTGGCAGCAGCGATGAGGAGGTTCCCGAGGAGCCTGTGCCAAGTGCGCATGAGTGCAGGATGATTCGTAGACGAGAACAGCTGGAGTAGCACAGGCAACTCGGGAGTAAGGATGCAACATAATGGCCCCTCCAGGGAATATAAGCCTGGTTTCAAAAGGTTTTTGCTTTCGCAGAAAGCAAAAACGTTCAAAGAACCCAGCATTGTGTGTTTATCTGAAGAATTCTGTCAAGGCTTTTCTGGTTGGACTAATTGACTGCAAGCCATCTTTTATCTACAAAGAAGTTTATTTGTAGATTAAAGCTGTAAAGGTTTGAGTTACTGAGTTGCTAGAGATTTTCTTGCTGGTATCAGGGTTGGGTCAGAACAATATATGTACAGGTAGTCCTCGACCTACAGTATGATCACAGTTGATCCCAACATGTCTGTTGTTAGAGTGAGATATTTGTTAACCCACTTTACGACATTTCTTGCCACGGTTGTTTAGTAACACGGTTGCTAAGTGAATCTGGCTTCCCCATTCACTTTGCTCGTCAGAAGGTTGCAAAAGGGAATTGCATGACCCTTGGGACACGGCGGTGGTCATAAGTATGACCCAGTTGCCAAGCATCTGAATTTTGATCACATGACCATGGGGATGCTGCAAAGGTCATAACTGTGAAAAATGGTCATAAGTCACTTTTTTCCGTGCCGTTGTAACTTTGAATGGTCACTAAATGAACTCTTGTAAATTGAGGACTACCTGTAGTTGGTTGTTGATTGCTAGTTGTTGGGGCAAGTTTCTTGTAAACCTGCTTTTAACGATGGACGGTTTTCTCGACAGCAGCTTTATTAAAGGTTTATCTTAGCTGGGTCAAAACTGGCAGCAAAATGCACCACCTTACTAGCACTGATGATGTTACCTGGTTTGGGTAAATGAAATGTCTGCAAGAAAACAAGCAAGCTCAGAGACCACCAAGGACCCCTGGTCAAAGCTTACTAAGATTTCTATTCAAATCTGAAAGTGGTCAAATCCAAAAAGGAAGACCCTACTGAAAAAAAAGTTACTGTGCAAATGTGTTTTTTTTTTAAAGCTGTGTTCGCATAGCAACCTTACCTTGATGACTTAATATCCATCCATTTGAATGATTACTCAGTATGCTGAAACCCAAACCCACCCCATGGTCAAGAAGACTCACACAAGACACCAAGCCACAAATGATTGTAATTACCCCACCCCCACCCCCAGCAAGTTTAAAGGCAGCTAAGCCATTGTGCAAATACATCTGATTAATTTACTTCTCCTGTTGTGTAAGCATAGCCTCAGATGGCCTCACGCCTTGGCTCTGGAAGGGGGTTGATGGAGAGGATAAGAGGAAGAGGAGAAGGAGAAAGGAACTTGCCTAAAAAGAAAAGGACTCCTAGCAATGAACAAGATGGGAACTAGAGCTGCAGCCATCTCAAAGGAAAAGCATTGACTTGTCTCTCAACTTTGATGATGCCTCCAGGTGTACATGCAACAGAAAGGAAAATATTTGCCAGGGACTGTGTGCAAAATCCTTGTTAAACTAATTTTGCAGGCGATAGGGTAGAGTCAGTATCATCGTGATCTATGGTGGTGCAGTGGTTAGAGTGTGGTACTGCAGGCGCCTTCTGTTGATTGCCAGCTGCCTGCAATTTGGCAGTTTGAATCTCACCAGGCTCAAGGTTGACTCAGCCTTCCATGCTTCCAAAGTGGGTAAAATGAGGACCCAGATTGTTGGGGGCAATAGGCTGACTCTGTGAACTGCTTAGAGAGGGCTGTAAAGCACTATAAAGCGGTATATAAGTGCTATTGTTATAAGTTGAGGACTGCTTCTATAGTCTGGGAAGTGAATGTGGCTTCAAAACATTTGTGTTCAGATGTCTTCATTTCCATATTTGGCCTGCAGAGCCAGTGATTCTCTGCCATTCATTTATATCCTGGACTTTTCATGGGAAATCATCTCCATTTTGCATCCAATCCTTTCTTTTCAAAAACTGGTCCCTCGGAGCAGAGAGGAATACCTGTATGATCAGAATCTAGTTTTCATTTTCCAGAAATTGGGAACAAATTCTAGCCATGTGGGAGACTATTAGATTCAAAGCAAAGATCCATAGTATATTTCTCTATACAGTATTAAAAAGGTGTGAAACATACAGACTCTGAATTTGCGAAGGAAATTACTTTTGTTGCATGTAATTTTTTTTAAAACACAGTTAGACCTATTACTCTTGAGTCCTTCTCAGATCAGATCTTAGCTGACACTGCAATTGAGGAAACACAAATAGGGATGGATACACACCTCTCCCAAGTTTTTATAGACCCAAACCAGAGATTGTATCCAGCAGGTTCTGACCAGTTCTGGAAAACTGGCAAATCCCACCTCTGACTGGCCCCGCCCCCATCTATTCTCCGCCTCCCATTGAATCCCAGCTGATCGGCTGGGTCTTCTTTGGTTGCCCTGCACAGGAGAACGAAGCTGGAAAGCAGGTTAGTGGGGTGGGGATGGAATGGGATTTTGCAGTCTCCTTCCCCTGGAGTGGGGAGGGAATTGAGTTTTTACAATATCCTTCCCCTGCCATGCCCAACAAGCCATGCCCAACAAGCTACGCCCATAGAACCGGTAGTAAAAAATTTTGAATCTCACCACTGACCCAAACGGATTATGAGAGGCCATTAAAAATGACCAACAATGCCCTGGATTGTCTGATGCAACATCACTTCAGAAGTTTAATTCTGGGAAATTAAATTTGCAATTTAGCAATCTTTCAAAGCCTCCCTTTGCAAAGACAATGGTTGGCAGGATCCCAGCACCTTTGCAGGGATATATTTATTAACTCCTTCTTTTGGGGGAGGGGATTGTAAATTTGGTGTTCCTTCTGTTTTGGGGAGGTGAGAAAAGAATTCCTTTCCTGCGTAATATTCAGCTCCCAATGACGCCTTGCAGAGTAGCTTTCTGTAATAGCTCTTAATATTCTGACAGGGAAGTATGGGTAGAGAAAGCTTTTAAAATTACACCTCAAAATATTTATATTTCCAACCGCAATAGGTACCCAGAAAGGAGTCGTTAAGCAGTGGAGTTGTTAAGTGAGGCATCACAGGGCTGCACCCAATTCTACCAACTTTTTTTGCTTCAGTTGTTAAGCAAAACATCACAGGACAATGACTCTCCCTGCTGGCTTTCCCCATTAATATTGTGTGTCAGAAGCTGGCTGGGAAGTCGCAAAGGTGATCGCGTGACTGTGGGCTGGTTGTAAGTGTGGGCAGCAATTGCAAGCCACTTTTTTCAGTGCCATCATAACTTCAAACGGCCGCTAAACAAGCGGGGTTGTAAGTGAAGAACTCCCTGTAACAAAAAGATAAACCAGATCATTTGTAAGCCAGGCCTGAGGTGATGATCCAACAGCTCAGTGTTGTTGGCACACTGTCTTCTTATGTGTTCAGACTTCAGTTACTTCCCTATAGAAATAAAATTCTCCAGTGGGTGGATCATTGTTTTTTGCATTGCAGTGTTTCCCAGATTTAGCCATTAGGGATTTCAGCTCGCAGAATTTTCAGCAATGGCCATGCTGGCTGGGGAATTCTGCCAGGGGACATCTGCCAAGCTGGAAGTCACCACGCCTTCTCTAGTGCCACGTCTAGATAACGACTCATAAAACACCGTCAGCACTAAGGCTTTGGGCAATATAGATAGTCTTCAACTTACAACAGGGACGCGCTAGCTCAGTGGCTAGGACGCTGAGCTTGTCGATTAGAAAGGTTGGCAGTTCGGTGGTTCGAATCCCTAGCGCTGCATAACGAAGTGAGCTCCCGTTACTTTGTCCCAGCTTCTGCCAACCTAGCAGTTTGAAAGCACATAAAAATGCAAGTAGAAAAATAGGGACCATCTTTGGTGGGAAGGTAACGGCGTTCCATGCGCCTTCGGCATTTAGTCATGCTGGCCACATGACCACGGAGACGTCTTCGGACAGTGCTGGCTCTTCGGCTTTGTAACGGAGATGAGCTCTGGTCCCTAGAGCCAGAAACAACTAGCACATATGTGCAAGGGGAACTTTTACCTTTACAACATCCAACCACAATTGAGCCCTGGATTTCCATCACTAAATGAGACAGTTAAGTGAGCTTGGCCCCATTTTATGACCTTTCTTGCCACAGTTGCTAAGCGAATCGCTGCAATTGTCAATGTGACTTCCCCACTGACTTGGCTTGTCAGAAAGTCACAAAAGAGGATCACTGCAACCATCGTAAATACTAGTCAGTTGCCAAACATCCAAATTTTGGTCACATGATGATGGTGAGGATGCTGCAGCAGCCATTAACTGTGATAAGTCAATTTTTTCCAGGGCCATTGTGACTTCGAACTGCCACTGAACAAACAGTTGTAACTCAAGGACTATCTGTATGCAATCTGTCATTGGATTAGTAGATCTATTTCACACTTTCCGTAAGGTATTCAGAATTTACTGGCTGTGAAATCGGCACAAAGCAGAGAGTTACACAGGAGAATCGCTGCAGGCATAGCTGGGAGAAGAAAAAGTTTTAAACGCACAGGTGGCTGAAGCTTATGAATTGATTCTTTGTCCGAAGATTGAGGTGTAAACAAGCATGCTCCAGTTTTCATCTCTGAGATACAGAAGAGTGTATGATTGTGGGTTTGAATAATCCCAGTGCCTCTCGGTAGAATAAGCTGCAGATTACTCTCCATCAGTGTTTTTTTCAAAACACTTGACCACTCCGTGTGAAATTCACCTCTCAAGATTTGCCCCAGATGGTGTTAGCTGGGGGATTCTGGGAATTACAGTCCACGGCTCTTCAAGCAGCCAAGTTTGAAAAACAATGTTCTACATTATCTGGAACCAGATAATGCGACTTCCACTAGGTGATTTCTCATTATAATTAACCCAGTGAGATCTATCTTCCCTGCTTTTTTTTGGCTCGGGTCTGGAATACTTGCTGGCAGGCCGTCCCACAATCCTTTATTTCTGGGAACGTTGTAATTCTCACCTAAGAGTTCAGCTGCAAGATTAAGACGTCATCCGCACTAGGAGATTATTCATGCTCACTCACATCACCTCCAGTGACAACAGGTGCTCAGGGAGTTGTGCTGCGTGAACATTCGAACAAAAAGGGAAGGTACTTCCCAGTAGTTGTTACTCAATGAAACCCAGAAGTTACTAAGTATTGCTATGCAGGTAGTCCTGATGCCCATAATTGGAAACAGAATTTCCATTGCTAAGCAAGATAGTTAAGTGACCTGAGATTTTACAGGCTTTATATTTTAACCACGTTTGTTAAGCAAATCACTGGAATTATTAAATGAACCACTTGTTCACAGAGTGAATCTGCCTTTCCCCATTGACTTAATTTCCCAGAAGCCAGCTTGGGAAGGGTGCCAATAGGGATCACATGACTCCATGATGCTGCAACTCTTGTAAATACACGCCAATTGCCAAATATTGATCATGTGACAGTTCTAAGTGTGAATCCCGATTGTACGTCACTTTTTTCAATGCTAAAAAAACCCCATTTTTTTTTTCAAATGGCCGCTAAACGAATAGTTATAAGTTGAGGACCAACTGTACTGCAAATTGTCATCCTGGATGGCAAACTTTGGTCAATGTAACCTGTTTGAGGTCGTTGAAGCGGTGGCTCTCAGTGTAGCTGGTGGCAGGAAGTTCCATAAATCGACAGTGTCCGGATGAACAAGTACCCGTACTTCTTGTCAGGTTTTGGAGATGACCTGTCAACTCGGTTGAAATGGATTAGCAAAAGATTCAAAACTTCTCTTTGCTTATTTAGATTGATTGCGTTATACCCAGGGCAATAAAAGCTGATTCCGGAAGAAGGAAGGACATGTTGCCCTTTGTCCTGCCTTCTCCCCAGTAGGAGCTAGGTCATAAGTAAACACCTAGTGGAAGATCTGGAAAACTCAAGACTTAGGTTGTTGACAATGCCACCTTTGTCCATGGGAAATCACTTACTAAACAAACCAAAGTCAATAACGTGATTGTCATTTCCTGGTTGCGCCTGGAGAAATCTGTCAAAGATAGTCCTTCAAAGTTTTGGCTTGGCTTCATTTGACACACCCAGTGTTGTTTGGAACGGCCAGAGATTCCCTGAGGTCCACTTTTCTCTTCTCAGGCCTTGGCTGGCAGATCTCCATTTATTTCAACGTCATCCTTTCCCGTTTTATATCTCTCTCTATATATAGATATATCTATTATCTAACAAAATGAAATTCAATGTAGAGAAAAGTAAAGTCCTACACTTAGGCAAGAAGAACTGATAGTACACATACAGACTGGGTAGAACCAGGCTCAATAGCAGTAACTGTGAAAGGGATCTTGGAGTCTTAGTGGACAACCAGATAAATATGAGCCAGCAGTGTGCAGCAGCTGCCAAAAAAGCTAATGCAATCCTAAATTGCCTTAACAGAGGGATACAATAGAGATCAATAGAGGTACTAATACCACTCTATAAAGCCCCAGTAAGACCACACCTAGAGTACTGCATCCAGTTTTGGTCACCACTTTATAAAAAAGATGTTGAGACACTAAAAAGAGTGCAGAGAAGAGCAACCAAGACGATTAGGGGACTGGAGACTAAAACATATGAAGAACGGTTACAGGAACTGGGCTTGGCTAGTCTAGTAAAGAGAAAGACCAGGGAAGACATGATAGCAGTCTTCCAATATTTGAGGGGCTGCCACAGAGAGGAGGGGATCAAGCTATTTTCTAAAGCGCCTGTAGGCCAGACAAGCAACAATAGATGGAAATTGAACAAGGAGAGATTTAACCTGGAAATAAGGAGAAACTTTCTGACAGTGAGAACAATCAACCAATGGAACAGAAGTTGCCCTCGGAAGTTGTGGGAGCGCCATCACTTGAGACTTTCAAGAAGAGATTGGACTGCCATTTGTCAGAAATGGTGTAGGGTCTCCTGCTTGGGTGGGGGGGTTGGACTAGATGACCTACAAGGTCCCTTCCAACTCTGATTATCTGTTATCTGTTATACTGGTCTGATCGGCAAGGGGGATCATTTTTGTCACTCTTTATAATGTCTTCCTTCTCCTTAAGTTCTTCCTGACTTCTCCTGTCATTACCCTTTGACAACTCAACCACCTGCCTGGTTAGCTTCCTTGTCATCAGACTGCCGCTGTGTTGACTCCACAAGAAAGCCGGAAGGCAAACTAAACAAGATAGCTAAGACAATTGGATAGGGATTAAAAGCTCCAGTACCAGATGGCAAACTAACCATATCCTCCTCCTCCCTGTGACCTGTTGCAGTGCAAACGCCCTGTGGCTCCAAGCAACGTTGGAAGGGCTAAAATGATGGGTTCTCCCTTCAGCTGTTAGGAAAGGACACATTAGGCTGCAATTCTAGTCTCCCTTGGAAGGGCATCCTAGACTATCCCAAGGATAAATTAAAAGCCAAGATGGACACCTTAGCTAGCCTCCTTAGAGCTTCCAAGAAAACACGTTGGCATGTTCATCAGTAAATAAGAAGAAAAAGAGATTGAGAAAGTTGGGAAATATGCCATTGACAAATAGCAGGAGAAGCGGGTTTGCTAGACCAGGGTCGCCAATCACTGCTCCGTAGCCCAGTGCTTGTCTGAAGCCCATTTGGAACCAGAGTGTGGAAGTGGTGAGCGAGCACACGCAAGCAAAGCTGTATTTGTTAAAGCAGCAGATGCATGTGTGAAACCATCCCCTGAGCTGGCTGGGGAAATCTGGGAGTTGAAGTCCTTGCAGGCTTAAAGTTGCCGAGGTTGGAGACCCCTGCTCTAAAGCACAATTTGGTGTGCCTCCAGGTTGCAAGATGCAACTCTGCGTTTGTGCGCAAATGGGGGCAAGATGAAAAATGGGGGAAACCACCATTTTTAGCAACCACTTGAAGTTCTGATGGGGTCACTTAGCAACCACTTGAAGTTCTGATGGATCCTCAAAAGGTACTTACTGTACAACCTGATCCCGGAGTCCTCACAGTGGCATACCCTCCTGTGGTCACATGACTACATTCTGGGTGCTTCGCAACCAGCTCACATATGACCAGTTGCAGTCTCACGAGGTCCCAAGACTGTAATTTACAATGTTTTTGCTGGCTTTTTTTGGCCTTTCGGGGCCCATAGAAATGAATGGTCTTGCTTTGTGACTGAGATGTTCCCTTTAAAACCAACTGCCTCAAAGAGGACCCCGGGGTTCCTTACAGTGGTGAGTTGAGGACTACCTGTAGTAAGGAGGTGGTACTTGAGACAGGTGAAGTGAAAACTCAAGTCCCCATTGCAAACTACGGTCTCCTTACTGTTAGCACTGGGAAAGGAGCCCTGTCTGGTGGGGTTCAGGTGTTGTGGCCCCTCTTTCTGGAACATCTTTTCCTTCCCCTTTCAAGGGGAGGTTGGCCTCATCTCTCTGAGCCTCCCAGAAGCCCCTTAAAACATTTTTTTTCACCAGCCTTGGGGATCCCAGGCAGGGCTGAGCTTCAAAAACGTTAGCAAAGGGTTCTCTGCCCGGTTGCTGGGTGGGCGTGGCCATGGTGGGCGTGGCCTAGTTGGCATCCTGCACCAGGGCGGGCGGGGGTTGCCCTTCCCAGGCTCCGGAGGCTTTCCTTGGGACTCCGGGCGGGTGAAAATGACCTCCCCGGGCTCCGGAGGCTCTCTGGAAGCAGGAAACAGGCCCATTTCTGACCTTTCTGAATTTCCAGGAGGCCTGTATTTTGCCTTCCCTGAACTTCCGTGTGCGTCCTGCATTTACCTGCATCCAAAACTGGCCAGGTGGGGACTCCTGGGAGGGGAGGGGTGGGGTGGGTGGGGCCAGCCAGGAGTGGGATTTGGGGGTTCTCCAAACTGCAAGGAATCTTATCTAGGGGCTCTCCTGAACCCCTGCGAACCCCCAGCAGCCCATCCCTGGATCCCAGGGACGGTGTACAACATGGCTGAATAAGATTAAGTTTGTTTGATGTTTGTTTTCCTGTTTGCTGGGGTTTTATCTATTTATATTATTTGTTTTTGATTGTGGTTAGGCTGTTAGGGAGTTTTAACTGTTGCTGGATTGTACACTGCCCCAAATTCCAAGTTTGTGAGACAGGCGGCTAAATAAATCTGCGGAATGAATAAAAATAAAAAATAAGTGCTATCTGTCCTTGAACTCAAGAATCCGTTCAGTCTAATCTCTGAAAGCCACAACTCCTTTCAACAACTTTCTCCATCACTGGACGGCTCTTACCGAGAATGATCCCCTCCTCTGTTGCCCTGTAAATCAAGAGAGAAGGGTCCTAGGCGTCCAAGAGTTGAAGTTCTTTTTATTAAAAATGGATCAGTCCCACATTTAAAAAAATATTTTTTTATCCCGCCTTTTAACTATTTTTTCGTAAGTAACTCAAGACAGAAAAAATACCCAATACTCCTTCCTCCTCCTATTTTTCCTGCAACAACAATTTTGTGAAGTGCGTTGTGCTGAGATCGAGAGTGATTGGCCCAAAGTCACCAGGCTGGCTTTCATGGTTAAGGTGCAACTAGAACTCACGGTCACCTGGTTTCGAGCCTGGTGCCTTGACCACTAGGCCCAACTGGCTCGCTTTAAGCCAGTGATGGCTAACCATTTTGTCATCGCATGCCAAAAGTGCATGCACATGTGTGCACAACCCACTGTGCACCTCTGCCATGAGTGCGTGATCCCCCCCACATATGCCCTATCCCCCTGCACATGCACAGCAGATACCCAACAATCAGCTGGCTGGCGGGGAGGGCAGGGATGGGATTCTACCAGTTTGCACCTATTCGCTAGAACCGATTAACATTCTAAGCAGTTCGGAGAACCGATTGTTAGAAGAAATTACTGGCCTAATCCTGTAAGGAAGGCAGGAAGGAAACATTCTGGTGTTGCTTACAGAAACTGCCTCTCTGTTAACCTGTATTACATTCTGGCCAGGACTAGACTTCCTGTCTCAGGAATGTCTCTGGAGTTTTTTCCCCCTCCTTTGCTGGTACTTTGCTTGTGTGGAGTGACCATTCAAAGTTACAATGGCACTGAAAAAGGTGACTTATGACCATTTTTCACACTTACGACTGTTGCAGCATCGCCACAGTCATGAGAGGCCAGGCGAGGAGATGCATGCCTCGATGTGAGTGATGTTGAGTTGGCCACACCCAGCCAGTCATATGACCACCAAGTCACGGTCACTAAGCCACGCCCACAGAACCGGTTGTAACAAAATTTGAATCCCACCCCTGGGGGAGGGCGCACATATGCACAGTGGATCTGTTCTGGGCGATGGCTCGCATGCCGTTAGAAATGGCTCTGCGTGTCACTTCTGGCACGCATGCCATAGATTCGCCATCACGGCTTTAAGCTATTCAATGACTGTTCCCAGGAAGTAAGGATCCCAGTTCCCCCACCAGCACTGCGCCCCAAATTTTAGAATGTGCATGTAAACAGATAATACAGGCAGTCCTTGACTTACGGCCACGATGGAGCCCACATTTTTTGTTGTTAAATGATACACTTCTTACGTGAATTTTGCCCTATTTTGAACACCTTTCTTACCACCTTGAAGAGAATCATTGCAGTTGATAAGTTAGTCACCCGGTTGTAAAGTGAATCTGGCTTCCCCATTGACTTTGCTTGTCAGGAGGTCACAAAAGTGGATCACACAACCCAGGGACATTGCAGCTGTCATAAATATGAATCAGTTGCCTGGCTCCTGAATTTTGATCACACGAACATGGGGATTCTCCAAAGGTTGTAACTGCGAAAAATGGTCTTCATTTTGCATTTTTTTCAGGGCCGTGGTAATTTTGAACGATCACTAACCTGTACTGTTAATTAAACGGAGGACAACCTGTAATGCAAGAGATTCTTTTCCCCAGGTGAGCATTATCACAAAAGTCCCCATAACGGACTCGAAGCCCCTGTGATGAACTGCAAACAGCCGACATCCAAGATTCCCATCCAGGAGTTCAAACGCTGATAGCTGAAAATCTCACACCAGTAGCTCAGCATTGAACCAGAGTCCTTCTGTCTCGTTTCCACACACACACACACACCCAGCCTTCCTTTCTCCCCTCCTCTCCTCTCCTTTCTTTAGGGGTGGCTCGGCTCTCTTTATGATGAGCCTCCTCTATTCCCATCCTTGTGGCACAGCTGCATCCACTCTTATTATTATCTCCCCTGGGCCCAAAACGATGGCCAAGGCTACCCCGTCTCTGGGAAACCCGGAGTCAGCCTCGGGGAATGTCAGATCTTTTCCCAGAGAGAGTTTCAAGCAGATTGTTTAGAGAGGGGATTAACCCTTCACAAAACACTGGTTGCAGGGGGGGGGGGAATGCAAGGCTGGGTGGATGGACAAATATAGCCAGGATTTCTAGATGCCGCGTTAGCTTCCCCCCCCCCCCCCCGTTCCTTTCTCGGTGGGCCGCATTTGATTGAAAGAGACCTAAAAGCCGTTCCAGGAGCTGGTGCCAGCTAGACAGCGGTCAGTGGCCCCAAATTTAAGGTCTTGGGGATGGGATCAGAGGGCGAGCTCAGCTAAGGACACCTGGCTTGCGGGCGCCTTTAAATGCAAGTCTCATGAGTGCCAATCTGTTTTCATACGCTGTTTCTGCACCAGCCAGTTCTCTAGTGTTTTGTTTATGTGCTTTTATAGCGGCTCACATAAGTGATTGCCTCCAGGTTTTTCTTGCTCTTCCCATCACCGTTTATGTTATATGCTGGAGAGCTATCCTGGTTTTCTTGGTACACAGAGAATGCAACGTGGCCTTCCCTCATAGCTTCTTCTAGTGATGGATATTGTTCTTTTCCTTCCTTCCTTCTTTCCTTCCTTCCTTCCTTCCTTCCTTCCTTCCTTCCATCCATCCATCCTTCCTTCCCTCCCTCTCTCCCTCCCTTCCTTGGAATTATTGAGTCTGTACTTCAATAACTGTCTGGTACAGCAACCAAACAGGACAGGTACAGACTTCAACAGATAGTTAGGACTGCAGAAAAAAACACAATTGCAACCAGCCTGCATTCCATTGGGGACCTATATATTGCGTGGGTCAGAAGGAGGGCTGAGAAATTATCTACAGGCCCCACATATCTTGGGCATAAACTGTTTCAACCCCACCCCTTAAGACTCTGCTATAGGGCATTGCATGCCAAAACAACTAAACACAGGGAGTTTTTTTCCTCATGCCATCTCTGCTGAACACCTAATCCCCACATTATTGTTTTATGTCTAAGCATATTTACCCAGTTGTATGGCTGTAGTATTATTCTCATCCTCTCTACTACCCCTTTTATTGCTATCATATTATGATTATTATTACTCTATTGCTTTGCGTGTTCATTGAGAGCTTCTACACTGGAGACAAGTTCCTTGTGTGTCTAATCGCACTTAGTCAAATCTTTAATTCAATTCAATTCAATTCAATATAATTCTATTCTATTCTATTCTATTCTATTCTATTCTATTCTATTCTATTCTATTCTATTCTATTCTATTCTATTCCATTCCATTCCATTCCATTCTATTCTTCTTCATTCCCTCTCGTCATTATCTTCCTTCCTTCCTTCCTTCCTTCCTTCCTTCCTTCCTTCCTTCCTTCCTTCCTTCCTTCCTTCCTTCCTTCTTATTGTTGGCTAAAGCAAACTCTGACATTGTCAACCAATGTGGTTGAATTATAATTCAGAGCAATCCCAATCCATATGACTGGCAGGTGCTACTTTCCATTTCTGAAACTTGGGTAAGAGACCTGGAACTTAGTCTACTCAACCATTTTGTTTGCTTGACTTTGCATCAGGTGCTATTTTTTGTGAGGATGACATGAAGATCTCTTTCTATTAGCTTTGGATGATTCTTTGATTTCCACCCCCCTCCCATCACCAACACAGTTGAGTAAATATTTATAAAAGTAATAAAAGATGAAATATAACTAAATACAGTGGAACCCCAATACCTGAGTGCCTTTTTCTTTGGTCCTCATCATTTTTAGTACTAGTTGTGCCTCCCCAAAACCAACTAAGGACAAGTACCGAGGTACCACTTTATAAAAAAAGAAAAATGGATGTGATTTAAGAAGAAACGTGGCAGAGAAGACCTGATAGGCTCACTTGTAATGCTGCACTTGTCTACAAAACAAGTCTCCTAAGAAAGGGTGAACTTAAGAAGAAGAACACATGTATCAGTACCAGTGGACAGCTGCCCACAAAGACCAAGACTGGGAGAAATAGCCGCAAGCCAAGAGACAACAATGGCCACTTCTTAGCTGTGCCTCAAGATCCAAGAATCTCTGCAAAGTCTCTTTTAGCAGCCTCACTGGCTGTAGCTTTTGAACAGGACACAGCCAACCTTCTCTAAGATGGGCACTCTAGGTATGGGAATTGTTGTTCGAGATAACTCTGTTTAGGGAAAGCTACGGTGGACAAAAAGTTGGACTCAATATATGTGGAAATTGCTGAAATAGGAAACACCTCCTTCTCCTCCTCCTCCTCCTCCTCCTCCTCCTCCTCCTCCTCCTCCTCGATTTTGGGATGAGTTTGCTGATATGTTTTGTTTCTCGTAAGCATTGCCTCCCAAGGAAGACACAACCTTATCTCCTTGTGGCAGTCAGGAATCCATTAGGATGAGGCATGGTGTTTGAGCAGATTAATTTAAGCCATCACACTTCTCTTACTACTGATAATGCTCTTCTGACCTTGTTGCCAGTCAGTGAGATGTCACCCTGCATATCAGAGAAACTGGTTTATGTTGTAGGCAGTCACATGAAGAGCACATGATGTCTAATCTGGAAGTCATGAAAGCAGAAATGATAGTAGCCAGGCATGGTAAACACCAATAGAAATGTAACTTTAATTAGCTTAGATAATTGGGATCTAACTGATAATTATCTGTTTCTAGAGGTGGTTTTCCATGACAGGATTACACAATATATCTGTAGACACAATGCATTCACAAACCTTGGTCTGATGATGTCCTATCTGACTGTTTTTTTAAAAAAGTTAAATGGGGGGTCCTGTACACTGCAAAACAAACCAGAACAACTAGACACAAGAGAACAGTTTTCCCTCAAACGCCATCACTCAGCTAAACAAATAATTCCCTCAACACTGTCAAACTGTTTACTAAGTCTGCATTACTATTAATCTTCCCATCCTTCCTTTCACCCATCTTCTCCTACTTATGACTGTATGACTGTAATTTTGTTGCTTGTATCCTTATGATTTTTATTGACTGTTTCCTAGTATGATTTAATTGCTTATTGTATCCTATGATTATTATTGTGTTGTACCTGATGATTCTTGATGAATGTATCTTTTCTTTTATGTACACTGAGAGCATATGCACCAAGACAAATTCCTTGTGTGTCCAATCATCCTTGGCCAATAAAGAATTCTATTCTATTCTTTAAAAAAATACCTACGAGTCTGCAGCATTATCTCAGTTTTTAGGGACATTGACATTATTTAGAAAATAAAAAAAATGGTGAAAAGCTGCAGCTCACTACTTTGGGAAATTATCAACCTGCAGACATACTAAAACAAAAGGAATCTGGGATAGTAGAACCATAGGATTGGAAGGTAACTTAGCTGTTTTCAAGTCTAACTGTTCTGCAAAATTCCTTATCACCACATCTCACCAGCTGACCCTGCAATTTCTGTTTAAGTACCTCTCGTGACAAAGATCCCATGATCCTTCAAGATACCATCATTCCATTGTCCAACAATTCTCACTGTTAGGAATTGAAATCCAGTGAAAACCTTCTTTTCCGTTGTTCCTAGGGACATCTAGGAACAATTCTGCCATGTCTTTCACATTACATTCCTTCCGATCAGTGGTGGGATTCAATTTTTTTTACTACCGGTTCTGTGGGCATGGCTTGGTGGGTATGGCAGAGGAAGGATACTGTAAAATCTCCAGTCAGAGGTGGTATTTGCTGGTTCTCCGAACTACTCAAAATTTCCACTACTGCTTCTCCAGAACTGGTCAGAACCTGCTGAATATCACCTCTGCTTCTGATGCCTGAAAACATCCCTCTTCAATCTTCATTTCTTTCTACATTTTTCCTTCTAGCTTACTCTTAGTTAAGTAGGAAGTATGATGTTGAAGTCCCAGTTCTTCCAGTTTTAAAAAAAAAATGGAAAATGCCAAATTAGCACATCACAGAGCAAAGCAGCAGATTCTGACACTATGTCCAAGAAAACAATAGGCTTTCCTTAGCCTTGTAGACTTTCTTGGAAAATAGCAGGTGGCTGTATCATAGCATTCTGACATTCCTTGGGAAATTTTCTCCTTTGCTGAGAATAAAAAGGCCCAAGTATGCCTGAGCTCTATGGGGAACATGGTGGAAGCCAAGGTCATAGAGACTATTTCCCCTGATCAAGGGATATTTGGAAAGCTGCCATGTTAATTCTAGTAACCATTTCATGAATGGGCAAACCTCATTCCAATCACAGTCATTCTGCAAGAGAATCCACAATAGGCTTTAAAATGCCAAAGGCTCCCACCAGCCTACAAAGTTTGTGTTTATTTGAAAATTGGGGTACATTCAGCTGAAAGAACTGTGGTGGTGCAGTAGTTAGACTGCAGTATTGCAGACTCTGCTGCCGTCTGGATGGCATTTTAGGTCAATAAAATCCCACACCACTAGACTAACAAATACTTTCTTTCCTTGGGCCATCCGAACCGCAAATAAACACAAAGTTACTACCTTATTAAGACGTGAAAAGATGTGAAATCTCAATACCCCATTCAGATGTATAATAACATATTACAATACAATCCATCTCTTGTGTATTATACTTGGCAAAGCGTTACGGTCAGTGTTGGATGTGTATTTTGTGTATATTCATAGATATTGTACTCTCAAATTACAAAGGGAGACGCGGGTACTCTATTTTTCTTATCTTCATTTTTAAGTGCCTTGGTTTTATTGTATTGCGAACAGTTGCCGGGGTGCATCCACAGTTTCGTTGTACTTGTACAATGACAATGAAGTTCTTCTAATTCTAATTTTAATTATTGCCAGGAGTTTGATCCTGACCAGCTCAAGGTTGACTCAGCCTTCCATCCTTCTGAAGTTGGTAAAATGAGAACCCAGTTAGGAGAGGGCTGTAAGGCACTATGAAGTGGTATATAAGTCTATGTGCTATTGTTATTGCAAGACTTCCGATAGATCAGGAGTATTAAACTCAAGGCCCGAGGGCTGGATTTGGCCTGCAGGGCTGCCCTGGAAACAGTGAAGGACTGGCCTGTGGTACCTCTGCTGGTGAAAACGGAGCTTGGGAGGGGCGAGCAAAGGGTTGCAGAAGGCCATTGCAGCCAAAAACGGAGTTTGGGAGCCTGTTCTCGCTGGCAGAGGGTTGCAGAAGGCCATCCCGTCACAGCTGGAAACAGAGCTCAGGAGCCTGTTTTGGTGACAGAACACTTGGGCCCCCACAGGCACCCCCAACACGAGTGATGTTGAGCTGGCCACACCCACTGTGCCCCCCCGAGGTCAAATACAACCCTGATGTAGCCCTCAATGAAATCGAGTTTGACACCTCTGCTATAGACGAAGGACTTATTCCTATCAAAACAGAGCAGGTGGCCAACCTCAGTCAAAGTCTAGATTCCCCCATGAGTTGTAACTCTCTTCTCCAGTTCCTTCCCTAAGGAACACTTCCTTGGAATGCCCCCTGGCCAATTCTGGTTTTAAAGCAGGTCATGGGAATCCCTGCAGCTCCAGTGAGAGCGTTTTTCTAAAACTGACAGTGACTCAAGACTTGAGTCAGCTTGTACAATTTGTCCCCAGGGACTGGAGGACAACAGTTGTTGTCTGTCCATAGAAGAGGCCCACTGGCAGGAGCGTCTTGCTTTAATTCTGTCTGCAGGGTGTGGTCAGAAAAGTCAAGATGGCAGCTGTAATGTGCAGAGGGAAATGCACTAGGGAAATCAGGAGGTTCAGGCAGTTCAAATGGGCATAAAGATTTATTGCAAGCTAAAGCTCTCTACGAGAATATGAATTACTAACAGTTCAAGAAAATTAGTGATAGATAAGAGTCAAAGGAATTCAAGGTGGGTTGGAATTCCATCTCTTGCGAAGGGACTTGTGACTGATGACGTCTTTGACTCCCTCCCTCGGGCTCAGCCGCATTGTTGTGGCTGCCATTTGACTTCTGACTTCCCCAATGGACTTTGCTTGTCAGAAGCTGGATGGGAAGGTCACATATTGCAATTACCTAAGCCTAAGTCTCTGAGACTGTTATAAATATGAGGCAATTGTCCCAAAGGTGCTTTTTTCAGGAGACAATTGGACTTTCTTGTTTTTTTTTCTTTGAAGACATTTCGCTTCTCACCCAAGAAGCTTCTTCAGCTCTGACTGGATGGTGGGGAATGGAAGGATTCCTTGCAGACAGCTAGTCATTTGCATCCTTTTAGAGGGTCGTTGAAGCACTTGGAGGCTTTAACTTGGAGGTTTTAACTATTTTAACTATCTAACTTTTACTTTAAAAGAGTAAACTACTTTTAACTATGAGCCAATTGCCAAGCACCCGAATTCATGAAACAATTGTAATGTTGAAGTGTTGCAGGTCACTTTTTCTGAGGCTGTATAATTTTGTACCAAGCTACTCAAAATTCTTTTAAAAAACCAAAACATACTTTCTGATTAGGAACGTTTAATGTTGCAGATGTATTAGCAAAACTGAGTTAATTTTCTACAGCCGAAGCTCCCGGCCCAAAAGTTCCGAGGTTATATACACTCATATTGGAATGTTTGATTTTAAAGAATCATAAACCAGCTCTAAACATTTAGGCTGAGTCAGACTTTTCCCTGCACAGATAACTATTAATAGATGCCTCCCACTATTCCTTTATCCGTGAGCACCAGAGCGTCCTTTCCATGGTTAAACTTTAATTTTGTAAACTTGAGATGTAAACTAGGATGGAGGTTCTTAATAAGCTTTCCGATGAACTCTGAAGAGGAATTTCTGCCTGTGAATTGTATGCTGATCTCCCTTTTGCATCTACAAGGCAGGTCTTAAAGAGAGGTAAAGAAACAAAAACCCCAGCCAGTCTTTTTTAACCAGTGGCAACCAAGGGGAAATAATAGCAATAATAATGTTACTCTTGCTAGTGCTGTGGTTACTGTAGTTGCATTTTCCAAAGAACAGTTAAAGAGCAAAGGTATTTGCAGCCACAATGCAAAATAGAAAATAATACAGCCAGGCAGAACAAAATGTAAAATATCTTTATATTACTTTGTATATCTATGTTTATCAGATGATTGTATGCTGCCTAGAAGAGTCACTTTTTGTGCAATGGACTGCTGTACAAATGTGATAAATAAATACATACATACATACATACATATCCAAAGGTGCTTTTTCAGGAGGCAACTGGACTTTCTAGTTGTTTTTTTTAAGACATTTTGCTTCTCATCCAACAAGCTTCTTCAGCTCAGCAGTTAAGAAACGAATTGTCTTCTATTTACGAAGACTTCTTACTATTATTCGTCTCATCCTTCCTATTACCTATCTCCTCACACTTATGACTATAAACTTGTTGCTTGTATCTTTACAATTTATATGGTTTTATTTAGTTTCCTAGTCTAATTTTGATTGCTTATTTAGTATCCTAGGACTACCACTAAGCGTTGTATCTTCTGATTCTCGATGAATGTATTTTGACGTACACTGAGAGCATATGCACTGAAGACAAATTCCTTGTGTGTCCAATCACACGTGACCAATAAAGAACTCTATTCTATTCTGAAGAATTCTATAAAGAATTCTATTATATTCTATTATGTTGGGGTGGGGGGACTATTGAGCCATCGAGACACCCCTTAAATTCCCTTGTCTTCACTATTAGACATGTACCTCTGCCTGTGCCAAGCCTTGCTGGAGTCAAGCCACTGCAATTTGGGCTGAGTTTCCACGGGAAATAAAGGGGCCTACTTCATTTTTTCTTCTTCTTCTTCTTCTTCTTCTTCTTCTTCTTCTTCTTCTTCTT
>NW_020769327.1:4294288-4323992 GCF_900518735.1 Pseudonaja textilis | reverse complement strand
AATAGAATAGAATAGAATAGAATAGAATAGAATAGAATAGAATAGAATAGAATAGAATAGAATAGAATAGAATTCTTTATTGGCCAAATGTGATCGGACACACAAGGAATATGTCTTCGGTGCATATGCTGTCAGTGTACATTAAAAATACACTCATCAAGAATCATAAGATACAACACTTAGTGATAGTCATAGGATACTAAATAAGCAATCAAATCATACTAGGAAACTAAATAAAACCATATAAATCATAAAGATACAAGCAACAAGGTTATAGTCATAAGTGGGAGGAGGAGATAGGTAATAGGCAGGATGAGAAGAAGAATGGTAATACAGTCTTAGTAAATAGTTTGACAGTCTTGTGGGAATTAGTTGTTTTGCAGAGTGATGGCATTCGGGAGAAAACTGTCCTTGTGTCTAGTTGTTCTAGTGTGCAATGCTCTATAATGTCACTCGCCCATGTAGTGGTTTGCTTAGAAACAAGGCTGAAGGGTAGAAGTTGAAACAATTTATGTCCAGGATGTGAGGGGTCTGTAGAAAGATTGGGCAACCATTTATCTGAGATGGCATGAAGACTCCTGCCTTGGACAAAGGGTAGGTTTACAAGACCTCTAAGGTCCCTCCTAACCCTATTAATATATGATAATTCTTTGCTGTCAACTGAAAAGTTGATTTATCAACCGAATGCTTTAATTCCTTAAAAGTATGAGTCAAACAAAAAACATTGCAATCCACCAACAATTTGATGGGAAAAGATATGAAAAATATGTGCTGCGGCACATGAGCTAGCCAGAGCCTTTGCCACTTAGAGGAAATGTTTTACATCAGTAATTCTCAACTTTAAGATGCCTGGACTTCAACTCTCAGAATTCCCCAGGCAGCTGGGTGGGTGACTTTGGGCCAATCACTCTCTCTCTCAGCCAACAACGACAACACCTCATAGGGTTGTTGCGTGAAAAACAGGAATATTGGGCGCATTTGCCACCATGTTTTATTTTAAAAAATAATAAAAATGGGACTTTTAAAAACCTTAAAAATAATAATAGCCAGTACTTTTCTCTTACTGATTGTGAAGATAGCCCAAATAAACATTCAGGGTGTCCCATGGATATTTTTAAAGAGGAAAATCCTGTTTCTTATGCAGGTGCAATATAGGAATGTGTGGGTGGATGTGTAAGAGACAGCGAGAGAGAGAGCGATCTCAAAATCCACATCCCATTAGCTTGCCTAGCTTTGCCTCATATGCTGTGCCCAGTCCTTGCCCAAGACTTGACAGTAGAAAGCTGATTAAATAGCACTTTAGATTGAGTGCCATCTGCACAGGAAAAGAGAAAAAAAAGTGGCATGCCTACTTTTAGAAGAAAAAGAAAATTAAGAGACCGGCTGTTCCAAATAACTCTTAAACATACCCGCTTCTGAATATGGTTCATGACAGTAACCGTTTTGCAGATATTCGTTGTAGATCAGCAAATAGCATTTCCAGGGTCAGATCTGACCTCTGAAAGATGGCAATGGAGAGAATATGGATGGAAAATGCAGGGAGGAGGGATTTGACCAGGTTCAAGGAACTTGAAGTAGACCTTCAAGCAGTGGGCAGGCCCAGGTCTTCTTCTTCCAAAGCAAGACAAGAAGCAATGGATTGAAACTAACTAAGGAGACAGACATCACCCTGCCAACAAAAGTGCGTATAGTCAAGGCTATGGTTTTCCCAGTTGCAATGTATGGCTGTGAAAGTTAGAACATAAGAAAGGCTGAGCGCCAAAGAATGGAGGCCTTGGAACTCTGGTGCTGGAGAAGATTCCTGCGAGTCCCTTGGACTCCAAGGCCATCAAACCGGTCAGTCCTAGAGGAGATCAACCCTGACTGCTCTTTAGAAGGCCAGATCCTGAAGAAGAAACTCAAATAATTTCGCCAGCTAATGAGAAGGACTCCCTGGAGAAGAGCCTAATGCTGGGAACGATTGAGGGCAAAAGAAGGGGATGATAGAGTATGAGGTGGCTGGATGGAGTCACTGAAGCAGTCGGCATGAGCTTAAATGGACTCCAGAAGATGGTAGAGGACAGGAAGGCCTGGAAGAACATTGTCCATGGGGTTGCAATGGGTCGGACACGACTTCGGGACTAACAACAACAAGGAGAGAGTAACCTAGAACTAAGGAGATATTTCCTAACAATAAGAACAATCGGCCAGTGGAATGGCTTGCCTCCAGAAGCTGTAATTCTGTAATTCCTCCAAAGCAGATTTGCCGCTCAGCCACAACACAGACTGCATTCCCAAGGCACCCCAACATGCGTTACTAAAACACGCGTTGAATTTTCAGCACGTGTTACGCTCCAATGATTTAAAGTACATTAATTATGCTTGGCATAAGGGCCTGAGTATTGCCACACATTCAGCCACAAACTATCCAACTGCAGTTTAGCTTAGCGTGGTGTGAATCCAGACCGGGTCTCTTGAGCAACGTTAGCTCCCAACGTTGTGGGAAAACAGGATAAACCTCTGGCTGCCTTTGACCTCCTCAGGAGGAGGAAGAAATACAGATGTACGAAAGCCAACAAGGCCAGACATCTGAGCAGCTTCTATATCTTCACGGCTTTCTTGAAATGCTGGCTTAAGCTTGTTAGAAGTTAAAACCCACCCCCTCCTAGGAAAATGAAATGTTTTAGGAAATACTAAAAAGGCAGAATATTTCCCTTAAAAGAGAAGTAGAAACTCAGGCAGAAACTCACCCCCCCCCCACTCCTTTGTTAATGGGTCATTAAAGCCTGGGCCAGTCTATTCTACATAACAAAGATCTATCTCCTTCAGGCAGGCCCATAATAGGAATTAGCCAAAGCCCTTTCATGACATCATCACCCAGCAAGGCTCAACCAAGCCTGGGACTCAGGACAGCCTACAGAGTTGCCCCTGCATGGCCCCATGGGAGTCTGACAACCAATCAGAAAACAAGCTCAAATTCAAATCCCAACAGAGGGCATAAAACCCAGGGACTCTCAGCATCTCTTCCCTTTCTTTCCTCCCAGAAGCTCGAAGGCATGTGATCCTGTTCATCAATAAATCTTCTTTCCAAGCAAATTCCACGATTCCAGTGTCTTTTTCGCCTCTTGGAACTGAACCCAGAAGGATATTTCTTCCAACAAGCTCTTGGAAGCTCCTTTGCAAGCCTGGCTCGGAGAAGGAGGTCAAGGAGAGAATTAATTAGTTAGGAGGAATTCTGGGAGTTGAAGTCCACGCATCTTCAAGTTGCCAAGGTTGAAAAATACCACTCTACACTCTCTGTCCTTGTCTGAGATCTTCTTCCCTATGGAAATCTGCCTAGGGCTTTTTCTCTTGTTCAATCTTCTTATTCTTGTTTTGCAATTCTTGTGTTGAGAATGATATGCATATTAGATGGCTCATCCATCTGCAGGGGGTTGCAAAGGCTGTTCAAAAGATAAAGTTTAAATTTAGCCTGATTGCCCTTCATTGTGTGTGTGTGTGTGTGTGTGTGTGTGTGTGTGTGTGTGTGTGTGTGTCCCCATATGTATGGTTTTGGTGTCAGCAGAGTGAGAAAATACCCAAGGCCTTGCAGGTGTTTTGCCTGTTTGCCTCAGTCTATTTCCAGCCCTTGCCTGAGGTCACACACAGGTGCTGGCCTATTGGTGACTCAGAAAAAATCACTGAACTACCTCCTCCGCCCATCCCATATCCTCTGGGGGGACTAGCAGCTTTACGGGCAGGAAAAGGGTAGCTGGGCAGAGTCTTTGAAAGGGGCCCAGGCAAATATCTAAGGGAGTGCTAAGAAGAATTAAAGGACCTGAAGGCAGGACAAGAAATAAGGGAGGGGAACTTATCCAGGAGAGATCCATCCAACCATCCTAGAACTAAGGAAAAACCTTCTGACAATTAGAACAATTCATCAGTCAAACAGTTTACCTCCAGAAATTGTGGGTGATCCTTCATTGGAGGTTTTTAAGAAGAGACTGGGTAGCCATTTGTCCGGAATGGTATAGACTAGCATGGGTTAGCAACCCATGGCTCTGGAGCCACATGCGGCTCTTTCATCCCTCTGCTGTGGCTCCCTGTTGCCAGTCGGCACCATAATTTTGAGAGGAGCTTCCGGTTGGGGAGGGAGCACGGAGGAGACTCAATGGCAACGGGTGGGGTTTCTGGTCGGCTCCACAATTGATAGGGCTTTCAGTTAGGACAAGTAGAGGAGAAAAGAAGGCTGCGCTAAGGGGAGACTCTATGGTGAGGGAACTGGACTTCCAGTCGGCTCCAGAATTGAATGAGGGGGTTTCTTCCGGTTAGGACTCTTTGTGGCTCTTTGGGTGTTTAAGGTTGCTGAGCCCTGGACTACACTCTCCTGCTTGAGCAGGGGGTTGAATTCTAAGCTATCTAAGGTTCTTTCCAACTCTGTTATTCTGTTCTATTCCGATGTGTAGATCACCTCCTAGAATTCTCCTGCTGGCTGGGGAATTCTGGGAGCTACATGTAGAATGGCTGGGGAATTCTGGGAGATAGAGTTCCCATGCCCAGAAATGACTCAGAAGTTGAGAAATATTTCTTCAAAGAGAAATGTAGACTACTCATGCAGGACACCCACCAGATTTAGTCAGGTTTGGTATTTGAAGTTTCATTGTCTGGCCTTCTGGTTGATACATTCTGCAAGCCTTCTCACATTTTTCCAGGTTTACTTTACTTTACTTTATTGTCATTGCATCTCATACAATGAAATCATCTTCAGTGCACACCATGACCATGAAAATAAACACAAACACACATCCTTCACACTCCACACATTGAACCGGAAAAAGCCCAACACCGCACCAACACCACACCAACAGTTGAATTCAACAGAGCTACTGCCCTGGGATAGAAGCTGTTTTTCAGCCTATTTGTGCTTGTTATTATCCTGTACCGTCTGCCAGATGGTAACAGTTCAAAAAAAGGGTGCCTGGGATGAGATGGAGCTTTGAGTATGTTTTAAACTTTGGGGTCAGAAAAGGTTTGGGGTCAGAAAAGGCCCATTCTGGCCCCAAGAGATTGGCAGCTGTGGGAAAAGAAAACGCTGCTGCCGAAACACTTTCATGTTCTACACTGGCATTTCTCAACCTTGGCAACTGGAAGATGCGTGGACATCTTCCAAGGGATCCCTGGGAGTGGAAGCCCACACGACTTCAAGCCTTGCTGGGTGGGGAATTCTGGGAGTTAAAACCCACCTATCTTCAAGTCTCTTCAAGTCCCTGGACATTGACCCCAACCTCCTGGGAAACCCTGGCACACGATCGATCGACATGGTGCACGTTGATCCACTGAGGCTGCCAGACATTTGAAGACAGAAGGACATCTACAGAATAAGAGAAGGGAACACTCTACAAACTCAGAGCTGCAAATACTGCAACAGTGGTGCCTGCACAAGTCTGCCCCAGAAGTGGCATTCAGCAGGTTCAGACCGGTTCTTGAGAACCGGTAGCAGAAATTTTGAGTAGTTTGGAGAATCAGCAAATCCCACCTCTGACTGGCCCCGCCCCCATCTATTCTCCGCCTCCCGAGTCCTAGCTGATTGGCTGGGTCTTCTTTTGTTGCCTTGAACAGGAGAACAGAGCTGGAAAGCAGGTTAGTAGGATGGGGAGGGAATGGAGATTTTGCAGGAACCTTCCCCTGCCACACCCACCAAGCCACACCCTCAGAACCGGTAGTGAACATTTTTGAATGCCACCACTGCTCTGCCCAACATGCAGCAGAACATTCCATGCCTGTATAGCCCACAGTGGTGGTATTCAAATTTTTTTACCATCGGTAGTAAACAATTTTTTACTACTGGTGGGTGTGGCTTGGTGGGTGTGGCTTGGTGGGCATGGCTTGGTGGGCATGGCAGGAGAAAGAGACTGCAAAATCCCCATTCCCTCCCCACTCCTGGGGAAAGGTCACTGAGAAATTCCATCCCCTCCACACCTCACTAACCTGCTTTCCAGCTCCGTTCTCCTGTGCAGGGCAACCAAAGAAGACCCAGCCGATCAGCTGGGACTCAATGGGAGGCAGAAAATAGATGGGGGCAGGGCCAGTCAGAGGTGGTATTTGCCAGTTCTCCAAACTACTCAAATTTTCCGCTACCGATTCTCCAGAACTGGTCAGAACCTGCTGAATGCCACTTCTGCATATAGGCCTTACCAGGCACCTGGGAACACACTGTGGACAGCCCACCATCCATTAGATGTCAAGGTCCTCTTCGAACACGATGGATGAACCTCATCATCATCACCATCAGCATTATCTTCTTCTTCAAGTTGCCAAGATTGAGAAACACAGACTGAACTTATTTCTGTAGGCCGTTTGGGAATTATTCCATCAAAAACCTGGATGTAAATCTTCAAAAGGAATGAAAGAACCTGCCTGTCAGTTTCATTACCTCCCACAGTTAAGAGTTCTGGAAAAAAAGGGGAGGGTATCTCTTCACTGATTTCACTTTTAGGAGTTTCTTTGCCTACAGCCTCCTCATGCATTTCTGCACCACTGCGGACAAAGTAGAGTCTTCTGTCATCTTCATAGAGATTACAAGATAATTTCTGGGTATGTTCCAGCCTTTTCCAACTGGAAAAAATGCTTAAAAATGCTCCTTTCTAGCCACATTTTTTTTTTTGCATGGGGAAGGATTCTGGAAATAGTCTGGCCACAGAACTGGGACAGAAAACATACAGTTTGCACAAAAAATGAATTACAAGTTTATCAGCACTTTGAATGTGCCATTTAGGGTTCATGCAGTAAACACCGTTACTAGATCTTACTGTCACCCTTGTGGTTAGTGGCCACCAGCTACCAAAGGTTGCAGATACTGGATATGTGTCTAGTCTAGTGAAGAGAAGGACTAGGGGTGACATGAAAACAGTCTTCCAATATTTGAGGGGCTGCCACAAAAAAGAGGGGTGTCGGTCTATTCTCCAGAGCACTTGAGGGCAGGACAAGAAGTAACCGTGGGAAACTTATCAAAGAGAGATCCAACCTTGAACTAGGAAGAACTTTCCTGACAGTGAGAACAATTAATCAAAGGAACGGTTTGTCTCAGGAAGCCGGGAATACTCCATAATTAGGGTTTTAAAAGAAGAGATTGGATCTCTTCTTTTGTTCCAATAGGGTCTGTTCTGCTTGAACAAGAGGTTGGACCAGAACAGGGGTCTCCAACCTTGGCAAAGCTGGCTGAGGAATTCTGGGAATTGAAGTCCACAAGTCTTAAAGTTGCCAAGGCTGGAGACCCCTGGTCTACAAGACTTCCAAGATCCTTCCAAGAACCAGGGGTGGGCTGCTGGGGTTTCGCAGGGGTTCGGGAGAACCCCCTAGCTAAGTTTCTGTGCAGTTCGGAGAACCCCAACATCCCACTCCTGGCTGACCCTGCCCACCCGCCCATCCCCTCCCAGGAGTCCCCACGTGGCCCATTTTGGATGCAGGTAAGTGCAAGGCGTGTGCAAAGACTTGGGGAGGGTGAAAAGCGGGCCTCCTGGAAGTCTGAGAAGGCCATAAATGGGCCCCGTTCCCAGCTTCCAGACATTCTAGAGCAGGGGTCTCCAACTGTAACAACTTTGAGACTGGCGGACTTCAATGCCCAGAATTCTTCAGCCAGCCAAGCTGAGGAATTCTGGGAGTTGAAATCCACCAGTCTTAAAGTTGCTACGGTTGAGGGGCTGCCACAGAGAGGAAGGAGTCAAACTATTTTCTAAAGCACCTGAAGGCCAGACAAGGAATAATGGATGGAAACTGAACAAGGAGAGATTCAACCTGGAAATAAGGAGAAACTTTCTGACAGTGAGAACCATCAATCAGTGGAACAGAAATTGCCTTTGGGAGTTGTGGGAGCTTCATCACTTGAGACTTTCAAGAAGAGATTGGACTCCCATCTGTCAGAAATGGGGTAGGATCCCCTGCTTGGGCAGGGGGTTGGACTAGATGACCTACAAGTCTCTTCCAACTCTGATTACCTGTTATCTATAGCAGGGGTCAGCAGGGGTTAAACACTCAAAGAGCCACAAATGTCCTAACCCATTCAATTCTGGAAGTCTGGTTCCCCCACCATAGAATCTCCTCCTAGCACGGTGTCCTTTTTCCTTTTACTGTCTGGCGACAGGGAGCCACAGAAGAGGGATGAAAGAGCCACACGTGGCTCCAGAGCCCTGGATTGCTTTTCAGTAAGCTGAAAAGGTCAGGCAACTTTTAAATAGTTCTGGTGTTCTGTCTAAATACCCATGATCATATTTATTTACTTTGGGGAAAAAAATGACCCCAGGTTTTCTCAATCTGCTATGTTCCATGTGTGTGGAGACTGTCTGGAACCCCAACATTTTAACCATGGGGTTTGTAGTCTTAAGTAGATTTTTTATTGGCCAAGTGTGATTGGACACACAAGGAATTTGTCTTGGTGCAAATGCTCTCAGTGTACATAAAAGGAAAAGATGCATTTGTCAAGAGTCAAGAATCATCAGGTCCAACACTTAATGATAGTCATAGGGTACAATAAGCAATCAAATCATACTAGGAAACAGTCCATATAAATCGTAAGGATACAAGCGACAAGGTTACAGTCCTACAGTCACAAGTGGGACTTGTGGAGACATCTGGAGAATATCAAAGTGGGACGCCTAGGTAATGTTGTTTCCCAAGAACTCCTGTTTCAAAATTTAATGTGGCTTCTGGATCTGATGACCCAATCCTTCCAGAGATTTGCCTCTGTATGCGGCACTGAAAAATGAAACACCCAAAGAAGTTTGGGAATAAATCATGGATAGGGGGATATCTTTTTTTCTTTTTCCAAATTGCAATCATTTTGATTACATTGAAGAGCAACTGTCGCTTGAATGCTGATCTCCTGTTTTTTGCATATCTTGAAACTCCGGCGGGTAGAATTTGACACCTTTATCTGAATCTCTATCGGGTTCTAATAACCTGTTTTTATTTTTAGGTATAAAGCACAAGCCGTCTCAAAAAAAAAAAGAAAAAAAAAAGCAAACCATTTTTTTTCCACTCTCATCTCTACATTGGCTTCCTGCTGTGGTAGCTTGCTCTGAAGGTGCTAAAAATGTCCAGGGTGAGATCAAGAGCGAAGGCTTCAAAACTTAAAGGAAGTTTGGAAATTAAGCTAAAAATACTTTATTTTCTTTTTTTCTTTTAACTAACCTAAGGGCAGAAGCCACCAGAAACTTTTCCTGCTGTAAGGCCCTACTGACAAAGCTCACATTTTAACATAACTTGTACAGGAGAACCTCCTGCTGGATTATACATTTTCTGATGCTCTCTGGCCTACAAATAAAGGTAGTCCTTGACTTATGACCACAGTTGAGCCTGACATTTCTGTTGTTAAGTGAGACATTTGTTGAGTTTTGCCCCATTTTAAGACCTTTCTTGCCACAGCTGTTAAGCGAATCATTGCAGTCATTAAGTTAGTAACATGGTTGTTAAATGAATCTGGCTTCTGTTGACTCAGAAGTTTGCAGAAGGGGATCATGTGATCCTAGGACCCTGTGAACACCCCAAATATGAGTCAATTGTGCCATGTGTCTGAATTGTGGATCATGTGACCATGGGGGAAATGCTGCAACAGTTGTAAGTGTGAAAAAGAGCCATAAGTCACTTTTTTGAATGCCGTTGAAACTTTGAACTGTCACTAAATGAACTGTTGTAAATTGAGGACTATCTGCAGCTTGCCAATGTCTATGCTGGCTAGGAATGATGGAAGCTGAGGTCCAAAATATCTGGAAGCATTAAGTTTTTAAAGCATTAAAGCTATAGAGCACTGCACACCAGAACAACTAGACACAAGGACAGTTTTTCCCTGAACACTATCACTCTGCTAAACAACTAATTCCCTCAACACTGTCCAACTGTTTACAAAGTCTGCACTACTATTACTATTAATCTTCTCATCACCCTTTATTACCCATCCCCTCCCACTTGTGACTGTATGACTGTAACTTTGTCGCTTGTCTCCTTACGATCTATATTGACTGTTTCCTAGTATGATTTGATTGTTTATTGTACCCTATGACTATCATTAAGTGTGGTACCTGGTGATTCTAGACTCTTGACGAATGTATCTTTTCTTTTATGTACACTGAGAGCATTTGCACCAAGACAAATTCCTTGTGTGTCCAATCACACTTGGCCAATAAAAGAATTCTATTCTGTTCTATTAAAGCACCTGATGGCGGGACAAGAAGCAATTGGTGCAGACTAATCAAGGAGAGAGGCAACCTGGAATTAAGGAGAAACGTCTTGACAGTGAGAACAATTAATCAATGGAACAACTTGCCTCCAGAAGTTGTAGATGCTCCAACACTGGAAGTTTTTAAGAAACCGCACAACCATTTGTCTGAAATAGTATAGGGTTTCCTTCCTGGGCAGGGGGTTGGACTAGAAGACCTCCAAGGTCCCTTCCAACTCTGTATTTCTGTTAAGTTGCTCTTCCCTGGTCTATTGACACATATATTTGCTCTGCTTTTCTTTCAAAGAACTCAAGGTTATCCTGATCGGGTCCAGATGCCACCAGGTGCTGTTTATGATCTTAGGTGGGAATTCAAAGGCTCTGCCTGAACACGTTTAGCTCTTTGGAGAATTAGGAGAACATACAGGCAGTCCTTGGGTTACAACCACAGTTGGGACAAGAATTTCTATTGCTGAGCAAGTGGGTTGTTAAGTGACCTGTGGCCAAATTTACGACCATTTTTGACACAGTTGTTAAGTGAATCATAGCATTAAGTGTCTGGACCACATGGCTTCACCTGAGTGTTGGCTGATACAATCCTTCCTAGGATATTTTCATTTTTCTAGGAAGAGGGGTGGGTTTTACATTTCCAACAGAAGGTTGTAAATAACAATCTTATGACCCCTGGATGTCGCAGCGGTCACAAACACAAATACAGTTGCCAAGCACCCATAGTTTACTCGTAGGACCGTGGGTGTGTTGCGACAGCCCTAAGGACTGGCCATTCATTAGTGGCCGTTGTGATTTTTGGCGGCTGTATGGCTCTTCAGTTGAGGACTACCTCTAATATTCACGGAATTGTATCCAGTCAGCTCAGGTCAAGGTTCAAATCCACACCGAGACGGCGACACTTCATGAGCCTCGGACCAGCAATACAGCCTGTCTAACAGTATGTTAGTGGGGAAAAAAATGAAGGCAATCCTGTTTGTAACTTTGAACAGCCTTGGAAGGAAAGAGGAGAACACAGTGGTCAGATAAGCTCAGCCATTCCTTCCCCATACATACCAAACCCATATTTAGTCAGATCACCAAACCCATATTTAGTCAGAATAGAGTTGAAAGGGACCTTGGATGCAGGGGTGGGCTTCAAAAAAATTTAGCAACAGGTTTCTGGGTGGTCGTGGCCTAACTGGCCTCCTGCACCATGGCGAGGGGGGGCATTTTTGCTCTCCCCAGGCTCTGGAGGCTCTCTGGAAGCCGGAAACAGGCCCATTTCCAGCCTTCCCAAACTTCCGGGAGGCCCGTTTTCCACCCTCCCTGAGCCTCCATGTCCCCCCTGCACTTACCTGCATCCAAAACGGGCCGTGTGGGGACTCTGGGGAGGGGATGGGTGGGCGGGGCCAGCCAGGGGTGGGATTTGAGGATTCTCCAAACTGCACAGAATCTTAGCTAGGGGCTCTACCAAACTCCTGCAAATCCCCAACAGCCCATCCCTGACTTTTGAATCCAAGGTTTCCATTGCTCTGCAAGACCGTTGTTGAGTTCTGTCGGATTTTGCGACCTTTCTTTTTTCAGTGTCCATCGTAACTTAGGACAGTCACTAAATGAACTCTTTTAAGTCCAGGACTACCTGTAAATAACTGTGATTTCAGTCCTTCTGCTAGCTACTTTGGTGCTAATACTCCTCAAACTCACAACAATTTGTTTAGTGACCATTTGAAGTTGCAACAGCACTGAAAAAAGTGACTTATGACTTTTTTTTACACACTTATGACTGCTGCAGCATCCCCACGGTTACATGATCAAAATTCAGATGATTGGCAACTGGTTCATATTTATGACGGCTGTCATGTCTTGGGGTCCTGATAAGAAAAGTCAACGGGGAAGCCAGATGCACCTAACAACTATGTTACTATCTTAATAACTGCAGTGATTCACTTAACAGCTGTCATAAAATGTGGGGGGGGAAAGCTCACTTAACAAATGTCTCACTTGACAACCTAAGTCTTGGGCTCAATGGTGGTCATAAGTCAAGACTACCTGTAAGTTGTTTATCCTTCCATTCTTTCGGTTCAGACTTAATCCGCCGCCCTACATAGCCTCTTTCTCCACACACTTTCTCATGTTGGAAGAAGTATCTTTCTGAGTTCAGTTCCAAGTGGAGAAAAAGACACTGGAAACATGGAAACTGTTTGGAAAGAAGGTTTATTGATGAACAGGAACAGTGGTGGTTATTCAGCAGGTTCTGACCAGTTCTGGAGAACCGGTAGCGGAAATTTTGAGAAGTTCGGAGAACCGGCAAATCCCAGCTCCGACTGGCCCCACCAACCCCATCTATTCTCTGCCTCCCATTGAGTCCCAGCTGATTGGCTGGGTCTTCTTTGGTTGCCCTGCACAAGAGAACGGAGCTGGAAAGCAGGTTAGTGGGATAGGGAGGGAAGGGAGGGAAGGGGGATTTTGCAGTATCCTTCCCCTGCCACGCCCACCAAGCCATGCCCACAGAACCGGTAGTAAAAAGTTTCAAATCCCACCACTGAACAGGATGGGTTCCTGGACAGAAAAGGGAAGAAAATGCTGAGAGTCCCTGGGTTTTGCCCTCTCTGGGTTTTCAACTTCGTGGGGCACAGGAAGAAAATCCTGATTGGTTGCTGTCAGAGGTCATAGCTAGCTCTGTAGGATGTCTGTGTGCTAAGTTTAGTTGAAACTTGGTGGGTGGTGCAATGAAGGGCAATTAAATGGCTCTGCCTGAAGGAAGTAGATCTTTGTTATGTAGAATAAACTGGTCCAGGCCTTAATGGATCATTAACAAAGGTTTCTGCCTCTCTGAGTTTCTGCCTCTCTAGAGTTTCTACTTCTCTTTTAGGGAAAGTATTCTGCCTTTTTAGTATATCCTAAAATATTTCATTTTTCTAGGAGAGGGGTGAGTTTTAACTTCCAACAGCATAACACCAGAAAGCTATAATAAAGGGAATACATATTTAATACTTCATGTTTTGTCAGCAGTAAGAATTGTATTTGCACAATATTGGAAAAATGAGGATACCCCTACAGATGAAAACATAATTTAGAAAATATTAGACTGGATATAGATGGATAGATTGACATAAAAAACAAAAGACAAGGAAGAAACAGAATATTTGGATATGTCTTATCCGTGGTTAGATAAAAGAGGTAGAAATTAGAAGATGAAAAAAAAATCACCGTTATGTATAATAAGTAAAGGATGGAAAATTATTATTATAAATAAGCAAACATTATCAGCATTATTACTATTATTATTTTTTACTATTATCATTATTATCAAAATTATTATTATTTTGTAAACCTAAAACGACTCAGACAATGCACCGTTCATTTAGCACCTATGTACTGTATATTTAAGGAAAAAATGTATAATTAAACCTTTTTTTAAAAAAGTAATTCCTGAATAAATTGTGCAATTGAGCATAGTTTTGTGCATAGATGCTTAGCGACTTAGTTGATTCATGTGCCCTCTGAATCCTGAACTGAACTAAAGGAAGAGAAGCATAGATTTCCCCACACCTTCACCCCCTTTTCCATGACATAGTTTCCATTCCAGAATAATAACCCATCACAGGTGAACAAACGTCAGGCAGAAACTGTAGTTTCGGTTGCTGGTTGATTATTCCTTTGTCACATAGGTGGCTGGTTAAGTGGCTGGATTGTTGAGGGGATCTGGTGGATAAATCTCAAAGGCTTAAGAAAGAGACACCTTTTCCCAGTTTGAGAAAGATGCTGTCACTCTTAAACTGGAGAAGGGATAAAACAAACCAGGAAGACAACAAAGTGAATTCAAGGAGAAATATTCAGTGTATTTCTGAACCTTTGATCTGTTGACTGGTAGGAAGTTTCCCCCTTTGTCCTTGCCCCTTGTCATAAGTGCAAAATATCATGGTTTCAAAAACAAAAGGAGCTTATAGGTCACGGATAAGCTTCTTGGAACCACAGACCAAGCTGTTATAGACAGAAGGGCAGAACTGCAAAGAATGAGGTCATAGGGAGACCAGAAACAAAAAGTACAGACACTGATAATTGCTTCATTAACAAATTCCTTACTAAGCTAGCCTTGGAGATCTCACAGCTCCTACATTCTTCGCATTTGTTGTCAGACTGGCCAGCTTCTTCATCAGCGCTGGTCAATCAAGGATAAGTAAAGTTTAAAGTGGACAAACCTTTAACCACCCACCCAAAAGGGAGAGGTGGGCAGGAGCAGAGGTGGTATTCAGCAGGTTCTGTCTAGTTCTAGAGAACTGGTAGCGGAAATTTTGAGTAGTTCGGAGAACTGGAGGTAACCAGGGGTGGGTTTCTACCGGTTCTGTCCACCTCTGTAGAACCGGTAGCTCTGAAGAGCAGCAGACATAGAACCAGTTCTATGTCTGCTGATGTTTTTGCCCACCTGCCCACCTGGGCTCTTACCTGATCTTTATTTCCTGATTTTTCAACTTCAGCTGCTGAACGAGGCACAGCTGAAGTTAAAAAAGCAGGAAAAGAGGGCTGTTTCAAAGGCTGCTTCTCTGCACACAGCATGCTGATGACGATTTACAGGCGCGCGGCTCACAGCATTCAGGGAAGCTCGTAAATCCCGAACTGGTCATTAACCCTCTCGTATCCCACCCCGGTGGTAACCTTCCCCCAGGAGTGGGGAGGGAATGGAGATTTTACAGGATCCTTCCCCTGCCATGCCCATCAAGACATGCTCACAGAACCAATAGTAAAAAAAAATTGAATCCCACCACTGTGTGAAAAATGGTCACAAGCCACTTTTTCAGTGCCTTGGTAACTTTGAGCGGCCACTAAATGAACTGTTGTAAGGCTAGAACTGCTTGTATAGAGGTCCCCGGGTGAAATAGTTTTAGTCTGCAACCCTACATCTTCAGATGAAGTCAAGTTGGTTAAGTCAGAAGATCCAATTTCTGTTAAGAGGTGAGCAAAGGCTGCCCTGTTCCTTTCTGGATGAATGAGAGAAGGGCTTAGGTATCACTTTCACTTTGCTTTTTTCTATTCCATGTGATGCTTCAGAGAACGGCTAGAATGCTGAAGTTTGTATTTTGTTTTCCTTGCTATTGTTTGGCTGCCCTGACAACTCGCTAGCAGGAAAGAGGGAGGCATATATACAGGTAAGCCCTCGACGTACAACCGGGTTGCTTAGCAATGGTTCGAAGTTACGACGGACCTTCTTGGAGGTACTTCCAACCCGGTTCCAAAGTTCTGATGGCCACCCCTACCTCCAGATTTCATGTGACTGCTGTCACTCACATCGAGGTACGCATCTCCTCGCCTGGCCTCTCATGACTGTGCAACAATCATAAGTGTGAAAAATGGTCATAAGTCACTTTTTTCAGTGCCACTGTAACTTTGAATGGTCACTCCACACAAGCAAAGGACCAGCAAAGGAGGGGGAAAAAACTCCAGAGAGGTTCCTGAGACAGGAAGTCTAGTCCTGCCAAGAATGTAATAAGGGTTAACGGAGAGGCAGTTTCTGTAAGCAACACCAGAATGTTTCCTTCCTGTCTTCCTTACAGGATTAGACCAGTAAATTTCTCCTAACAACCAGTTCTCCGAACTGCTTAGAATGTGAACAACTGATTCTAGCAAATAGGTGCGAACTGGTAGAATCCCACCCCTGCCTGTGGGCCATTGTTTTCCCAATTTGTCTGATCATCTGGTAGATCTAAACCTTCTCGGCTAGCAGAGAATGAGGGAAGAAGGCAGAAGGCTTCCTCTGAGATAAGAGCTGCAGCAGAAGGCCATGACCAGAGGACCTCCTTTCTGGCTTCAAGACCCACCTGGCTTTCTTCATGAAGAAGAGCAAGCTTGAAATGTTCTGTCGTGGGACCTGTAATCTAAGGAAGCCTTTTGTCTTCCACTTATTTTGTTTCATCACTTCTGTCTCTGGAGCACAAGGAACAATGCAGGTTGGATGATCCATGGATTAAAGCTGAATTGCACACCGATGCAGTGATGAAAATTTCTACATTATCATCATCAACCATTACCATCACCGCTTTTGGTGTACTATTGAAGGAATGTGTCAATTTAGACATTTTTTTTTTCATGTCCTTTCATAAAACAGCTAAAACTGAAGAATATTTTAAGGTTTGGGGGAGCTGATGCTAATTAATACTGTATTTCCATATCCTAGGTAATTGCAATTTTATATGGATTAGTTTGTATTTCAATCACATACAAACTTGTTTGAAATTTGTTTTCTTTGGTTTAATTTTATTTATTACCGTATTTATTAAACTCACCCACCCCAATCTTAGGATGCTGGTTACTGTACAAGAAAATGAAACAAGCCAAAAATAATTCAGAGGCAAAATACTACTCCATTAAAACATACAACAGAAACATACACTTATAGAGGAACTGCCAATGTGCCAGAGCTAAAAATTTATTGGAAAAAACAAATTTTATTTACTTTTCTGACTACAAGAATTCAGCAGGTATCAAACAGCAGCAAATGCTGAATTCATAAAGAAAAGCTGTGGATAATTGGAACAAAATTGCTCAAACAGATTATAAACAACATAATGATAGGCTAGCCATTCTGATTCAGTGGGTTTTATGCAGAAATTATAATATCCAAATTTTCTGAATATGGTATGAACATAGAAATCAAAAAGTGGTAGAAGTGATGATGTTAAATTTTTACTAGTTTTTTGTAGATCTGTCCTCTAGAGAATTCAAGGAAAAAGAATTAGATATACAGGTAGTTACAAAACAAAAAATAAAAACAAAAAAGACTACAATACCCAAAGATGCAACAATCAACATTTGCAAAACCATCCCTAAGTTATTGGCATGTTGGGCCGAGTAAGAAATATTGTAAATACATTTCTACAAGAATTAAATATTTTGGCTGTATCAACTATTGGAAGAAATATCCTTCTGGGTTCAGTTCCAAGTGGGGAAAAAGACACTGGAAACGTGGAGGCTGTTTGGAAAGGTGGTTTAATGGTGGACAGCAGGACCACATGGCTTGGAGCTCCAAAGTGAAAAGGACGATCAACATGTTTCAAGATGTTGGGTGAAGGAAAAGAAGGAAAAGGGCCAAGATGCTGAGAGACCCTTAGTTTTATACCCTCTGTTGGGCCCCACCTTAGTGTTTCCTGTTCCTGTGCAAGAAATGTATCCCATTGGCTGTCAGACTCCCAAGGGGCGGGGATCTTAGCTAACTTTGTAGGTTTTGTCTGGACGACATGGCTTCACCTGAGTGCTGGCTGATGCATTCTTCCCAGGCCAGGTGGTGAGATGGGCAGAGGCCTTTGTTATGTAGAATACTCTGGCCCTGGCCTTAATGGCTCGCCCATTAACAAAGATGGGGGTGAGCTTCTGAGGTGAGTTTCTGCTTCTGAGTTTCTACTTCTCTTTTTAGGGGAAATATTCTGCCTTTTTAATATTTCCTAGGATATTTTATTTTTCTAGGAGAGGGGTGGGTGCTAACTTCACAACTATGGTTTACAAAACCTTACCTTGCTGGGCACAGGCTTCCAGTTAGAACTCCTTTTCCCAAAATACCAGCCAAAGATGTGGTTCTTTTTGTCTGTGGTTATGGTACTGTTGGAAGAAATATCTAGGTCCAGTTGTAAGCCAGGAGAGAGACTGGAGGCTGGACGCCTGATTGGAAAGAGGATCCATTTATTGGTGAAGAGAACTACCAGGGTTTGTGGTTCTGTGGCAGCTGACAAAATGGAGTTTAGAGTGGTGTCTGGATTCCCGTGGGGTCATGTAGAGGTCATGGCTGGCTCTATAGGCTCTATAGGGAAATGCAAATCCTAGGTTTTTGGGTTAATTTTATCAACCTTCTGTTTGTTGCTTATCTGTCTTGACCCAGTTTCTGTCTCGACCCAGTCTTTCTGAATGGATTACCAAATCTCCATTTCTAAAAGCTGGCCTCCTCAAGTTTCTGCTTGGGGCAGGGAAACGGGGGCTGGTTTTTGCCTCCCTTTAAGATTTTTCCCATTTCTCATTTAGGGGAAATATTCTATCCTGTCTTTTTAACATTTCCCAAAACATTTCCTTCTTCTAGGAGGGGAGGGGGGGGATTCCTACAATACCTTGCTGCCATTCTTTGATAAATAAGGTCATCATTGTGTAGAACTAAAACACCTGTGTTGCATAGAGGGCCACACCAAAGTGCAGTGTAATGGCAGATTCCAAGCAGCACAAGACGGGAACCACAAGAAACTCTTCATCTGGAACTTCCATAACTCATTGCCCAAACCAAGGAGAAGACCTTCAATCCCAATCACATTAGATCAATCCGGTGGCCTGGTAGCACCATGGAGGAGCAGCAGCAGAATAACATGTGCCTTTGACTTCTCTAACCTTCATCCCTGGGGCTACCCTTGACTGCATCACACCTGCACTCTTCTACAGCAGAGGAAAAGGAAGATGGAACCAAAAAAAGAATTGCAGAAGTATCTTCAGAGCTTAATCAAACCTTAGATGAGGGACTCACTGCTGCATAAGCCTTCAGCCAGATGTGAGCTGCTGGACAAGCTGCTGAGGTGTGGTTATTATCTGCAGCAGAAACATTCGATCTTAAAATCTTTATCCTGTTTTGGAGCAAAATCATTTAGAGTTGTGAGGAATTGTTTGAATCATTTTAGGCTGTCGATGGAGGATTGCATGGTCCTCCGGTATTTTGTTTTCTTTTGCAAAGATCCCCACACGTAAACATCTAGCCCATCAGAGAGCAAGAGCCTCACTCTATTTGTACCCCTTTTCTAGTTGCAAGGTGTTGATATTAAAAAGAACTACACTTCCCACCTGCATTCAAAGACTGACCTACACCGTCCAGAGTCACTTCCATTGAGATAAGCAGCCATGTAAATTTGATTAATAAAGTAAAATGATAAACATGAGACAAATGAATGAAATTAATTTATATCAAGAAAACCCCAATATAACAAAATGTGACCTATTTCAAGTGCATACTCCTCTCTCAAAACATTTTTCAATATAGGTAGTCCTTGACTTATGATTGCAATTGAGCCTGAAATTTTTATTTCTAAGCAAAACAACAGTTTCTATTGTTAAGCAAAACAATTGTTAAGTTTCACCCCATTTTATGACCCTTCTTGCCACAGTTGTTAAGTGAATCATTGCAGGTTTAATAATTAGCTTTAATAATTAACTTGGCTTCCCCATTGACTTTGCTTTTCAGAAGCCATAAAAGATGATCACATGAGCCCATCATAAATATATGCCATTTGGCAAGCATCCAAATTCTGATCACTTGAAAACGGGAATGGCTGTAAGTGTGAAAAACCATCATAAGTCATTTTTTTCAGCGCCATTGTAATTTAGAATGGTCACTAAACAAATGGTTGTAAGTCAAGGATTACCTGTATTGGTATTATAATTTATTACTTTGATTGTGAGGCCAAATGAATGAATGAATGAATTCTTTATTGGCTAAGTGTGATTGGACACACAAGGAATTTGTCTTGGTGCAAATGCTCTCAGTGTACATAAGAAAAGATACATTTGTCAAGAAACAAGATATAACACTTAATGATAGTCATAGTGTACAAGTAAGCAATCAAATCATACTAGGAAACAGTCAATATAAATTGCAAGGATAAGTTACAGTCATACGGTCACAGGGGATGGGTGATAAAAAGTGATGAGAAGATTAATAGTAATAGTAGTGCAGACTTTGTAAATATTTGGACAGTGTTGAGGGAATTATTTGTTTAGCAGAGTGACGGCTTTTGGGGAAAAACTGTCCTTGTGTCTAGTTGTTCTGGTGTGCAGTGCTCTATAGCGTTGTTTTGAGGGAAGGTGTTGAAACGGTTTATGTCCGGGATGTGAGGGGTCTGTAGATATTTTCACAGCCCTCTCTTTGACTCATGCAGTATTCAGGTCCTTGATGGAAGGCAGGTTGGTAGTAATTGTTTTTTAATATGACTCCAAACACATATTGCGCAGGTGAAACTTTGCATTTCCTTCAGGTATACCTGGGGGATCGGGGAGGGAGGGGAATGGGGAGGACGGATTGTAAAAGAAGAAAATGAGCACTGCCTCTCGCCGCCATGGGATTAGCCTCAGATGGCTAAGAGACACGGAAGCAGAATGATGGGAATGTGAAAAAAAAAAAAAATTAATTGCTACTCTCCTTCAACTAATCCCAGATGAGTTTGAGTCTGAAGATAAAGGAATGGTGTAAGAACTTGGGATGTCAACAAAACTGAATGGATTACAGTCAACAACCTTGGATTCCTGGCTCTTACACCCGGGTGCCAGTTGTTGAATGACGCTTTGAGATCAAATAGACAAAAATGCAACCCAAAGTGTCCATTATCAGCATTTCCCCTCCCTGCAAAAAGCACACACAACACCATTCTTATCTACAAACTATGAGGATCATCCTTAGGTGAGACTGGGATTTTTAATGAGCTGATAAGGAAGGAGTGCCAGCCATTTATCTGAAGTCTACAGGAGGGATTTTAGCAACTGCTAAAGTCCTTTTCACCATCTGGGATGGTCAGGGCTGGAGGGTTAAGTAGACAATTGCCCATCAGTGGCCAATTTGCTCAGCCCGCATCCTTGTTTTCCTGTTCAGCCTGAGATGCCCAGCAGGAGATGTTATAAGCCATTTAAAAACAGTTGCCCTGGTGCAAAAAGATGCAGATGTGATCACAACAGGAAGGAGACATGAAACTGCTAAATGCCTTAAAGATGCAAATCAGTGCCTGCCTCCCCCTTTAGTATTTTGGGCACAGCCAATTGTTTTAAGAAATGCCTTTTCTCAGAGACTGAAACGATCCTGGACAAAACAATCAGAAGTTGAGTGGGTCCCTCAATGGAAATTCATCCAGCACAATATTCTTTTGACTCTTTCCCTTCAGTTCTTTATCAGGCCAGATGTTTAAATGGAAGGGGAGAATTGCCCTGAACCATCCTTTGTTCCCTTCCACCTGGATGCATCCTTGAGCAGGTGGACAGACTTCAAACAAAGCCATGGTCTCCATCTGCCCACCAGTTTTATGTTCTAAGGATGCCTATCAGGCCAAGGAGGGCCCCAGAGGCATCTTGTAAATAAAGATGAGGCCAAGAACTGATGCTTTCATTTGCAACATATCCATTTCCAATTAAAACATGTTTAAAAGAATCTGAAAGTCAGATGTAGCAGGTGGCCCTGGAAGGCTACAATTTACTTCTTCATCGGTACATTTATCCTTTTTTCCAATTGTCTGTTTCTGGATAAGACTAAACTAGGTGAACCAATTCCCTGGCTCGTTTTAGAATCCTATACTCCAGAGACAGGACTGTGGAAGCTCTTCTGCTTTCTCTCTCTTGGTCAGTATCGAATTGAAAAAAGAAAAGAAAAGTGGAATTCTCCCAGACGGAGTGGGAGAAATCCACCTGAAAACTCTTTTAACTTTGAAGAGTAAGGGATCATTCTGTCATTGTACATATATTTGCTGCAAAGAAACCAGAAGCTTCTTCTGTTCTATTTATTTTTATTCTTTCCTTCTGCACTTTTTTCTCCTTCCTTTTTTTGCTGTTTTAATTCTTAATTGGTTTGCATTCATTTTTTACGCTCTTGGTAAAGCTTTTCATTTAAAAAATATTTTCAATCGTTTAACTTTGAAATTGACAATAATGTTAGGAGAATTTCTCCTATCATATAGTTAGAAAGTACATGTTTTTCTTGCTGTCTATGGAGATTCTGGGTCATGCAGGTCATGGTTATTCCAAAGGTGCTTTTTCTGGACTTTCTTGGTTTTTTTTTTCTTTGAAAACATTTTGCTTTTCATCCAAGAAGCTTCTTTGGTTCAGTTCACGTTTTCCTTGCAAATGGAGAAGAAAAAAAAGAAGAATCAGATGTTAGCCAGGGCTCTGCTTGATCCTGGTACCTAAACAATTATCCCAGGCCATCACAAAGGGGAAGGGAATGATAGCCTTTGTTTGACAACACTTCAAACATGATAACTTGCATTTTTGTAAAGCAGCCCAAGAAAGGTTTATTTAAGGGCAAAGGGAGTTTGAGAACCTCCACCTGGAAAAGAACAGCTTGGCTGACTCTAATGCTCTGGCATCTGCCTGACTCCAAGAAGTCTGTTCTTCCATCTGGAACCCATATTCCAGACAGCCAAAGCTACAAGGAGACCAGAGGAATGTCACCCCTCAAAGGGGGCTCCATGCAGTAGGCAAACAGTGCCTTGCCAAATGTATAGCAGTGGATGGACAGACAGGCTGGTAGGTGGATGGAGAGAAAGAAAACAAATGGCAAAGACATTATTTTCCCCCCTTTTATAGCAATCAGCAATTTCAAAGCATTAGACCTTTATTGAATGGAAGTCCGGGTGATTATTTTATTTATTTATTTAATTTTGACAAGCAATTATAAGATAACAGGTATAAGAATACACATAGTTATGAATACATGAAATGGATGCATATAAGAAAAATAGGACAGGGATGGTAGGCACGTTGGTGCGCTTATGCACGCCCCCTACAGATCTCTTAGGAAAGGAATGAGGTCAATAGTAGACAGTCTAAGGTTAAAGTTTTTGGGGTTTGGGGAAGAAACCACAGTCAGGTAGAGTATTCCAGACATTGACCACTTTGTTGCTAAAATCGTATTTCCTGAAAAGAAGTTTGGTGCGGTTTACCTTGAGTTTGTATCTATTGTATGCTCTTGTATTGTTATGGTTGAAGCTGAAGTATTCATTGACAGGTAGGACATTGCAATATATAATTTTATGTACTATACTTAGATCAGGCCGAAGGTGGCGTAGTTCTAGGTTGTCTAGGTCTAGAATTTCAAATCTGGTGGCATAAGGTATTTTTGCAACAAGTAGAGGAGTGGAGAACTCCTCTTGTGAAATATTTCTGGACTTTCTCAACTGTATTAATATCAGATATGTAATGTGGGTTCCACACTGATGAGCTGTATTCAAGTATTGGTCTAGCAAATGTTTTGTATGCTCTGGTTAGTAGTGTGATATTACCAGAGAAAAAGCTACGCAGGATTAGGCTAACAACTCTTAATGCCTTTTTGGCTATGTAGTTACAGTGGGCTCTAGCACTTAGATCATTAGAGATGAGCACTCCAAGGTCCTTGACAGAGTTTGGATCATCAAGAAGGTCTTGACTATTCAGATTGTATTTTATTTTCTGATTTTTTTTTTGCCAATATGTAAGACAGAGCATTTATTTGTTGAGATTTGAAGTTGCCATTTGTTTGACCATTCTGATACATAGTCGAGGTCTTTTTGAAGGGTAGCAGTATTGTCGGTATTGTCACATGAAGGCCAAAATTCTAAATGGTATTAACCACTTTTGATGTACGACCACCTTTTTTACACACCCAAATACAACATTACCATGTTTTCTTAGATCTAGCAGGAGATTTAATTTTATTTATTCCTTATTTATTAAAATTTTATCCTGTGTTTATTGTTTTATGAGTAACTCAAGGCAGCGGACATATCTCACACTCCTTCTTCCTGTTTTCCCCATAGCAACAACAACAACCCTGTGAGATGGGTTGGGCTGAAAGAGAAGGACTGGCCTAAAGTCAGCCAGTGGCTTCATGCCTATGGCGGGACTAGATCTCACAGTCTCCTGGTTTCTAAGCCAGCTCTTTAAGCACTGCACCAGAACCAACTCTCCAATTCTCTGCTAGGCAGGATACAAGCAATAATTGTGTGCAAGAAACATTGAGTAACTTCAACCGATACAGAAACTAAGTAAAATGGGAAGAATAAGAATATCCAAACTCCAGTTTTTGAAATACACAGTATCTAATCGTCAGAAACTGCCAGTTTTGGAACAAGAACGGGTTCAATGAAAACTGCTGGAGAATTTAAAAGCATGATCCCAATTCCCTATAAGTTCCCAATTTAATTGACCTCACCCCATTCTTAAGAGGTCTGTAAGGGGCGTGCATAAGTGCACAATCGTGCCTACTGTCCCTGTGCTATTGTCCCCATTTATTCGTACATATTTCCTGTATTCTTACTCATGCTTATACTTATACCTATTATCTTGTAAGCGATTGACAAATCAAATCAAATGAATAAAATAATTCCATTTTGGGGTGGTGGTCATTTCTCTGCCTCTGTGCCTTTTCTTCCCCTGGCCAAAGGTCTCTGTGTATTCAAATGCAGCAAAACAACAACAGCAATAAGGAGGAAGAGGAGGAGGAGGAGGAGGAGGAGGAGGAGGAGGAGGAGGAAGAGGAAGAGGAGGGAGGATACCTAGGATGCTGGCAGCAACCCATATCAACCATCAGTGCTGTTCAATAATATTTGTGATACATTTTAAGTGTTCAGTTGATTGAGTTTCATGTTTCATGAAATACACATTTGTGTTGTCATTATCATTCTAACAAATGGGTGTGGGTGTTTTTTTTTTGCAAAATATTTTTTTTCTTCATCACACCCCTCCAACTAGTCCCCTGGATAGGTTTAGCTGAGAGAGAGAAGAACTATCTCCAAGTCACTCAGTGAGTTTCCACTAGGTCTCCCCAATCGTAGCCTAAAACCTTAAAACACATTCTCCTAAAGGTGCTTTTCCAAAAAGCAACTGGACTTCCTTGGTTTTATTCCTTTGAAAAGATCTCGCTTCTCATCCAAGAAGCTTCTTTAGTTCAGAACTCTCGGACTCAAAGGGAAAAAAAAAAACCCAACCAAACAAGAAAGTCCAGTTGCCTGTTGGAAAAGCACCTTTCGGACAACCATGACCTGGATGATTGAAAATCTCCAGGAATGTCTAACCATATTGGTTTCTCACCCAGAAAGCTACAAAAGAAAGAGAATTTCCGAATTCCCAATGCTTTTAATAGGGAGGCCTCTAGTGGAAGGTCGAGGATAGAGGCAGATATTGGAAGAAATGGAAAGAGGCTGCAGATGGATCTTCCCGAAAAAGGTCATGCAATGTCTTGAAGAGAAAGAACACACAGCTGTATTCTTCGGGAAGCAGTGCACCAGCATTGTACAGCGTGTGTGTGTGTCAGAGACAAACTGCAGGAAAGCTATCATGAAACAGCCAGGAATTGGAAGCTGGAGGGATGAGAGCCGATGGTGCCTCTGCAGCAGAAGGAGCAGAGCTGGGTCTAAAGCAGGGGTCTCCAACCTTGGCAACTTTAAGACTTATGGACTTCAGCTCCCAGAATTCCTCAGCCAACAAAGTTGCCAAGGTTGGAGACCCCTGCTCTAAATATATCGACTATAAAGCTTTGCTGGCTGAGGAATTCTGGGAGTTGAAGTCCACAAGTCTTAAAGTTGCCAAGGTTGGAGACCCCTGATCCAAAGCTCTACAGCCAGGAGTGCCTACATTCAATGCCCTTAAGAAAAACCAAAACACAACCCACCCGCCAGCTCCTGCTGATTTTATGGACCAGCCCTGTTGTTTTCATGGCAACAATATGGAAGTTTACCACTGCCGCCTTCTAGGCCAAGGGCGTCAAACTCGATTACATTGAGGGCCGCATCAGGGTTGTGTTTGACCTTGGTGGGGGGGCAAGGGGGGGCGTGGTCAGCTCGACATCGCTCGTGTCGGGGGCGCCTGTGGTGGCCTGAAGGCTCTGCCAGTGAAAACAGATTCCTGAGCTCTGTTTCTGGCTGTGACGGCTTCCTGCAACCCTCTGCCAGCGAAAGGCCACACACTCAGTGGTGGAATTCAAAAAGTTTTACCACCAGTTTGGTGGGCGTGGCTTGGTGGGCACACTTTGCGCAGGCATAGAGGCGTTTGCGCAAGCGCAGAGGCGTTCCAACTCACCTCCTGCAAGCCTGTAGTCACCCGGTCACATTAGCAGCTACCGCACAGCGATCTGCTGTGATGTGCAAAGCACCTGCACTTCAAAAGCAGGGGATAACGGTGAGTATGGGAGCCCAGGTGGACCCAACAGCAGAGCGGTGGAGAGAACTGGTTCCGTCTCTGCTGCTCATCGCCGCTACTGGCTCGGCAGAACCGGGCTGAACCAGTACAATACCACCACTGCACACGCTGCCTTTCCAAGCTCTGTTTTTGCTCACAGATGCACCGCGGGCCTTTGCTGTTTCCAGGGGGCCACCGCAGGCCAGATCTAAGCACCCCTGGAGAGGATATGGCCTGAGGGCCTTGAGTTTGACACCCTTGTTCTCAACCTTAGCCCTTTTTAGGATGTGTGGACTTCAACTCCCAGAATTCCTTAGCCAGCCACAAAGGTCTGACTACCAGCCAACAAAAATATTCCATTTTTCCTTCCATAATAACAAGGGGTGCGTGTGTTTGAGCCTTTCCTGAAATTTTGTTCAGCACACCACCGTGCCTACCGTTCTTGTCTTAAGGTTCCCTTTTATTGATATCTATGTCAGAGGTGGTATTCAGCAGGTTCTGACCTGTTCTGGAGAACTGGTAGCGGAAATTTTGAGTAGTTCAGAGAACCGACAAATCCCACCTCTGACTGGAGATTTTGCAGTATCCTTCTCTTGCCACGCCCACAGAACCGGTAGTAAAATTTTCTGAATCCCATCACTGATCTATTTCATGTATTAATAATCATGTTTATACTTACATATATTATCAAATGCATGCTTGATAAATAAATAAAAAAATAAAAAAGTCAACCAGTTCGAAGACCTCAGTGCTGTGTTTGCATTATGTCCTCATCCTGGTAAGGTTGTCATTTTTGTTGTTGTTGTGGAGCTTAGTAAGTTTTTCATTCTCAGCAACTTCATGGTTTGGGCTAATGTACAAACCAGGGGTGGGATACTACCGGTTCTGCCTGGCTCTATAGAACCGGTAGCTCTGAAGAATAGCAGACAATGAACCGGTTCTGTGTCTGCTGCTGTTTGGCCCACCTGCCCACCCGGGCTCTTACCTGTCCTTTATTTCCTGCTTTTTCAACTTCAGCTGCTTTGCCTGGCACAGCTGAGGTTGAAAAAGCAGGAAAAAAGTGGTTTTTCAAATGCTGCGCACCCACGCACAGCGCTTTTTAGCTGTCCGGGCAGCACAGCTTAAGGTTTTTTTCCACATGCACGCAGGAAAACGTAGTCATCGAACCAGTAGTAACACCAGTTGAATCCCACCCCGGTACAAACCCAGGAAGTGGGCTAATTCAATAACAAAAATCATGATGTATGAACAGAGCCAAAGTTTCAGCAGAGACAGAACCAGGTTATAACCCTCCCCGATTGAAGGTATGGGTTGTTTTTGACTTACAACAATTCACCAGTGACCATTCAAACTCCTCAACAGCGCTGAAAAATTGACTTATGGCCGTTTGTCACACTCACAACTGTAGCAGCCTCCCCATGGTCACATAATCAAAATTCGGATGCTTGGCAACTGACAACTTGGCAATTTTTTTTCCTGTTTCTTTTTACTTTGGGTTTGGGGTTTTTTTTTTTTGCATGTTTAGAATGCTGAAATTTGAAACAAAAACAAACAGTGATTACATTTAAAAACAAAAACCATGTTACTAACTTAAAACCCCTGCAGTGATTCACTGAATGATGGCGGCAAGAAAACTAGTAACACGGGTCAAATTTCACTTCACAACTGTCTCCTTTAGCCACAGACATTTTGGGCTCAACCGTGGTCTTAAGTCGAGAGCCAGGGAAAGCCGGCTACTGCCGGAGCATGCTGCAGCAGCTCCTCTTGGTTTTATCTTATTTTATCAACTCTTAGTACTCCTTTTTATTGAAATAAGATTTTGGGGAGAAGATAACAATGTAGACCAAAACGCAGACAAAAGTTTTTGTTTTGCTGGGGAGTAACAAGGCATGGGAAAAAGAAAGAAGCGCCATGGCACCAGCCCAGCATCTCTCCCACCAGTGAAGACTGCAAAATTGTGTGTGTGTGTGTGTGTGTATAGTTCAAAACTTTTTTTGAACTATTACCATCTAGCAGACGGTACAGAATAATAAAAACAATGACAAATAGGCTGAAAAACAGCTTCTATCCCAGGGCAGTAACTCTGTTGAATTCTACTGTGTAGTGCAGTGTTGGTGTGGTGTTGGGGTTTTTTGGTTCAATGTATGGAGGGTGAAGGATGTGTTTATTTTCATGGTCATGATGTGCACTAAAGTTGGTGTTTGATTTCATTGTACGAGGTGCAATGACAATAAACTAAACTAAACTAAACTAAACCTAAAACTAAACCAACCAAGAATTGAGGAGCACTTTGCTGGCAAGAGATCTGTAAGTAAAACTAACCATCCCCCCTCCATTTCCAATAATCTTGAGGAGTTAGTACGGGGCCTGCAAAGAGTTCTGACAAAACAGCAGATATTAGACTTTCCCGACCTGATGGGCGAGGAGCAAAATGACAGCCAGATTTTTTTTTTCACAAACAACTAAGACAGTTACAGCTGATATGGAGACTGTGGTCTTAAGTCGAGGACTGCTGCCTGTCGTCTTTGGCCACTTGGAAGACTCTTTGCTGCCCACAGCCTCGGAGTCTCATCGCACGAAGCAGGTGTGCCCAGACGGGTAGGTTTCTACTTCTAGCCTCAGCGGCTCTTGGCACAGCTTGTGATGCAAAATACGGTGCTCATCCACCCACCCAGCACCTGGCCGACTTCCTCTGCCTGTAAGTGTGGAAGCTGTTGCTTCAGAGCAGGGGTGGGGGACCGGTTTCCTGTTGAGGTTTGCAAGAGTGGAAATCTATCCGGGTTTATAGTTTCAGCAGTGGGCACAGCGAAGGTCAGAAGTGGGTGGTGGGGGTCAAGGCAGGGAAGGACTCTAGGTATGATTCAGCCTGCTCTCGGGGGAGGGAGGGCAATCCAAAGGGTGTTCTCCCCTGACCTGCCCTGGGAGCACAGAGGAGTTCCAGTTGATTATACATTAGATGTCGAGGCAGGAAGGAGAACATCTGAAGGATCCTGCCTGGTGTGTGTCATATTTACCTTGCTGGTTTCAGTTCCTTGCTTTTGCTACGGCACATGAAGATGACAAAGCCCCCATGAGATGCAGCTCACCCCCCCAAATGAGTTTCCTGCTGCCCGTGCACAGGACATGCGGAGACCCCACCTGCTTCAACTCGAGGCAGGGAAGAGAGCGTCTTTTATCAACTCCTGTTGAGCTACCCACCCACTCAAGGGACTTTTTTTAGCTGATGGAGAGAAGAGGTTGGCTTCTTCGTGCATTGGGTCTTTGCTTTCTGGCTGTGTTTATTCAGACTATAGCAACATTCCTCCCTCTAGTTCGGGGGTGTCGAACTCGATTTCATTGAGGGTTGCATCAGGGTTGTGGTTGACCTCGGGGGAGGGGGGTGGCCGTGTGTGTGTGTGTGTGTGTGGTCAGCTTGACGTCACTCATCGAGGCTCCGTTTCCAGCCACGGCAGCCTCCTGCAGCCATCTGCCAATGAAAACAGAGCCCAGGAGAGCTGCACGTAGCCCTCTCGAGCTTCGTTTTCATTGGCAGAGGGCTGCAAGAGGCTGTCGTGACTGGAAACGGAGCCCGGGAGGCATCCGTGTGGCCCTCTCGAGCTTCGTTTTCACTGGCAGAGGGCTGCAAGAGGCCGTCGTGACTGGAAACGGAGCCCGGGAGGCATCCGTGTGGCCCTC
>NW_020769327.1:4231012-4284717 GCF_900518735.1 Pseudonaja textilis | reverse complement strand
CTGGCTGAGGAATTCTGGGAGTTGAAGTCCACAAGTCTTAAAGTTGCCAAGGTTGGACACCCCTGCCATAGTTGCAAATGGCGATCACGCAACCTGAGAATGCTGCAGCCATTGTAAAGGTGTGTTGGTTGTCAAGTGCCTGAATTTTGATCACATGAGCAGTCAAAAAATGTGATCACTGGTTGATATCACTTTTTCAGGGCCACTGTAATTTTGAAGGGTTGCAACGCAAACGGCTGTGGAAAGTAGTTTTAAGCACTGCATTTTATCCTGTTCTGGGAGAGAATAATCTGTATTATTGAAAATCCTTTTGCTTTGAAGGTTCAGGAGCCCTGTCCCTTGTAGTTTCTGGCCATCCTGAGCAGAGACTTCCATTACAAACCCCAACAATGTCAAAATAATGACCTGTGCCATGACATCATTATAAAACAATGACACAGAGCTTGTAATGCCAGGCAATTCAAGTCTGCACATTGCTTGTTTTGCACAATAAAGAAAGAATGTAGGTGTTGTGGTTTGCCCCCATTGGATATCTATTACTTTAGGGGAGGGATAATCCTGATCATTATTGCAATCATCAGCAGATTTGTTCATTTAACTGTTAAGTTTATAATAGTTACATAATTCCAATGGATTTGGGGCAGGGTAAAACTCTTGACCCCCCAAATCCTTTACGGATAAAACCTAAAACCACACAGACAGCCCTAAATTATCTAAAAATAACACAAATAAACTAAACAAAATAGCTCATTCATCCCCTGCCCCAACACCCAAAACAACAAAATGATAATCCCAGGCCTCGGCCCAAAACTAGGTTTTTAAGACTTTTGTGGAACCCTAGGAGAGGAGCCACTGTCCTTTTTACTTATTAAATTTATACGCTGCCCCATCTCACTCTGCAAAGTGACTCTGGGCAGCTTACAATTAAAGTTGTAGGAAATTAGCACCCGCCCCTCTCCTGGAAAATTGAAATAGCCTAGGAAATATTAAAAAGGCAGAATATTTCCCCTAAAAAGAATAGAAATTCAGAAGCAGAAACTCACCTCAGAAGTAGAAGCTCACCCCCAATTTTGTTAATGGGTGGGCCATTAAGGCCTAGGCCAGAATACTTTACATAACAAAGATCTCCAGGTAAAACTATAGCAATTGCCAAAATCCCTTTTAAGGGCATAATCACCCAGCAAGGCTAGACCAAGACTGGAACTCAGGACAGCCTACAGAGTTGCCCCTGGGAGTCTGACAACCAATTAGAATACAAGCTCCAATTCAAATCCCAACAGAGATTATAAAACCCAGGCACTCTCAGCAACTCAGTTCTTCTTCACCTTCTCTTCTCACCTTTTTTGATCTCCAAGCCATGTGGTCCTCCTGTCCACCATTAAACCTTCTAAGCAGCCTCCATGTTTCCAGTGTCTTTTTCCCCACTTGGAACTGAACCCAGAAGGATATTTCTTTCAACAAAGCTATAAATATTAAAAACTTTAGATGGAAAGAGAGAGAGAAAAAAGCAAAACCAGCGATTGGTACAGTGATAGGATCTTCCCTGTTAGTCCACCAGCCATCTCCAATAGATAAGTGTGCCCATCAGGATTCAGAGGCAAGCAGCCAAGCCAGGTTTTGGCCAGTCAGAGGTGAAGAAGCTTCTTGGATGAGAAGCAAAATGCCTTCAAAAGAAAACAAACAAACAAGGAAGTCCAGTTGCCTTCTGAAAAAAGCTCCTTTGGGACAACCATGACCTGGATGACTAAGAATCTCTACAGACTTTTAGCTATACGATTGGGATGAACACCCTTTGAATGAAGTAGGAATGGATTTCCAGAGGAAAAACTGCAGACCATGAGGACTAGCACTACTCAGGTGACCCTGAGGACAGAGATAAACCTCCAAGTGGCCTCAACGACCTTCTAAAAGGATGCAAATGACCAGCTGTCTGCAAGGAATATAAATCCTTCCACACTACACTATCCTGTCAGAGCTGAAGAAGCTTCTTGGATGAGAAGCAAAATGTCTTCAAAAGAAAAACCAAAAACAAGAAAGTCCAGTTGCCTCCTGAAAAAAGCACCTTTAGGACCCTTCCAGACAGCATATTGCTGGGCAGAGGCTGTCACAGAGGAGCGTGGCCTCAGCAGAGAAGCCCCACCAGCCCAGAAAAACGTGCATTCCAGCCCTAATGTCAGCTGTCTCAACTTGCTCAGTTAGAAAAGAAACTCTCAAATCCACTGTTAGCGAAAATGCACTTTACTAAAGCCAAGTGGTTACGGTGCAGCCAAGCCGAATCTGGTTTTTTCCTCGCCCAAAACATCTAGTTAACTCTTCTCTCCTCTCTACCACCTTTTCCCCTGTCCAATTTCATTCAAACAAATTGTTTTGGTAACAGCCCCTGGTTTGGCAGGCTGGAGGGTGTTGCATTCCATGCAGTGGTGGGATTAAAAAAAAATTCTTTACTGCGGCTTTGAGGTTTTGGCTTTGTGGGCGTGGCAGGGGAAGGATACTGTAATCTCTCCATTCCCTCCCACCCCATTAACCTGCTTTCCAGCTCTGTTCTCCTGTGCAGGGCAACCAAAGAAGACCCAGCCAATCAGCTGGGACTCAATGGGAGGCAGAGAATAGGTGGGGGCGGGGCCAGTCAGAGGTGGGATTGTCCGGTTTTCTGAACTACTCAAAATTTCCACTACTGGTTCTCCAGTACTGGTCAGAACCTGCTGAATGCCACCTCTGATTCCATGGTGTAACCTTGAACTGACGTCTTTCAAGGGATGGCATGACGTATAGTTTCAATTCCTCTTATCCCAACCCCTTACCTTACCTTCTTACAGCTCCCTCCCCCCCATTGCATATGGCAGACTGGCATCTATTGAAGCATGGTTGGTGTAGCAGGATGATAGTCCTGACACCTGATTTTAGGCTGTGTTTAGTCCTTCCTCCTATAGGCTAGTCCCATATGCTTGTAGGAGCCTGATCTTCCCTCTCCAAAAGTCCTATCCCCGTGGCCCCAACAGGCAATGCTTAATTAGAGGGCCATGGCAGAATATAGGATCAGGGCCTGGTTCCCACCCCACACAAACTCTCTTCCTTTCCTCAAAGCCTCCTGCCTCTTAGTGGACAACCAGCTAAATATGAGCCAGCAGTGTGCAGTGACAGCCAAAAGAGCTCATGCAATCCTAAATTGCATTAACAGAGGGATACAATCAAGATCCAAGGGTGGTACTAATACCACTCTATAAAGCCTTAGTAAGGACACATTTAGAGGACCCGTTTTGGTCACCACACTATAAAAAGATGTTGAGGCTCTAGAAAGAGTGCAGAGAAGAGCAACCAGGATGATTAGGGGACTGGAGGCTAAAACATACGATGAACGGTTGCAGGAACTGGGCCTGGCTAGTCTAGAGAAGAGAAGGACCAGGGGAGACATGATAGCAGTCTTCCAGTATGTGAGGGGCTGTCACGGGGGTGGGGATCAACCTGTTTTCCAAAGCACCTGAAGGCAAAGAATAATGGATGGAAACTGAACAAGGAGAAAGATTCAACCTAGAAATAAAGAGAAATTTTGTGACAGTGAGAGCAATCAACCCATGGAACAGAAGTTGCCTTCGGAAGTTGTGGGAGCTTCATCACTGGAGGCTTTCAAGAAGGGATTGGACTGCCCTTTGTCAGGAATGGTGTGGGGTTTCCTGCTTGGGCGGGGGGTTGGGCTAGATGACCTACAAGGTCCCTTCCCACTCTGTCAACCTGTTCTCTGTTAACTCAGGGAGCAGGGCAAGGCCTCCCTTGCTGCTGGTGCTCAGCTGCGCCAGCTGCTTTGCCCTTGTGAGCTTGCAAGCGGCAAAGCAGGAGGCCCGTGGGCGGGAGGAAGAGCCGCCTGGGCGTGGGTGTTGAGGCCGGGCTGAGTGGCAGGCTGGTCCGGCACCAGGTGAGCAGAGATGGGGTGCAGCAGGCGCAGCAAACAGGACACCGCAGAGATGCAGAGATCAGATTAGTCACCTACAGCTGTGAGGCAGCAGCACAGCAGCTAATAAAAGACCCAAATGTTTCCTGTTGTCTTTTTTTTTTCGCTGACACCCGCCCACCTGACCTCACGCCCCAGTTGCAGGAGAGAGAACGGCAGGCAGAACCCAAAGAAGAAAATAAGACAAGAGTCTCTCTGGGCAGAACACGCTTTCCCTGTTTATCAAATTAAGCCATGTTTCTCGGCTCACATAATACAGTTAGTCCTCGACTTGACTATCATTTCTTTAGTGACCAAAGTTACAGCAGCTGTGAGGAAACAGACTGACCGTTTTTCACACTTACAACAATTGCAGCCTCCCCGTGGACACGTGGTCAAAATCCAGACACTTGGCCAATGACTCCTAGGTATGACGGTTGCATTGTCCCGGGGATCTCCTTTTATGACCTTCAGATGAGCAAAGTCAGTGGGCGAACTGGATTCAATTAACGCTGAGTTGACAATGGCGATAATTCACTTAATAACGGTGGAAAGAAAGCTCGTACAACAGTGGTATTCAGCCAGTTCTGACCAGTTCTGGAGAACTGGTAGTGGAAATTTTGAGTACTTTGGAGAACTGGCAAATACCGCCTCTGACTGGCCCCTCCCCCGTCTATTCTCTGCCTCCCGAGTCCCAGCTGATTGGCTGGGTCTTCTTTGGTTGCCCTGCAGAGGAGAACGGAGCTGGAAAGCAGGTTAGTGGGGTGGGGAGGGAATGGGGATTTTGCAGTATATCCTTCCTCTGCCATGTCCACCAAGCCACGCCCACCAAGCCACACCACACCACACCCACCAAACCACGCCCACAGAACCAGTAGTAAAAAAATTTGAATCCCACCACTGTCCTACAATGGGGCAAAACTCGCTGAACAACGGTCTCGCTTGGTGACAGAAATGTTGGGCTCCGTTGTAGTTGTAAGTGGTGGATTACCCACATCTTCCATGAAAAGTGGGGTAGATGGGTTGGTCCTGCACAACTGGCTAAGAGGCAGGAAAGTCCAGGTGAAAATGAACCAGGATTATCTTGTGCCAAGCCAGCCCTTTCATTGGGTCAACACAGCCCAGGAAAAAACACACAAGCATGATAATCGGACAACAATGGGGACGATCTTAAATCCCCCAATGTCATCCTGGGCCACCAACAAAAGCCTTATCTGGAAGCAGCTGAATCCCCACTGTTTGTCCTAGCTAAGCCCCAGATGTTGCTGGCAACAATTCAATAGGACTGAGTGAAGTAATAGGATCATAGGATCTCCTTGAACTTTTCAAGGGCTAGGTTTTGACTCAGCAGTTGCAAAACCGATCTTTCCTCCCCTCCCTTCTTGATACTGTTGTTCAGGAAATGTCAACCAACAGCCATCTGATAACAGGTGAGATAAACTGATTAGAAGGGAGAAAATAATCTAAGCAGGCAATAAATATGTAAGTTTTCAAAGCAGCTGATTATTCCACATAGAGAGGAAACAACCTCTCTCTCTCTCTCTGTGTGTGTGTGTGTGTGTGTGTGTGTGTGTGTGTGCGTGTGTGTGTTCAGAAAAAAAATCAGATAATATAGCCTGACTGGGAATGTCTCACAATGCATAGAAGCACAGAGAAGGGAGTAATTTAAGAGATAATCCGGTCCAACACCCGGCAGGATACACATGACTATAACCATTCCTGATAGATGATGATCCAATTAGTTGCTCCCTCACAATTAAAAATACTTCTTTGCAGAAAACAGCCTCATAACTTCATAAGGTTGTTTTTTCTTCCCCTTTCAAAAGAGGCCCTTCTGGTGTTCTCTTTTATTCTCAATGTCCTTGAAAATGTCTCTGATAGTGTTTTGACTTGATTGGTGGAGAAAGTGCTCCAACTGATCTGGTTTTCTGCTTGGGGTGTGTGCTATTCGACTTTGATCCAATTTGGGTAATGGACTCTACTTGGATCATTGATCCAATCTGAATCATATTGGGGAAAATCAAATCAGTTCAAAGATCCGGCTGACTTACCCTTCTAACGTATTTAGCTTGAGACAGGCACCCCTATTTTGATCTGTTGTTTTAAGAGAGATGCCGTCAGGTCAAGCAGCATTGCTAGATAAGCTGAAATAGGCAACATTCATCAACTCATAGACTTCAACAAGTTTTGCAGCACATGTCAAAAACTTTCCTTCAAATGTAAGTAGGAAACAAAATCCACTTTGTGAAGCGGGGCAGATATAACAAATGGAAAGAGTATGTTAAACCCCTGCAAAACACAAACAGCATTATATTTATCTATTCAATTTTTATAGCTGCCCCTCTCAATCCAGTCGAAATCAATTGGACCTAGTTTGACTCAGTTGAACTCAACTGGGCACAATTTGATTCAACTGAACTCAAATGGACAATTTACCAGTTTATCTCTTTGATGCCTCCCCAAAAGTTCATTGGAAAATGGCAACTGAAAAACTAATTGTGATGAAGCTCTTATGGCTCCAGATTCTATTTTTTGCATTAAGCCAGTTTTTATGTATGAGATACCTTAAGACCACAGAGATCTGGAAAAAAAAGAAAGTCAGCCTAAATGTACCAGCTATGATAGCTGGGGCATTCTGGGAGTTGAAGTCCATCCAACCTATAATTGCCAAATTTGAAGAACACTGAACCAGTCAAACTTTGATAGCCGCTTCCAACTCTGTGATTCTTTGATTTAATGACTCATCCTTCACATATTTTCCATTCAAAGAGGTTTTGTTCCATTGATGAAGCTTGCACAGCAGCCAGAGATGGAAACCAAAATGCTTAGCTTTGAAAAAATATTTCTAAATTGTTAGCCACGTGGCGCACTCTTAATTCGCACTTTTCTAAATATTTGCAACTGTATTTTGCACCGAACAATTAAACCAGGTGCAAGGGAAACTGCAGGGTGGATGTGGTATTAAGCATTTCCATGCCAAGAGGTGGAATTTGCACTGTTGGTTATCAGCAAAAGAATTAAAACAAATTGCTAGTTTAAAAGAATCTGGGATGTGGCAAAATTATTTGCAAGAACATAAATCCATTCTGATATATAAAAAGTTGTAGATACTTTTAGACACTGGTAAACAGGGCAAAGACACATCCAAGCCAGGGTCTTACAATTTTTTACAAAATGAAAAGATTTAATGTCAACAGTTGAACAAGTATTCCAGTCAGACCCACGCTGTGACTATGAAGACACCAGGGGTCTTCAAACTTGGCAGCTTTAAGACTTGTGGACTTCAACTCCCAGAATTCCTCCTCCAGTCATGTTAGTTCAGTAATTCAGGAAGTTGAAGTCCACAAGTCTTAAACTTGCCAAGTTTGAAGGCCCTTGCTTCAGACAATCAAATTGAACGTATAAAGAGGGTCTCTCACATTCACTTAATCTACATACAATTACCATATTTCTATGGAAATTCTCAGTCATCCAGGTCACGATTGTCCCCAAACTGCTTTTTCAAAAGACGTTGTTTTTCCTTGAAGATGTTTCACTTCTCATCCAAGAATGGAACTGAAGAAGCCCCTGGGATAAAAAGCAAAACGTCTTCAAGGAACATCAAAGTCCATCTCGCCTTTTGAAAAAGCATCTTTGGTATAACTACCATATTTCATTTAAAATATATTAAATCTTTTACTTTTTCTTTCTTGAGTGACCATGTTGAGTTGAGGGCTTGAAGCCAGTTTTAAGCTACTTCAGAAGCTCAGTTTAGGGCAGATAACAAAATCTCTACTACAGGCACTTAAGATAGCTGCAAATAGCCCCCTTGGCAGTTGCTAGATTGCCTGACCTACCTAATTTTTAAGGGCTGAACAGGGACAATGCACCAGTGGTAAGATTCAATTTTTTAAACTACTGGTTCTGTGGGCGTGGCTTGGTGGGCATGGCAGGGGAAGGATATACTGCAAAATCCCCATTCCCTCCTCACCCCACTAACCTGCTTTTCAGCTCTGTTCTCCTGTGCAGGACAACCGAAGAAGACCCAGCCAATCAGCTGGGACTCGGGAGGCGGAGAATAGATGGGTGGGACCAGTCAAAGGTGGGATTTGCTGGTTTTCTGAACTACTCAAAATTTCTGCTACCGATTCTCCAGAGCTGGTCAGAACCTGCTGAATACCACCTCTTGTCCATAGGGATGCTGCAAAGGTTGTGAGAAAAATGGTCACAAGCCACTTTTTTTTCCAGTGCTTTTATAATTTTGCACAATGGCTAAACAAATGTAACTTGAGGATTACCTGCAGTTTTGTCTCCTCCAGAGGTGGTATTCAGCAGGTTCTGACTAGTTCTGGAGAACTGGTAGTGGAAATTTTGAGAAGTTCAGAGAACTGGCAAATCCCACCTCTGACTGGAGATTTTACAGTATCCTTCCCCTGCCATGCCCACAGAGCTGGTAGTGAAAAAATTTGAATCCCACCACTGGTGCATTGTCTTTGCTGGCTGAGGAATTCTGGGAGTTGAAGTCCACAGGTCTTAAAGTTGCCAAGGTTGGAGACCCCTGGTTTAAACCACCTGAGACTGTTGAGAATGGGAGACACCATCTTGCACCATCCTTAGCAGATGGTTCCATTCATGGAGATGGAGAAGAGACCAGACTTGTATTTGCCCACTGTGAGGGGCCACAGAGGTCAATGCCCTCTATTTAAAGATGACCTATTTAAAGGTCATCAAGTGATATTTGCACAGGGGTGGGATTCTAGCAATTCGGCCTTGTTCAGATGAACCGGTAGCTCCGAGGATCACCTGTGAGTGAACTGGTTTGGTTTGCTCCGATGATCAGCTGTTGGGCCCACCCTCTAATCTGTGCTTTATATCCTGGTTTTCAAGCTCAGCTGATTCACGCAGCACAGCGGATTGCCACGCGTCAGCGGTTTAACACAGAGAGATTGTTGGAGAAGGCCAGTAGCAAATGCTCTGCGCGTACACGAGCGTGCGCTCACTGAATTGGTCGTTACACCGGTTGAATCACACCTCTGGGTTTGCAGCTTGATATGACACATCATTATCAATACCATCCAGAGTCATTTCCATGAGCAAGATGGGTGGTCTCTAAATTGGATAAAATACATATATGCTGATGAGACTCAGCTTTGGATTTTAATCTCAGGCTGAGCTGGTGATACCTTTGAAGTCTCGACCTGGTGCTTGGAGGCTACGAGGGCCTGGATGGGAAGGAACAGGCTGAAATTATATCCTAGCAAGATAGGATTGCTGTCCATCCATCAAGGTTCTCTACCTCCCTTCTGGATTGCTCTTAAAGAATTAGGTCCCTCCAGGACTTGTGACGTGTGAAGAACAACAGGTGGAGGCTGTCACCATAGAGTCCTTCCTTGGCTTCAGCTGGAGCTGCAGATGCAGTTTTCCCTTAGGTGAAAAGGCCTAGCAAGAGTGACTCATGCTGTTGTCACCACCTGCTTAGACAATTGCGACCTGGTCTATATAGGTAAAGGTTCCCCTCGCACATACGTGCTAGTCATTTCTGGCTCTAAGGGGTAGTACTCATCTCTATTACAAAGCCGAAGAGACAGTGTTGTCTGAAGTCATCTCTGTGGTCATGTGGCTGGCATGACTAAACCTTCCCACCAAAGTGGTCCCTATTTTTCTCCTTGCATTTTGACGTGCTTTCGAACTGCTAAGTTGGCAGAAGCTGGCACAAGTAACGGGAGCTCACTCCGTTACATGGCGCTAGGGATTCGAACTGACAAACTGCTGACATTTCGATCGACAAGCTCAGCGTCTTAGCCACTGAGCCTGCCTTTAAAGACTTCTTGGAATCTACAACTGGTTCAAAGTATGGCAGACCCTTTCTTGCCCTCTAGAATTCCCTCCAGACCTGAACAATGGGGCAAATGTTTTGGATCGCTTCCTCCTCAGGCCTCCGTTGTCCACAAAAGGAATCTTGGCGAGCTGTATTTTTTGCATCTCTAAATCTAACCTATCTTGATGCTTTCCTTCCTGTTGAGTTTCACAATTTAGGGCCAGAATAATGCATAAGTTCTCATTACTGGTGGTTTGTTAGGTTTGGTGTCTGCATGGAATTTTGATGTTGTTGTCTAAGCCTACTTTGAAAATTGTAAGGCAGACAGGGAGGGAGGAACCATGGCTGAGTCAAAAAAAACCCCACACAATCAGACCTAAAGATGGCTTCCAGATGCTTAGGACAATAGTTATTGCATTTAAAGGCTGCTGCATCTTCTAGTAAAAGAAGAAGGGAAATGGCATTGTGTGTCACCGAGGAGATTTTCCCCAAAAATCCCAGAATAAAGGGTCACCCAGAATTCTCATCCAAGAAAAGAAACTTCTTGGATAAGAAGCCAAACATCTTCAAAAGAAAAAAAAAACAAGAAAGTCCAGTTGCCTCCTGAAAAAGCACCTTTGGGACAACCATGATCTGGATGATGGAGAATCTCTACAGACTGTCACCCAGAATGCAAGAAGGGTGGCTCAACAGCACCCCTTTTTGTAGGCTCAAGTCTCTTCTGGGATGCCTAAGGTCCGGGATTCTACCTTAGGTTTCCATTTTTAGGGTCTGGGGGATGTTAACAGGTGAATGAAGGGCCAAAGTCTTCATTTCAGCCCTTCAGAAAATGACTCCTCCCCAAACAATCTAGATCAGAGGTCTCCAACCTTGGCTGCTTTAAGACTTATGGACTTCAACTCCCAGAATTCCTCAGCCAGCAAAGCTCAATATGAAACTGGCTGAGGAATTCTGGGAATTGAAGTCCACAAAGTCTTAAAGCGGCCAAGGTTGGAGACCCCTGATCTAGATCCTGTCCCAATTTTGGAGTGTGGGTCTCACTACACCAGCCAAGGCTCAGTGTGATCCTTGAGCCAACAAAAGTTGCATACCAATGTAGGACTTTTCTTGCCACACTTGTTAAGTGAATCATTACAAATGTTAAGTTACAGGGACGTTAAGTGAATCCAACTTCCCTGTTGACTTTGCTTGTCAGAAGGTCACATGACCCCAGAACACTGCAACCGTCACAAATGAAAGTCAATTGCCACGCGTCTGAATTTTAATCATGTGACCTTAGGGATGCTGCATAGGTGTGAAAAACAGTCCTACGTTATTACTTTTTTTCAGTGCCGTTGTAGCTTTGAACAGTCACTAAATGAACTGTTGTAAGTTGATGACTCCCTGTATTATGCCAACCCAGGGCATTTGGGTTAATTTAATGGTCGATCAGAAAGGTCGGCAGTTTGGCGGTTTGAATCCCTAGTGCCGCGTAACAGAGTGAGCTCCCGTTACTTGTCCCAGCTTCTGCCAACCTAGCAGTTCAAAAGCATGTAAAAAAGGCAAGTAGAAAAACAGGGACCACTTTGGTGGGAAAGGAACAGTGCTCCGTGCATCTTCGGCGTTTAGTCATGACCACAGAGACGTCTTCGGACAGCGCTGGCTCTTCGGCTTTGAAACGGAGATGAGCACTGCCCCCTAGAACCAGAAATGACTAGCACGTATGTGAGCGGGGAACCTTTACCTTCATTCTGGTGTAGCATGCTTGCCCCAGCCTTGATAAATCAAGGACTACCTATAATATGATTTTTTCCCCTTTTATGTTCCTGCTATGTGTGGGATCTTTCCTACTTGTTCTTCTAAGTGGGATCCTGGATTTTTGCCGTGAAGGTTTCTCCCACCAGAATTAACGAACCAGAGACCTGGGAAGCCAAAAGCTGTTTTTTTCAAAGCCTTCTTGATTCATGCCATTCCTGTGTTAGGATCTACCCTCATTATTTCCTGTTGTGAATCACCTGAAGTTTTAAAAGCAGGTAATTTGCTCATCCCAGTGGACTTTGAAAGGAAGGACTCGGCCATGGCTTTTATCCAATCATGGTTGCTAGAACTGGAATGTGGGAGATTTATAATATGATGGCCTTGATCCACACGATAAGCTGTTTCACCCGTCATCGCAGCTGGAGTGGCAATGATTAATGACAGAGAAATGTCTTCCTGCATCAGCACAGATGTGTTCTGCTTCTAAAGTTAAGCCGCCCGTCAAATTACCTTAATTTCTTTCTTTTCTTTTTTCTTTTTCCAAACATTTCCAGGCAAAAAGAAGGATCCTGAATGATTTGCAGCATTCTTTATTCAGCCAGAAATGGCACATTTGCACCCACAGATAAAAGGAATTGGAGACTGATACAGCAACCTCGGTTGTTACGCAGCTGCTTTCCAGTTTAGAGGGAATAAAGAGAAGTAAATTCGGAAACAGCAATTTCAGAAACCAAAAAGATAAGTAGAGATAAGAGAAAGTTAATTCTTAGGCTTTCTAACATCCTTCTTTAAAACTGGGAAGGTCATGGCGGGCTCAAGGCTGCCAGCAACTTCCTGGATTGTTGTTGACATGATGATTCAGAGGTTTCTTAAGAATCAGGGAGGCTATAATCTTTACATCCTGTTTTTGAAAAAATAATACAAGAATTCCAGGTCCCTGATGAGAGAGAAAGAATCTTTAAAAGTTTGTTCTCTGGGGCAGAATTTACCAATGTTGGCAACTTTTAAGACTTGCGGACTTCAACTCTGGCTGGGGAATTCTGGGAGTTGAAGTCCTTAAGTCTCAAAGTTAGCAAAGTTAGGAAACCCTGCTCCAGGCCATTTTATCTTTTGCATCAGGCCTTGGCTAAACGTCTTGGGAGTCTGTTCTCTCCATGTTTGATGGATCTGCTTGCTTGTTTTCCTCTTTTATCTTTTTCCAGTTTGCAAGTTTAAGAAAGGCTACAATCATTATGCTTACTTTTTGTAGCTTAGGCAAACAGCGCCCTCAGCTGGCAGTCTCTGGAATATACTACCGTATCTGTCAGGAAGGGACATTTCTCCTTTGCCAGTGAAGATCAGTTAAATGTCTATCTTTAAAATCGTTTCGGTATGCCATTCCTCCCACTTAAGGATACTGTAGACAGCATAGGAAGATCTTTTATAGCAGGTCAGACTTGCTATCAAGCCCTGGAGTTTTACATGTTTTTCGAAGGCCTACTGGAATGTGGTTGATGAGCCAAATCTTATGAGATAGCCCTACTTCATATTCTCTTTGTATCTGCATGCATGGTGGGAGGCTACATAACCATGTTCCCATGTGGTTTAGGATATCTAATTTGATGGGGGAGGGGGGGCAGTTGGGAAGGAGCACCGGTGGATCACATAACCAGCCCTGGATGAACCCTGTTCATCAATCCTACAATCCTACACTTGATGAATTTGATGAACCGAAGCCGGCCTTCTCAAAAGTCCTACCTGATAATGATGTGTGCCTGCTTGGGAAGCTGGCTGGCCAATCAGTGAGCCAAGTCAAAATAAGGTAAAGGTTCCCCTCGCACGTACATGCTAGTCGTTTCCAGCTATAGCGGGCGGTGCTCATCTCTATTACAAAGCCGAAGAGCCAGCGCTGTCCAAAGACGTCTCCGTGGTCATGTGGCCGGCATGACTAAATGCCAAGGATGCACAGAACGCTGTTACCTTCTCAGCAAAGTGGTCCCTATTTTTCTACTTGCATTTTTTACCTGCTTTCGAACTGCTGGGTTGGCAGAAGCTGGGACAAAGTAACGGGAGCTCACTCCATCCCATGGTGCTAGGGATTCGAACCACTGAACTGCCGACCTTTCTGATCAACAATCTCAGTCTTAGCCACTGAACTATGGCATCCCTTAAGTCAAAATAACAGAATAACGAATGTTGGAAGGAACCTCGAAGGTCTTCTAATCCAACCCCTTGCTCAAGCAGAAGACCGTATACCATTTCAGATAAATGGCTGCCCAATCTCTTCTTCAAAACCTCCAGTGATGAAGCACCCACCACTTCTGAAACCAAACCGTTCCACTGTTTAATTGTATTAATTGCTGTCAGGAAATTTCTTCTTAGTTCTAGTTGGTTTTCTCCTTGATTAAATTCCATCCATTGCTTCTTGTTCTGCCTATCATGTCCTATCATGGAACATTCTCTTCCAATTCTCTTTTTTTCTACAATAAGCACTTTAGGGTCACAATCACACCTGTGGCCTAAACATGCTCAGGCCCCATCCATTTGGTTGATTTAACAACCATTTAGTGACTGTTCAAAGTTACACTGAAAAGAGTGGCTTATGACCGATCCTCACTATTACAATCAAACTGTGATGATCTGGGGCATAGCACAAAGGCAACACAATCAGATAATTGGGAGGAGTCCCTCTGTTAGCTCCAACTTTGCCCGCAATGTCCTGGTTACCTTCTGAGCTGGAGAAAAACTTTCCAAGGAACAGCCTTTGGCTGCAGAGAATCAAGTCCAAAACATGGTCAACAAACACTGTAACTATAAGTCCAATCAAGGCAAAATGAGGTAATTAGTCCGACAGGGCAAGAGAAGGAATGGCAGTAATTCAACACAGTTGGGAAGATGCCAGGAACACAGATAACCAAAGTCAACACAAGATAAACTCACATTTGTTCCCAGCAGATCCCGCACTCAGCATGCATCTCTTTTAAACTCTCTTCCCAGCTGTGGCTAATGAAGGGAATCAAGGCCCTTTCCTCCCCCTAAACCACACAACCCATGTCGCTCTCTTCTCCATTCCTCCCTGCATGCCCTAGGATGAAGAGGGGGTGGGTCTTCCTCTGAATTCCCTCTCCCTTGTTCTACCTCTCCCCTGCTCCGCCCAGCCAAACTTTGCCCTTCCCCAGTTTCCTCCACAGCCAATGGAGCCACACTCCCACTCCATGTCAGCTGTTCGTCTTCCTCCTTGGATTCAGAGTCCGACAGGGGCATGACACACACCACATACCCAAAGTCAAAATTTGGGTGTCAACCCTGAAGCTGACTTGACCGAAGCCATTTTTTACCGCTTCAGTGTTGCCACAGTGTTGGAAGTGGGGGATAGGGAGGGGGGGGACTTGAGATAGAAGGGACTCTGTAGCCAAAACAAAGTATTTTCTCTTGGGAACCAAGGGCATTCTCACACCTGGTCAGAGGAAGATGGAGTGATACTACCCAGCTAACAGTCCGCACTGTGATTTGGATCATGTGACTGACTGTTTTGAGAAAGTAGACAAATTTTTAATTAGGTGAAAACTGGCAGGAGACTTCAGAGTCGGTTTTCACCAAATCTGTGCCAATATGATATTTCTAATAAAGCTATTATTTGAGGAATTTACCAGCCTGGGAGTTTTGCTTGATATGGATCTACTACTTGGAACCCTGACATTGGGTGCTTGGCAACCAGTGTGCATTTACAACAGCTGAAGCTTCCCGGAGTCTGGTGGTCCCCGTTTGCAACCTTCTCAGCCAGCTTCTGACAAGCAAAGTCAACAGGGAACTCCAGATTCACTTAACGAACTTGTGATTCACTTAACAATGGCAGCGATTGGCTAACCGCCCTAGCAAACATGGCAGGTGAGACTCAGTAATGACCTTGCTTAGCAAAAGAAATTCTGATCCCAATTTGGTCATAAGGCAAGGACTATGTGTGTGGCTCTGAGGCTGATTTGCTTTGCTTTGCACAGCCCCCACGAATCTGTGCAGTTTCCGGAGAACTTCAGAAGTTGACTCAACTCTTGTGCCAGTGGGAAAGTTGCACCCAGAGTTTTGCTACATTTTTTGGGAGTGTTGCAGCAGAGTCTGTTTCCATGAGGATTCTCTTGGGATTGCTCTCTCTTCCGGAGATGCAAAGGCACTGTGGTTATTGTGGCAAATCTTCCATCACATGGCTGTTCCACTACAACCTCCCCACCGCCACCTTTCACAGGGAAGCCCACTGGAGTCTCCTTCACACCCCACCGAGAAAAGCACATGAACCAACAGAAGAGCAATGAAGGGCGAAGAGTGCCAGCTAGCTGCCAGTTTTGGTGCTCTACCTTGGCCAGCTGGCTGGTTCAAGGGCAGGAAGCTAAGCTGACTTGCCCGCCCATCCTACTGTACAAAAATGTGGTTTATCATGTAAGCAGTGAGGCGAAACCACCAGCTGTGTAGTAAAGTCCTTTCTACTCCAAGATACTTCATACTTTTGCAAATATTTGAGTTTCCCCAAAGTGGATGATCCTGTCTCTTGTGGCACCATTTTGTTCTGATTAAGGATTCAAATTAAAAAAACACACACATCAGATTCCAACCTAGCGGCATAAAACAGTATTATCTCTACTTACTTAAATAAATTTTTAAAAAAAACCTCCCAAAGAACTGAATTGGCCTTGCAAGTAATTTGATACTGGATATTTACCGTGATAAATAGTGTATACATTTTAAATGAGAGGCTCCACCAAAGGAGGGCTTTCCCCCAGAGAATTGTCAATCCTTTACGATTGTCTGTTGTCCAAAAGAATTGGCTCTTGTGGGACACAAAACATCTCATTACCTGAGAGGCAAGCGAATGCAACTAAAAAGAGAAATGACATTCGAATGCATTTTGGAAAAAAAAAAATGAAGAGAGATGGGGAAATTATGTCATGCCAAAAGGGGTGCTGCAGATCTGTTCAGCCCTTAAGCACCTTGTGGAGGAATTGAGTATCAAAAGATCCAATGGGCTGAGGTAGATTCAGGGTAGAGTGAAAGCTAGATTTTCATTGCAAGCGCCGGTCCTTCACGAGATCAAAAGAGCAAAGTTCTTGTCTGCAGAGTTTTCTTCCTCTAAACCCCAAAGAGAGGGCAAGATAGGGAAGTGGGTTTGGACTAACACAATAGTCCTTGACTTACAAGCATTCGTTTAGTGGACAGCTAAAATTACAAAGGCACTGAAAAGGTGACTTATAATTAGTGTTTGTATTTACAACTCTTGCAGCATCCCTATGATCACGAGATCAAAAGCTTGGCAACTGACAGGTAGATAATAAGATGGTTGCAGTGTCCCAGGGTCGGGTGATGGGACCTTCATGGAAACCTGCATTTGTGACCTTTTCATCCAGCTTCCAACAAGCTAAGTCAATGGGAGAAGCTTGATTCTCTTAACGACTGCATGGTTCAGTTGATTGCAGTGTTTCGCTTAACCACCATGGCAAAAGATCGTAAACTCAGGCATGGTTCACTTAGCAACTGTCTTGCTTAAGCAATGGATATTCTGGTCCCAAGTGCAGTTGTAAGTTGAGGACTATTCCTGCTAGATAACCAAATCCACTGCGAAGATGGAGGAGTCAGAGCTGGCTCCATCCGCTTTCTTGGGGATGGAGAAACAAGGAAAGGGATAAAGGCGTGTGTATTTATCAGCACCTTGTCAGGTGGTCTCAAACATCTGCCTTGGATGGAAATTATAACTATCACCCTCCCACACAAAGCAGTAACATTCACAGTAAAATTCATCCAGCAGGCTGCCCATTTTTTGCCCTGATCCCCAAACCTTAACCAGGACCTACAAGACATAAAAGAAAGGAACAAAGCACCCCCCACCCCCGGTTGCTAAATCACCGTTGAATTACGAAAATGCTAGGCCGCCGGTTGCCATGGTAACTGTTCAAGGGTTATGATTACCGTGGCTCCCAAGGATACTCCCATTGGGGAACTCTTATTTGCCTATGGGGCAGGCCACGCCAGTGCCTTGCAGGCCGCAAAAGCCATCCGGGTTTTTGTGCAGATATTGCTGGTGGTAATCTTCGGCGTAGTAGAATTCGCTAGCCTCCCAGATCTCCGTCGTTATTGGCCCCAGTTGCTTCTTAGCCAACTCCTGCCAAAGAGGAGACAGAAACGCCTTTCAAAGAAAGAACAGATTGAAATTTTGCCCCCCTGCAGGGTCAACCGTGCTTAAGTTCTTCACTTCTAGGTTACAAATAAAAGAAAATACTGATAGCTCGGGATCGAAAGGAAGGATCCTTAGTGCTTTCTGAGCCTGGATGCTTTTTTGAAGACGGTTTCATTACCAAACTAGGTAACATCATCAGTGCTAGCATTCCATTCCCCACCAACCAGTCAGAGCTGAAGAAACTTCTTGGATAAGAAGTGAGACATCTTAAAAAAAAAAACCCCAGAAAGTCCAGTTGCCTCTTGAAAAAGCAACTTTGGGACAACCATGACCTGGATGACTGAGAATCTCCGTAGACATCTGCAAGAACATAACCAAGGTCAGAGAGCACTAAAGACCCTTGTAGTTTATCGTCACTCTCCATCCTCACTGTTTGCCAGGTGTAGCTTCTAGATAAGAGCCTCAGTATGCTAAACCCCTTTTATGATCCCGAGACAAGGAAAATCATTTAATTTATGTTTTATTTGAAATATTTCCATTTAAAAGGGATCTTTTACTTGACTTCACCAGTGAGAGGACCTGGAAAAAATGGCTTACGTTTACTTTTTAGGGTTCGCACAAGAAAGAACTTCAAAGTTCTTCCTCCCCCTTGCAAATAGCCCGTTCACATTGGAATTTCAGTGTTGGGAAAGAGAACGAATGTTTTTAAGAAAAGCGGGCACTCATAAAGAGAAAAGAAGTTTCTGGTCCTTGTGGCTCTGCATATTGGCTAGGAAAAGTGTGAACTCTGCAATCCATGGTATTGTAGGGCAGGAAGGATTTTTCCCAGTTTTGGGGGAATGGAGTAGCTGGCTCAGGATTTCTGGGAGTTGAAGTCCACAAGTCATAAAAGGGCCATCGTTCCCCACCTCTGTCCTAAGGTTTTGCTATGTTTCAATAGTTTTTAAGGAATCTTTTCTGACTTGAAACATGACTGCCAGAAGGATTGCCATGGCCTATGTGGCCACTTGAGGGCCTCCAAGATCCCTGTCTATTTACAGAGTTCTTTTCTCCAAAGCTTCCAGGTTGTTTCAGTAAGATGCATTCATTCAGAGTTCAGAAGGATAGAAGGAAAAAAGATAGGAATAGAGTAGAGTAGAGTAGAGTAGAGTAGAGTAGAGTAGAGTAGAGTAGAGTAGAGTAGAGTAGAGTAGAGCAGAGCAGAGCAGAGCAGAGCAGAGCAGAGTAGAATAGAATAGAATTGAATTGAATTGAATTGAATTGAATTCTTTATTGGCCAAGTGTGATTGGACACACAAGGAATTTGTCTTTGGTGCATAAGTTCTCAGTGTACATAAAAGAAAAGATACATCCGTCAAGAGTCAAGAATCATAAAGTACAACACTTAATAATAGTCACAGGGTACAATAACCAATCAAATCATACTAGAAAACAGTCAATAAAAATCATAAGGATACAAGCAACAATGTTACAGTCATACAGTCACAGGTGGGAGGAGATGGGTGATAAGGAGTGATGAGAAGATTAATAGTAATAGTAGTGCAGACTTTGTAAACAGTTGGACAGTGTTGAGGGGATTATCTGTTTAGCAGAGTGATGGTGTTCGGGAAAAAACTGTCCTTGTGTCTAGTTGTTCTGGTGTGCAGTGCTCTAAAGCATCGTTTTGAGGGTAGGAGTTGAAACAGTTTATGTCTGGGATGTGAGGGGACTGTAAATATTTCACAATGGGGTGGGTAGCATAATGGAACACTAGTAATTGTTGCTGGTATGATCCTGACTTCCACCAACAATACCAACTCTTCCAAAATCTGCAATCCATGCATCTGGATGTTCACACCATCTCCTTCTAATATGTACCCATACTGTACAGGTCGTCCTCGCCTTACGACCACAATTGAGCCCAACATTTCTGTTGCTAAGCAAGACAGTTGTTAAGTGAGCTTTGCTCCATTTTATGACCTTTCTTGCCACAGCTGTTAAGAGAATCCCTGCTCTTGTGAAATCAGTAACCCGGTTGTTAAGGGAATCTGGGTTTTCCCATTGACTTTCTTGGTCAAAAGGTTGCAAAAGGGGGACTCACGTGATTCCCCAAGACACGGCAACTGTCATAAATATGAACCAATGGCCAAGCAGCTGAAGTTTGATCACATGACCATGGGGATGCTGCAATGGTTGTAAATGTGAAGAATGATCATAATTCACTCTCTTCGGTGCCGTTGTAACCTGTATCTAAGACAGATACTTCCAAACAAGGCTTTTATCTTGCAATCTCCAAGAATCACCTTGCAATCTCCAAGGATTTTAGGAAGGACAGCGGAGATACAACTTTCTATTGACATGATCGCGGTGTTCCAATCTCTTCAGGGGTTGCCACAAAGAAGAAGGAGCCAAGCTATTCTCCAAAGCCCCTGAGGGCAGGACAAGAAGCAATGGGTGGAAACTAATCAAGGAGAGAAGCAACCTAAAACTACGGAGAAATTTCCTGACAGTTAAATCAATCAATCAGTGGAACAACTTGCCCCCAGAAGGGTTTCCAGGATGTTGAGAGACTGAATTATAGTTGGGAAAAACGTTCTCCACTTTCGAGATGGACATTTCAAAGGATCTGCTTCTTTCCCTCGTGGCATCCTTAAATCAAAGCCCGTGCTTTGATTTTGGCATCATGATTATTGGTGGGCAAGGTCATTTCCCAAATTGCAAATTTAGGGACTAGCAAATCACAAATTTAGGGATTAGGGATGGGATGATAGCAGTATTCCAGTATTTGAGGGGCTGCCATAAAGAAGAGGGGGTCGACCTATTCTGCAGAGTATCAGAAGGCAAGACAAGAAGCAACAGATGGAAACTGATCGAGGAGAGAAGCAACCTCGAATTAAGGAGAAACTTCTTGACAGAACAATTAATCGATTTGCCTCCGGAAGTTGTAAATGCTCCAACAGTGGAAATCTTTAAGAAGAGATTGGACAACCATTTGTCTGAAATGGAATAGAAGGGGGTTGGACTAGAAGATCTCTAATCTCCCTTCAGATCTGTTATGCTGTTATTCTGCTTAAGCAGTTCCACGCTGCTTCTTCCACCATTTCTCTAATTTTTCACCTCCTTGGCAATCTGAAGATGTATGGACTTCAATTCTCAGCGTTCCCCAGCCATTTTCAGGAGAGAAATACACCAAAACTGTCATGTAAAATAGACTTTACATCTTTTCCTTTGGGCTCTTAATACTACTCAGTATTGATGTCTTCCCATCTTCACTCGAGAACTGTTGTGTGGGGGAAGAGCATAATGCTTGGGCAACGGCAAACCATTTTTTTCATTACAGCCTATGAACGAAACACTAGGAGACTTAGATGAACATTGGCAGCTAGTCCCCTGTTAGCCCTTCAAGGCAGCCTTGATGAGAAGCACAACTGGGAATGTTGGCTCTTTGTTGCAAGGTTACATGAACAGCATCTTGCAAGATTCAACTTATTTGTCCTCTCCTTCCCTTGTACTTTCCAGGAAACTAAGGAAATAGCTTTCCCCACCCTCCCTCCTTCTGTGAGCTGAGATAATCTTTTACCCACCTGTTGTCCAGTCTGCAGCCATTTCCACATACCATTCAATCCTCCATTTCTTAAATGCATGGCTTCCCTGGGTCTTCCCTGGGACAGAAGGCTAAATACCATTTCTCTCCATTCATCAAAGGTCTAGAACAGGGATCCCAAACCCCTGGTCTGTGGCATGCCAGAAACCAGGCCACACAAACAAGCAAAGCCCCATCTACAGAAATGCAGGCAGCACATGAAACCACTCCCCGCTCCGGTCCACGGAAAAATTCTCTCTCCACGGAACCGGGTCCCTGATGCCTGAAAGGTTGGAGACGGTTGGTCTAGAAAGGCACCACCACAAAAATGCCACCCAGTGTCTCTGCTTCCATAGGATGAGTTTAGCAGAGACTGGTGGGATCCTCCCACCACCTTCTCCCTTTGTCATCTGCCCCTACCAGGTGAAAATGATTTTATCAGGGGGTGGGACTGCTGGGGGTTTGCAGGGGTTCGGGAGAGCCCCTAACTAAGATTCTGTGCAGTTCAGAGAACCCCCAAATCCCACCCTGGCTGGCCCTGCCCACTCTGCCCCTCCCAGAAATCCCCACGTGGCCTGTTTTGGATGCAGGTAAGTGCAGGACGCGCATGGGGGCTCAGGAAGGGTGGAAAACGGGCCTCCTGGGAGTTCAGGAAGGCCGGAAATGGGCCTGTTTCTGGCTTCCACAGAGCCTCTGGAGCCCAGGGAAGCTGTTTCCGCCCTCCTGGGGGCTTGAGGAAAGCCTCCGGAGCCCGGGGAGGGCAAAAACACCCCCCTCCCTGCTGTGGTACAGGAGGCTGACTAGGCCACGCCCCCCCATGGCCACGCCCACCCAGCAACTGGGCAGAGAACCCATTGCTAAAATTTTTGAAGCCCACCCCTGATTTTATCTCCTCTCCTGAGGAATAGTGGGGATGCAGAGGCAGAAAGAGGAGACGATTTACAATCATCCCTTTCGGATGAACCATTCAAAGTTAGAACAGCACTGGGAAACAAAAGTGATTTACGGCCAGTATTTACACTTAAAACCATTGCAGCATCCCTGTGGTCATGTGATCAAAGCTGAGGTGCTTAGCAACCAGCATGCATTTACGACAATCGCAGCGTCCCAGGGTCGTGTGGTTGCCATGGGCAACCTTCCCAGCAGGCTTCCAACAAGCAAAGGGTCAGGATTCCAAGTAACAGACCCAATACAATCAAAACTCGGAGGCCTAGGAGTTCCTCAAAGGACAGATTGATTAGCAGGGGTGGGATTCCACCAGTTCAGACCTCTTCGGGTGAACCAGATGTTAAATTTTCATCTGGTTCGCCGAACCAGTATTTGAACTGACGAGCTGGCCTCACCCAACCTGCCCCTCCCCTCTCAGGAGTCTCCACATGGCCCATTTTCAATGCAGGTAAGTGCGCGATCTCCACGGACGCTCTGGAAGGAGAAAAATGGGCTTTCTGGAAGTACCGGCCTGGTTCCGGCTTCCCGAGAGCCTCCAGAGCCCGGGGGAGACCGTTTTTGCCCTCCCAAGGAAACCTCCAGACCCTTGGGAAAGTAGAAAAGAGCCCTCCTGGAAGTTCCAGTAGGCCACACCCATCATGGCCATGCCCACCCAGCAACTGGGCAGCGAACTGGTTGCTGGGATTTTTGAATCCCACCCGTTTATTAGGCATGTCATCTTGGCACATCTAGTGAAAACCCTACTCTAAAGGTCCCCTGGTTTTCCCCACCCAAATTAAAAGTCAAAGTTCTTCCGCCCTCTCCCCCAATCCCCATGTCCACCACATGGTCCAATCCAGCCACAGCCCCAACTCCAGTTGGGTTCAATCCATGCCTCCCCAATGCTGTTAAGAACATCCTTGGTTCCCCAGAGAAAAAAAATTATTTTGGCTACAAGCCCCCAGCTATCTATATTCCCCCCGCCCCATTCCCACAGGTCCAAGCAGCGTAGCTGTGGCAGCCCTGAAGATGCTCCAGAAATGGCTTCAGGGTTGACACAAAGTCAATGAGGATGGCTGGATTCACTGAACAACTGCAGCAATTCATATAACCACCAGAGCAAAACAAAACAAAAAGGTCAAAAAACCTGGGCACGATTCATTTAACAACTGCCTTGCTTAGCCACGGAAATCCTGGTACCAACCATGGTTAATTTGAGGACTACCTGTCGATGGATTGGGGGAGAGGCTGGCCTTGGGAGACGTTCGAGTGGAGAGAGAAAGGAAACGCGGCTCAATTTTTCAACCATGCAGTTAATGGGCCACTTCAAAGGCATCGTGGATAGCTCAGGAGGCTTTTTGGCTGAGGGATGCTGGATTGTTTATGTCTGAGAAGGAAGCGTGTGGCTCTCCAGGGCTAAGTACAATGAGGCTTATCGCAGGCAGAGTTAATTCGCATGCAGGCTGGATGATGTATGCAAGAGAGCCGATAAGACAACATGGTTAATTAACTGGAACCCAGATGAGCCTGGCGTCAGCAGAGACGCTGCGGCAGGAAAAGAGCAGTGGAAGTCAGCTTTGCATCAAGAGAGAGGGAGAGAAAGAAGAAAGAGAAAGAAAGAAGAAAGAGAAAGAAAGAAAGAAAGAAAGAAAGAAAGAAAGAAAGAAAGAAAGAAAGAAAGAAAGAAAGAAAGAAAGAAAAGAAAAAAGAAAAGGAAGAGGAAGAAAGGAAGGAAGGAAGGAAGGAAGGAAGGAAGGAAGGAAGGAAGGAAGGAAGGAAGGAAGGAAGGAAGGAAGGGGATTTGTTGTGGCTTCTAACAGAGCGTGAACTGCGGCATTCACACAACATCCTTCTCCTGTTTCTTAAACAATCTGACAAATTTTGCAATGATCGAAGCGGCACTCCTAGGAATGTTCACTGTTTCTAATTCAAGAGGAATGGCCAATATCTAAATCACGATCAGAAGATATTAGGGTTAGCTCTCACAAACATTTTCTCCGAATAAGTCAAGCAGAGGATCTGAAGCTTCAATATCTTCTGGTAAACCGAGTGTTTTTCGATGGCTCTGAGTTAGGCCCTCTTGTGTTTTAATCCAAGCTTTGTTACTCAATTCCCATGTCCCTTTTTCATTACTTGGAAACCTGACGCCTTTCTTGCTTTTGAAAATATAGGATTCCAGCCCTGTTTGAAGAAAATACTGCTTATTTCTGCTTATTTATGTAGGCACACCATATCAATTTCAAAATCAGGCAGTTTAGTACTAGACATTGCACATTAATAGTATATACATGATTACTCTGAAAAAAACAAATGAAATTAAAATTAACCAATTTTGGCAGATTGTGTGAAGGCACTTTCTAGGCTCATAAGTGATATAGTTTGGCTTGTTATGCAAATATCGCCAAAATACATACGTTCTTTATACAGTGATACCTTGGTACTCAACATTAATTGGTTCTGGGAGGTGCAAAGACTACCAAAAATGAAGAGTACCAAACAACTTTTTCCCATAAGCAATAATGTAGTGAGTCACAAGGCAGCCAACATGGACAAGTCCTCGCTTGTGCGTTGAGTATCAAACAAATGATGAGTACCAGAACATAATTTTCAGGTCAAAATGCACTGAGTACCAGATTCAATGAGTTTCAAAGCCGCTGAGTACCAAGGTACCACTGTATTTATAAAAGGGTTCTACGGTTGCTTTCTAATAGAGTTGGGTTAGAGCTCTCAACATCCTCTCTCAGCCCACTCAAGCTGAGAAGGAGGTGGGAGGGCTCAGCCAGTCTCTGCTAAATCCATCCTAAGGAAGCAAAGTGGTAGGGGGTGATGGGTGAGGAAAGGTGTTCCAAGCAAAGTCTTTTCTTGTCTTACTTCCAGGCTATAGTGTGTGTCTACTCAACACCGATGCTCAACACCCCTACAAGTTCTCCTCAAATGTTCTCCAGTAGCAGGGAAGAATTGGGTAAGGCTCAGAGAGAAAGCAAAGGTCTTCTCCACCTTGCATCCTGCATCCTGAAGCTCTAAGGAATCTTCTCTCCACTGTCCCTGCTCAGAAGGTATATTAGCTCTCCTAGCTGATCAATGGAGCAGATATACAATTTGCCACTTTTGGCATGGGATGGATAGTTGGATGGCTAGATTCCATCCATCCATCGCTAAATTCATCCCCTGACACTTCTTATAGAAGATGAACTCAAACTGCAGTACCAGAAAAGATCCCTTGGCCAGAGATCATGGACAGAAGGAGCAAGAAACCAGTATACCTTCTCCCGTTGAAGAGCCTGAATAAACAGGTCAGGCAAACATGAGCACAGCTGTCCTTCAGACCTCTAGCTCAATCAGCAGAGGCCAGGAAGAACAAGAGACAGAATTGGAAGCCTATTTTCCTAACTCAAAGGTGGCTTCAAACTTCAAATCCCAGGGATGCAAATTGGAAGTAAGGGCCCCTGCCTTAACATTTGAACACCAAATGCAATTGTTTGGAAATAATGCTTTGGTTTTAGTCTTCTTCCAACCCAGTCCTGCAAAACTCCCAGCATGTAAGAGAGGGAAACACCTCCTTGGAGGAAAACCTCACTATTTTTGAACTACAGAAACAGGATCCCAGATGGATCTGGACAAACAGGAGGTCTGTCTCCTTTGGAGTGATCAATAAATGCTAAGATATTTCTTTCTGTCACATCCAGAGGATGGGATGAGCAAAGCTCTAGGGGCCTCTGCAGGGAGCAAGGAGCAGACCAAGTGCTTGGTATTTAAGCCATACCAAGGAACAGAATATATAAATAACAGATTGCTCCTAGAGGCAGCATGCGGTCTTCCTGTCCTCAGGGATGTGGAGGGGAGCTATCGATTTTTTTTCTCTCCTTCCCTGGTGGGGAATATCTTAGCATGTTTAATGGCCACTAGAAGGAAACCTGTCAGAAAAGAATGATGTGATATGTCTGTCAAAATCTTCCAAACAGCCAGAGTCTGATTTCAGTTATGATGTTCCATCATGGACACCACTTCTCCCTTCCCTAATGGACAGCAATATTCTGGCTCACAGGTAGATTCATGCCAGGCAGTTCCTCTACCATGCAGATGTTTGATTTCATTGGCAGAAGCAACAGGGGAACTCTGTATGAAAGAACAGCTACGATTCTCGCAGGCTTATAGCAATAGCACGTAGACTTATATACTGCTTCACAGTGCTTCACAGCCCTCTTTAAGCAGTGTATAGAGTCAACCTATGCCCCCCAACAATCTGGGTCCTCAGTTTACCCACTTCGGGAGGATGGAAGGCTGAGTCAACCTTGAGCCTGGTGAGATCTGAACTGCTAAATTGCAGGCAGCTGGCAGGTAGCAGAAGTAGCCTGCAGTACCACACTCTGACCACTGCGCCATGGTGGCTCATTATAACTTATTTTCAGTGAGGGCTACTATGCTGAAGGACTTGAACTTACTATCTATCTATCTATCTATCTATCTATCTATCTATCTATCTATCTGATTTATATGCCTGCCCATCTCACAATTCAAGGTAACTGTGAGCAGCTTACAGTGTGAATATTTACAAGATGGTTATCATTAAGGTTCTTTGACAACACTGTTTTTTCAAAAGACAAACTGGTACCCTTTATAAAAAGATGGGCTGCAGCATCCAACACCCACAGTCTCCAGCTGATTGGGCTACACAACCCATCATTCACTGCCATCAACAAATTTGACTGTGGAATCACTCTCAAGGATATTAGCTTAGGAAAGGCTGCTGAGGGGCAGGAAATGGGGGAGGTGAGAGAGAGGGTGTTAATTTGGTACTTTATTAGGCAATACAACCAGTGTACAAATCAAATTATAAGATAGCCCAAAGCAGTGCAAGCAGGAACATTGCTGAACACCTGGTGAATCTCACATTCTGACATTGCAAAAAAAAAACAAAAAAAACCCCAACCTGATTTGTGCATTACCCGATTTTCCAAGCAGATACTGACACCTCATGCTTATGTGATGCAGCTGAAGAAACAGAGTCCTACGCCACAACATCACAAATAACACAAAAACATTATCTCTCTTCCTCCAAAGACTAACTCTGTATCCCTAAAAGCATACTAGAGGAACAGTGGCACTAAAGTGGCACTAAAGTGGAAGGTGTTGCCATCCATTGAGGAACATTCACCAAATGTTAAACCAGCTATACAAATTTGATTTAACTCAAATCTGTGTCCAGAATGAAACTAAGTCTTGTCCTCTTAGAAATAATTCTGCCACATCTCTGCTTTAATAAGCCTTATTCTGGTTTTAATTCTGTCCTAGTTTGGCCTGACTTGAGAACTTCAAGAAAATTAACTTAATGGTACAAGAGGCAAAGCTGGTTTGTTCACAGGTACAGCGCTGTGAGCATTTTCAGGACCATGGATAGCTCATGGCAGATAATCATGCTTGAACTAATTCTAAGAGCTGTTGGATCAGCTCCTGTCCAAGCTCAACCAGTATATCAAGACTAAAAAGCCAGCCCCAATGCCATCCCATCTTGCTAATGAGTTGATTTAAATATCTTCTGATCTTTTCTGCATGGCTGGAAAATCACAGGAACTATGGAAAAAAAATCTGAACCTGAAGAGAAAACTATGGCCTCAGGCTTTGAAGGCATAGAGAGGTGCTGTGAGTTTCCCTTGAATAAAGTTACCCTTTAGTTCCCCAGAGCCCGTGTCTTGGCAATTAAGGGTGAATTACTCCAGATCCTACTGAACACCCAGTTCTAGCAGCCTCAGCCAACAATGTCCCCGGTGTAGAACACTGGAAGTTGTAGATCAAATCCCAGGGCCAATGCAAAATACCAAATGGTGCAGCCTTATGGGTTCTAAAGTATTAATAACACCAATCGACAAACAGGCCAGAAATGCTACTGCTTAATAAGTGTCCTTATATCATTTATAATATTTCTTTTGGCAAAACGTTTTAAAATTGTCCTTAACACTAGATGTTCTCAAGTCATAGCTTTGCTCAGACTTTTTTGAATCACACCACCAATGCTCTAATATAATTTCTTATTTCTTATTCATGATTGTTTCTTCTTTCTTGGATGAACTCCTTGGAGAAGACCTCACAAAATTTCTCAAGCATTATAGAGTTCCCACTAGAGCAGTTTTTATCTTCAGACCTGGTGCACGCACGTGGTTTTGGGCCTTTTAAGTCAGTCATTGACAAGAAGTAAGGTTTCCGTCAATGAGCCATCTAAGGGCACTTCCTGGGCCTTTCCTGATCAATATTTTTCTTCATCTCCTCCTGCCTAGAAGAACGGATTATGTTGCGGGTAGGGCTTTCCTCTCTGAGGCTTCAATCCTAATGTCACCTACCCACCAAGGTAGCTTAGGAGTTGGATCTATTTCATGTTGCCAAAAAAATGACTGGAAAGCAGGACAAAGACTTAATTGGCTGCTCAATTATTTTGTACTGTATATTTGGATGTTGCAAGTAGCCCTCAATTTATGACCACTTAGTGACTGTTTGAGGGCACAATAGTGGTAAAAAGGATGACCTTGGACCAGTCCTTGCACTAAACGTCCATCACAGCATCCCTGTAGTCACATGATCACAATTCGGGCTCTTGGCAACTGGCATGGACTTACAGCAGTTGCTGAATCCCAGTGTCATGTGATCAGCATTTATAATTTACCCAGCCAGCTTTTGACAGCAAAGTCATTGGAGGATGCTGGATTTTCGTAACTATCACACAGCAAAAAATGTTGTAAAATTGGATGTGTGTGTGTGTGGTAATTGATGACTCACTTACCAACTGTATCACTTAGCAATGGAAATTCCGGTCCCAATTGTGGCTCATAAGTCGAAGACTACTTGTAATAAAAAGATAGTAATGTAAAATAATATAAAAATGTAATAATAGAAAACTGATCGTTAACTGTGTGCCATTTAAATATCAGTACTCTGATCAATTATCAGAGAAAGCAAATTTATCTATACAGTTTGCGCTCGACTTCTGAACATAATTGAGGCCAAAATTTCTGTTGCTAAGCAAGACAGGTGAGTTGTGCTTCATTTGATGACCGGTCGTTAAGCGAATCATTGAAGTTGTTAAACAAATCATGTTGTCATTAAGGCAATCTGGCTTCCCTCATTGACTTTGCTTGTCAGAAACTAGGAAGGTTGCAAATGACCATTCCAGATCTCGGGATGCTGCAACCATCATCAATACATGTTGGTTGCCAAGCACCGAAAGTATGATAATGTGACTGCAAGGATGCCGCAACGGTCATAAGTGTGAACATGGATCATGTTACTTTTTTTCAGTGACTTCATTGTGACTTGGAATGGTCATTAAAAGAATGGCTAGGAGTCAAGGACTATTTGTATGTAAGGCTTTAAATTCTGAATAGTATTTTATCTGTTTCCTTAAGGCAGCAGGCTAGAAAGCAGTAGGCCATGAGTTCAAGTCCCACCTTATCGCTGCAAAAGCTGGCTGGATAACTTTGGGCCAATCATCAGACTTGTGAGTTCCAGTCCCACCTTAGGGATGAAAACCAGTTAGGTGAATTTGGACCACTCACACTCCCTCCGCCCAACCTACCACACAGGATTGTTGTGGGGAAAATAGGAAGGAGTTCTATGTAAGTTTGAGTTATTTATAAAGTACTAAAGGTGGAAAACGAAAGAAGGAAGGAAGGAAGGAAGGAAGGAAGGAAGGAAGGAAGGAAGGAAGGAAGGAAGGAAGGAAGGAAAGAAAGAAAGAAAGAAAGAAAGAAAGAAAGAAAGAAAGAAAGAAAGAAAGAAAGAAAGAAAGAAAGAAAGAAAGAAAGAAAGAAAGAAAAGGAGGGAGGAAGGAAGGAAGGAAGGGAGGAAGGAAGGAAAGAAAGAAAGAAAGAAAGAAAAAGAAAGAAAGAAAGAAAGAAAGAAAAGAAAGGAGACAAAGAAAGAAGAGAAAGAATGAGAAAGAAAGACAGAAAGAAAGGAGGAAGGAAGAAAAGAAAAAGGAAAGGAAGACAAAGAAAGAAGGAAGGAAAGAAAGAAAGAGAGGGAGAAACAAGGAGAGAGAGGAAGGAAGGAAGGAAGGAAGGAAGAACAACCCTTGTACCTCACGTAACATTACCTCCATTTGGGGGAAGCCCTCCTCCAGATGGTATCAACCCAATACCAATTTTCAGCTGCCTGTTTTTACTTAATTCTACTTAAAAACCACAAGCCACCCAATCAGAGTGGTAAAGCCTCTGACAGTCTAAAGGTGCCCAATTTTGGAATTGTTCACAAAACCCTCCAAAGGTGTTTCAATCATCCCTGTTCCTTCAGCACACCTTGGCTTGCCTTCTGCAGTTGCCAAGAAACAATAAAGCAAACACCAACCCCCGGCTGCAAAAAGAAAAGAAAAGGGCTGTTCTCCTAGCCCTCCCCAACCCGCCCTACCCCTCCCATCATAAAAACCCAGCAACGTTGGCATCTTTGGAATGACTCTGCCTCTCACCTGAGGCACTTTGGGGAGGTGGTCTGCCTCCAGGAAGGAGGAGACCCTTCTAAAACTGCCCCAGTCCCCTCGAATCTCAACCTCATTAGCCACTTAGAAATACACAACACACACTCCCCGCCCACAAACTGCCAGCTCCCAAGAAATCCCCCCCCCTCCACAATACACACACACTGATGTCCAGCCAGTGATGCCAATTTTAAGCTGGGGTTCCCCTTAATTGTCCTACGTGGGGAAGGGGGCAACTGCTTATGGCAATGAATCATTTCCAAATGGGCCCAGGCAGAGGGAAGATATTGCACCTGCCTCTCCCGTGACCTTTGCTCTCTAGCTGCCAATCACCACCATGGCAAGTTGCCAGGGAAACTGAGACATCTCTCCCTCCCCCGCACCTTCCTCCCCCCCCCTCTCCATCCAGAGTGCATGAATGGCCTTGGAGGAGCAATTATCTATATTCGCTTCTCTGCCTTTGTTATGGGGCAAGGCGGTTGGGGGCAGGTTTTATTCACTGGAGGGAACTGAAACAAAAAACAGCCTCTTCAGAGTCCCTGAGGGTGTGTGTGTGTGAGAGAGAGAGAGAGAGAAAGAAAGAGCATGAGAGAGAGAGAGTGTGCATGAGAGAGGGGGGGGCATGAGAGAGAGAGAGAGAGAGAGAGAGAGCGCATAAGAGAGAAAGAAAAATATCAACTCCATGGTGAATCCAGCATCTTCCTGGCGACTGCTTTTTTAAGCAAGGGTCTCTCTCCAAACATGTTTCCAAAACAGATTGTACCCATAAAAGAACCACATTGTGTACAAAAGAACACAAGCCACAACATGGGAGCGGGAGAGGGGCTGAAAGCCTCACAATTTTTCAGGAAGTTGCTGAAAGGCGTCGAGCTGCTAAGGATGGAGATCAGCAGACATCTTGACAAGAGAGCATTCTGTATATAATTGTGGAAAAACAACTGTCCTGGATGCACCTAAACATCTGTCGGGCTACTGTAACATAGAATGTTTTTTTAATTATGATTTTTTCTTTCTTTAACATCCATAAGTACCTGGTGAACAATGTCATGTCTGGGTCAATATATATCATAAACAATTCTGATAAAGCTATTGCCATTTAAATATACATCATCGTAATTTTTCAACTTCTAAGATTTGTGTATACCTAGCAATTATAATATGTTCTATTATATTTCAATATACATAATGCTATTTTCCCAATTTCTATTTTCTACTTCTTTTTTCTAAGACAATAAAACAACCACCATGTTAAACATCTGTCAGGGTAATGTAACGTAGAAAATTATGGTTCCATATAACTCCCAGCCGCTTTAGAAATTGTCACATTGTGTGTATGTGTGTGTGTGTGTGTGTGTGTGTACATATATATATATATAGTGTGACATGTAAATATATATATTTGGAGCAGGACAAATTTGGAACAGATTAACAAGCATCTTCTCTATACAGGTACTCCTTGATTTAAAACAGTTCATTTTGTGACCAAAGTTCACAACGGCCATAATCGGGTGATCAAAATTCACATGCTTGGCCACTGACTCGTATTTATGACAGTTGCAGTGTCCCTGGGGTCATGTGATCCCCTTTTGCATCCTTCTGACAAGTAAAGTCAATACGGAAGCCAGATCCACTTGTTACTAGATTAACAGAAATAAACAGATTAACAGATAATCAGAGTTGGGATGGCCCTTGTAGGTCATCTAGTCCAACCCCCCACCCAAGAGCAAGACCCTAACCCTACTTACAACTGCAGTGAATCACTTAACAACTGTGGCAAGAAAGGTGGTAAAATGGGGCCCACTCACTTAACAAGCATCTCACTTAACAACAGAAATTTGGGGCTGAACTGTGGTCGTAAGTCAAGGACTACCTGTGCACTGACTATAATCATGTGGACTGAAATATTCAAGTCCAGAAATTGAACAACCCAGCATTTTCTTTCAAGCCCTTTGCCTGATGCTGATGGTGCAAAGGAATAGCGACCTTGAGGTCAGAAAGAGCATCGGCCCATTTCCATCGCTATGCAAGACAGTTGTAAAGTGAGTCGTGCCTGATTTTGCCATGCTTGTTAAGTGAATCACTGCAGCTGTTAAGTGACTCACACAAGATTAAGTGAACCCAGCTTGTCAGAAGCCAGCTAGGAAAAGTCATAAATGGATGCTGCAACTTGGATGCTGCATCCTTCGTAAATATACAGCCATAGTGCCAGGATAGTGATTTAAGAGCTGACCAACTGCTGCAATGATGCAATGGTGGAAATGAGTCAGCAAGGTTTTTGGCTGTTATCCCTTTAAGAGCCTGTTCTTCCCTACTGTAATTGCTGCTTCTTTGACCTCTGTAATTGCCTATAGTATGCGTATGCATAGTATATATTCTTTTTTAGATAAAAACCACTATTTATTACAAACCTCTGTTTGCTGTTATTGCTCCTGGGTTGTCTCACGTAGTAAAGCTGTGCACACTCTGATACATAGCACTAGCACTTATTTATATACTGCTTCACAACGCTTTACAGCCCTCTCTAAATGGTTTTACAGAGTCAGCCTCTTGCCCCCAACAATCCGGGTCCTCATTTTACCCACCTCGGAAGGACCCACCTGAATCAACCTGAAGCCGGTCAGGATCAAACTGCGGACAGCCACCAAAGAGTTAACCTGCAATACTGCATTCTAACTACTGCGCCACTATGGCCACCAATATATGTTGGTTGCCCAAATGCCTGAATTTTGCTCATGTGACCTATTGCTGTGATAGTCATCAGTGCGAGGACTGGTCGTAAGGTACTTTTTTTCAATGCTATTGTAATATTCTCTAAATGAATAATCGTAAGATAAGAACGGCTTGTATTTTGCTTGGCCTATGGAACTTGACCCTGTGTACATATTATTGCTGAACCAGCATCTGCGTATTATGAGAATTACAGTCCTAGACAGCTTGGCAGACAAGATTGGCCGAGAGTCCAGAGCACTTTAGGGCATTAGAGATTAAAAGCTATACTATTTTCTTTAAGCATAAGTAGCGGCTCCTGTAAAAATGAGGCCTGCATGAAAACGTGGCGTGCCAAGAACAATACCTTCCTGGCATAATTAGATTGCCACTTCAAACCTCTGTTGGTTAATGAGCCCCTGCAAGAAAAAACCTGAAGGCATTAAGATCTGTTTAGCCTTAAAAAGAGATTATTAAGAGGCAACATGTTAGCGAAAATACCTGAAGTATTGGCCTCCTCTAACAAGACTCCAGAGCATTGAATTCAAATCCCATGGGAAATGAAGAAGAAAAGGGTTTGACTTAGCTCTTATAAAAACTTCTTTAACATCCAAACAATTCAGCAGTGAACCAGTTTGGTGCCTTGGTTAAAGGCACCAGGCTAGAACCTGGGAGTCCATGCATTCTAGTCCTTCCTTGGCCACCTGGATGGCTTTGAACCAGTCCACCCATCTCTCTCTCAGCTCTAGGAAGAATATTTCTAATAATCGTCACTAAGAAAATTGCACAGACTTCAGTAAATATTGACTCAATCACTCACATACAGAGAAACAAACTGATTAAAAATAAATTTATGTATTTCAGGGGGGAAACTGTTTATATTTGTATTTAACTGGGACACGAACAGGATTGGCAAACCCATAGCCTACTTAATTGTGGACTTGCAGGATTCAGTTTTAATCTGGAAAAGATCTACGCTGTTTTAAATTAAATACTCTCCCCTGGTCAACCATGTCGGGCAAACATGGAAGAGAGAGTTAACTTCTTCCTGCGGGCAGAGAAATGTAGATACAGAGCAATCCTGCAAAAATGGGGCTTTTCTAGGTATCCTGCCTCTACTGTTATTTTTTATCTCTACCCCTCTGGCCACATGGGAGGACTGAACATTGGAGAAGTAAGATGGGTAAGGAGACTTTGCGTTGCTGGTAACAGTTGAATCGTTGTACATGCTTAACCCCGGCAATTAAAATACTGTGGCAGCTGAGATCCTAACAAAGAGGCTTCATTTGCTTGGGACAGCTGTGATCATGCATCCCCAGTCCATGAAGTTATTTTCTGCAGAAGCGCTGCTAACTGGGCCAGATGTGGAATATGAGAAGATAATCACCATAACTATGTAGTTTAGCTCCTAACTCTAACAATCTTAAGAGTCCAACAATCCAACAATAAACAAACTCCAGGTTTAGGAATACATTAGGCCATCCTAACGGAACTACAACCCAGGTGTGTGGAGCACACATTTTCCATGAAGAAAGCCCCAGGTTTCAGTAGTGACAACTCCAATTAAGAGCTCTTAGATGGGAAGCCAGGGGGCATGATGGCTCTGGCGTTAAAGATACTGAGTTTATCAGTTAGAAAGCTGACCGCCTGGGTTTGAGACCCGAATGCTATGTGATGGAGGGAGTTCCCATTACTTGCCTCAGCTGCTGCCCACCTTGCAGTTTGAAAGCATACAAATGCGAGTAGATAAATAGGTATCACTTGGGTGGGAAGGTAACAGCATTCTGTGCACCTTGGTGTATAGTCATGCTGGCCACAGGACCATGGAAGTGTCTTTGGACAACAGTGGCTCCCTTGGCTAAAAAATGGAAATAAGCACCACCCCCTAAAGTTGGACACAACTGGGCAGGAGGCACCTTTATCTCTACCTTTACCTTTAGATTGAAATTCATAGCTAGGAACCTGGCCTTACAAAGTTAACGCCAATAAGAGTCAACTGTAATCATATCAAAAGCAGCACCATAGTCCAAGACCTCAATCTCCTGTCCCCCATCTATCCATAATTCTCCTATACCTGTTCATACATTGCCTTGGATCTTAAAGCAGATTCCAGTTGTTCTGCTCCGATTGTGTAGATGGCCGAGCGATACTGTGTGCCAAAGTCTTCATACTGCTTCATTCCTGGGGGAAATGAGACCACAACAAGGCATGTTATCAGACAGAAGATGACCAAACTGATTCATATTGTCCCACTTCAACCTTAGTAATAAACAGTTGCAGGGGAAAAGGTGTTATTATCCTTGAGTATTTCCATTTTATCCATTTCATTAATGGAAAGAGACAGAAATTGTAGTGTAGAAGATAGATCAGTGGTCTGACTGCATAGAAAAATAACTTTTTTTTTTATTCTGAGGTTCCTCCCATATTTAGGGACTAGGATTTCAAAGATCATCTAATTTTGATTTTGGTATCCATATCCAATATTTCTTTCCTGGGAAAATATCCGTGACCACTAAGTTCAGAATGGCAATTTCCAAAGTGGCAACATACGTAGTTCATATACTTGCTAGTATGACTTATAAGTATGACTTCAGCAAAAATGCCAAGTTTTCTCCAAGAATTAAATATCAAAGACAAAAGATATCCTATCGCATTTACAGAAAAAAACATTCTGGATCAATAAACTCTTGAATTTGCTGAACCCTGATCCAGAAAATGTTTCCCGAGAATAAGATACCACAGGACTTCACTGTTTTGATCACTGCAAAAGCAGAGGTGGTATTCAGCAGGTTTGACTAGTTCTGGAGAACCAGTAGTGGAAATTTGGAGTAGTTTGGAGAACCGGCAAATCCCGCCTCTGACTGGCCCTATCCTCATCTATTCTCCACCTCCCGAGTCCCAGCTGATTGGCTGGGCATCCTTTTGTTCCCCTGCACAGGAGAACGGAGCTGGAAAGCAGGTTAGTGGGGTGGGGAGGGAAGGGGGATTTTGCAGTATCCCTTCTGTGCTATCCAGACAGTATATAGGTAATGGGAATTGAGATAGTTAAGTTAGAATTGGGAGCTGTCCCCTTAAGGGAATGCCTCATGGTAAATGTAGTTAATACATCCTGGGGAATGTAGTTCATGTCATGTGGTCACATCTGTAATCCTGATTGGTCACTGAATTGACCCTTGGTTGGGTTGGGGGAGGTTCCTTCACTCTTGCCTGGACCCCAGCAGAGTGCTAGTGCCTCACCCCCCTTGTTCCTTCGTTATGGGATGAAAAGATCACTACTCTTTCACATTATGAAGATGACTATGCAAAGACTTGGACATTGAGATGAATCTCGACAAAACCGTGAGCTATATTTGAGGATGCCGGGTGAACCAATAAAGAAACTTTGTACAGAAGCCTTTGTAGAGTTTAATCTGCCTGCTTTTATATTCAGATAGTGATTAAAGGACAGAACACTTCCCCTGCCAGCCCACCAAGCCACACCCATCAAGCCATGCCACGCCCACCAAGCCACGCCCACAGAACTGGTAGTAAAAAGTTTTGAATCCCACCACTGTGCAAAAGGTGAACATCTAAAAGGGAATCTGCACTTTACAATAATATGCAAAAACTTCAAGAGCAAATATAAAAATATAAGTAGTCCTCAACTTACAACATTCATTTAGTGACTATTCAAAGTTAGAACGGCACTGAAAAAAGTGACATGATTGTTTTTCACGCTTATAACTATTGCAGCAGCCCCAGGGTTAGGTGATCAAAATTCAGGTGCTTGGCAACTGACTCATATTTATGACGGTTGCAGTATTCCAGGGGTCATGTGATCCCCTTTTGCGACTTTCTGAGAAGCAAAGTTAATGAGGGAGCCAGAATCACTAAACAACCCTGTGACTAATTTAACAACTGCAGCGCTTCACTTAACAACGGGGGCAAGAAAGGTCATTAAAATGGGGCAGAACTCACTTAACAACTCTCTCACTTAGCAATGGAAATGTTGGACTCAATTGTGGTCAAAAGTCAAGGACTTACACGTAAAACAGGAATAGCAATAGCACTTAGACTTATACACCGCTTTATAGTGCTTTACAGCCCTTTCTAAGCAGTTTTTACAGAGTCAGCCTATTGCCCCCAACTATCTGGGTCCTCATTTGACCCACCTCAGAAGGAGGGAAGGCGGAGTCAACCTTGAGCCTGGTGGGATTCGATCTGCCAAATTTCAGGCAGCCGGCAGTCAGCAGAAGTAGCTTGCATTACTGCACTCTGACCACTGTGCCACTGAGGAATCATACTAATGCAACAAAAGAGGTAATATTATAACCACCAGCATCATTCACTCATAAGCCCAGATGGTCCATCCTCAGAATCCCTTTACTATCAGTGGATGAGTCTTAAATCTTAATCCCGATTTGAGGGCAGCGATGGAAAAAGCCTGTCTGAAGAGGAGCTCTTAGTAATATGTGGGTGAGAAGAGTTGGTTTCCCTTCTCAACCAGCTGGATGCCAGGGAAGGAATGGACTCTCCTGTCAGCTGCCATCACTGAGGGCTTATAATATGTATGTCATCGTTCCAAGTAACAACCTCCAGAGAAAAAGACTCTGAGAATATCATCTTCCCAAAGATCCATTTTATGAGAGATGTTATATTGTCACATCTGGGGAAAACCCGAATCACTGTGCATGTGCGCGTGATTCCCTGCTGCTGCCCTTTTACCTGCACTGCGCCTCCCAGCTGATTTTTGACCTATTTGAGGCCTTTTTCAGACTGCCAGAGGCTTGAGGGATGCATCTGCAGGCTTTGCAGGCCAAAAAACGGGCCCGTTTCGTCACTTCAGGTATTTCCAGAAATACAGGAAGTGATGAAACAGGCCTATTTTTCGGCCTGCAAAGCCTGCGGAGGCATCCCTCAAGCCTCTGGCAGGCCGAAAAAGTCCCAAAAATCAGCTGGGAGGCACGCGCAGTGAGGTGAGTTTGCCTGGGGCTCGTGTGCCCGCACAAATGGCTCTGCATGCCATCACGGGTCTAGATTATTGAAGAGAAGGACTGGAAGTGGGGACATGATAGCAGTCTTCCAGTACTTGAGGGGTTGTCACAGAGAAGAGGGGATTGACTTATTCTCCAAAGTACCAGAGGGCAAAACAAGAAATAATAGGTGGAAGCTTGTTAAAAAAAGATTCAACCTAGAAGTAAGGAGAAATTTTCTGACAGTGAGAATAATTAACCCGTAGAATAGCTGGTCTCCTAGGACTGTGGGTGCTCCATCACTGAAGGTTTTCAAAGATAGACTAGACAGCCATCTGAGTGGGATGCTGTAAGCTTTCTGCCTTCAGCAGGGGGTTGGACTAGAAGACCTCTGAGGTCCCTTGCAGCCTTATGATTCTATATTCTATAAAGGTCCTTTGAAATGAGGTCAGTTGCTCTACTCATGAACCTATGAGTTAAGGTTATGAAATTTGAGCCTTAAAAAGCTAAAGGTAAAAGTAAATATTCCCCTCGCACATATGTGCTAGTCGTTTCTGGCTCTAGGGGGTGCTGTTCATCTCCGTTACAAAGCCGAAGAGCCAGCACTGTCCAAAGACCACTGTCTCCGTGGTCATGTGGCTGGCATGACTAAATGCCGAAGGCGCATGGAATGCTGTTACCTTCCCACCAAAGGGGTCCCTATTTTTCTACTTGCATTTTTTATGTGCTTTCGAACTGCCAGGTTGACAGAAGCTGGGACAAGTAACGGGAGCTCACTCCATTACGCAGTGCTAGGGATTCGAACCGCCAAACTGCCAACCTTTCTGATCGACAAACTCAGTGACCATAAGGAAAATAAAAAATAAAATAAAAATATAATAAAAATAAAAAGCTACACAAGGTTAAATATGAACACAACCAGCACAAATGGGAGAACACTACAAAGTCCCAGGATTGTAGGCTAGACCAGTACCCAATTCCTGGTCCGTGGACTGGCACACGCCCACGGCATGCCAACGTCCAGATTCCGCAAACAACTGAAGTCCCATTCGTGGGATGCAGACAAAACCACACCCCCTCCAGTCTGTGGAAAAACTTTTCTCCATGATGGGACCAATCCCTGGTGCCCAAAAGGTTGGGTGCCACTGGACTACAGAGTCCAGATGTAAACAGCAGCATGTAGCAGCTGCCAAAAAAGCCAACACAATTCTAGGCTGCATAAACAGAGGGATAGAATCAAGAGCACGTGAAGTGTTAGTACCACTTGATGGTAAGGCCATACTTGGAATACGGCATTCAGTTTTGGTCGCTACGATGTAAAAAAGATGTTGAGGCTCTAGAAAGAGTGCAGAGAAGAGCAACCAAGATGATTTGGGGACTGGAGGCTAAAACATATGAAGAACAGTTGCAGGAACTGGGTATGTCTATAGTTTAATGAAAAGAAGGACTAGGGGAGGCATGATAGCAGTGATCTGATATCTCAGGGGCTGCCACAAAGAAGAACGAGTCAAGCTATTCTCCAAAGCTATACTTCCAAACAAGGCTTTTATCTTGCAATCTCCAAGAATCACCTTGCAATCTCCAAGGATTTTAGGAAGGACAGCAAAGATGGTACCATGCTATTCTCCAAAGCAGCTGAAGGCAGGACAAGAAGCAAAGGGGGGAGACTGATCAGGGAGAGAAGCAACCTAGAACTAAGGAGAAATTTCCTGATAGTTAGAACAATTAATCAGTGGAATGACTCGCCTCCAGAAGTTGTAGGTGGTCCATCACTGGAGGTTTTTAAGAAGAAATTGGACAGCCACTTGTCTGAAATGGTATAAGCAGAGATGGTATTCAGCAGGTTCCGACCAGTTCTGGATAACCGGTAGTGGAAATTTTGAGTTGTTCGGAGAACCAGCAAATCCCACCTCTTACTGGCCCCGTCCCCATTGATTCTCTGCCTCCCATTGAGTCCCAGCTGATCGGAGAACGGAGCTGGAAAGCAGGTTAATGGGATGGGAGCATTCACAACTTGCCTCCAGAAGTTGTGAATGCTCCAACACTGGAAGTTTTTTACAAAGAGGTTGGATAACCCATTGGTCTGAAATGGTGTAGGGTTTCCTGTCTAAGCAGGGGGCTGGACTAGAAGACCTCCAAGGTCCCTTCCAACTCTTGTTATTCTCTTCTATTCTAAACCAAAAAGCTCAGGAGAAGGCAGTGGCAAACCCATTTCTTAATTATGGCAAAGAAAAATAAAATTGCCTGGATGTAGCCATGTAAGTCACCCGGGGGGTGGGGGGTGGGTGGGGTGGGGGTGTCAAGCTTGACTTCAAGGAAATCTCATCTCTTTCTTTTGTGCCTGACAATGTCACGAAGGGAGAGCAATGATCCTCCGCTCTGAGGCATCTCTTCTTTTGAAATCTAGCACACAATGACTGTGTGTGTGTGAGGGGGAGCGGGGCTGACTTCCTCCCTCCCCACGTGCTCACGTCCCTAATATCTACACCAGCCACGTTACTCATTAAAACACAAACACACCATTACACACCCAGAGGAGGGCCCAGCCGGCAACACACAGAGAATGCTAATTTCCTCATTAAAATTACACTTCATTACAAAAATGCTCGGTCTTCCTAAGGCCTTCCACCATCCCCCCCCCCCCCCCCCCCCCCCCCCCCCCCCTTGTTGCTCAGTGTTGACGTGAGGTGGGTTACAAACAGCCCTCCGCTTCCTCTGGTTATTAAAAAAAAAACAAAGGGGGGGGGAAACATTAGCAATACCCAGTCCCCTACCCCTTCTTTACAACTGAATTCTCAGCAGAGCTTCTTCCCCTTTTGTGGCCTTGGTGGGCCGGGGAAGTGGGAGAAGCCATTTAAAAAGGAGTCCTTGAAAGAGATACAGTAGCCTGAAAAATGAGGTTGCCTTACAAAAACCAAGAGGAGTATGTGTGATTCCTGAAGAGAGAAAAACAAAACAAACAAACCTCCGTCTCAGGAGTCAGGAGTGAGTTAGGCCGGAGGAAATTAGATATTCTTTGGCTGGAACCGTCAAATGACTCAGCAAACGAATGGGGGAAAAAGAAACGGCACGAAGAAGAAGAAGACGGTTAACTCCACTCAAGGAGCTGTACAGGGTTTTCAATCATTCGTTTTAGTGACAATACCGTAACGGCATTGGGGGAAAAAAAGTGACTTATGGCCATTTTTCACCCTTATGACCGGAGAGGCATTACCCATGGTCACGTGATCAACATTTGGGCAAACGGCATGTGTTTATGATGGTTTTAGTCAGTGGTAGGATTGAAAAAAAATTGTACTACCAGTTCTGTGGGCGTGGCTTGGTGGGGTGCCATGGTTTGGTGAGTGTGGCTTGGTGAGCGTGGCAAGGGAAGAAGATTACTGCAAAATCCCCATTCCCTCCCCACCCCACTAACCTACTTTCCAGTTCCGTTCTCCTGTGCAGGGCAACCAAAGAAGACCCAGCCAATCAGCTGGGACTCAATGGGAGGAAGAGAAGAGATGGGGGCAGGGCAGTAGTGGGATCCATTTTTTTTAACTACCGGTTCTGTGGACCTGGTTTGGTGGGCGTGGCAGGGGAAGGATACTGTAAACTCTCCATTCCCTCCCCACTCCTGAGGGACGGTTACCGCAGAATCTCTATTCCCTCCCCACCCCACTAACCTGCTTTCCAGCTCCATTCTCCTATTCAGGGCAACCAAAGGATAGATGGGGGCGGGGCCCAGTCAGAGGTGGGATTGGCCGGTTCTCTGAACCAATCACAATGTCCGCTACAAGTTCCCCAGAACTGGTCAGAATGGTCAGAATTGCTGAATACCACCTCTGGTTGCAGTATCACAGGGTCATCCAATACTCTTTTGCGACCCTCAGACAAGCAAAGTCAACGGGGAAGCCAGATTCACTTAACAACCGTGTTACTAACATGTTACACTTAATAACCAGGTTACAGCAGTGGTGATTCACTTAACAACTGGGGCAAGAAAGGTTCACAAAGGAGGGAAGCACTCACTAAAAATTTTGGGCTGAATTGTGGTCATAAACCGAGGATTACCTGTATTCAAAATACCCAAGCAGCTTTCCCTTCAGGCATGACATCTCTGTAGAACTGTGTCTCTGCAGCATTAGAGATGTTCAGGCTAACCAGAAGCAAGCAATTTTTAGTCTCTAAAGCTTCCCATCCTTAGCCCACCTCGCTCAATTTAACATACTCCGCATGCAGGTAGAACAAGAAATCCTTTTTTATCAGGAGAACAATCTTGATTATTAGGACTGAATCTGACTTTTCCGATGGGAATTCAATATTTTGGGGGAATACAATACAGATTTCACATGTCTGCCTTTCCAAAACGGTGGGAAGTCATGACATTGATTTTCAGCAACAGAAAAACTTACTGGTGAAATTGGAGGGAACTCCACCACAAGAGAATTATTTTCAGAGTATGGGTTTAATACACCCATAAACTGACCAAGCTTAAATGAAACAGGCCTTTGATCGGTCCAGGTGCAGCAGTGTTTAAAACAGTGTTTAAGCATCTAAAAATATATTAGAATCCTATTAATATAAAATCATAGAACTAAGAAAGGCAAAACCCCATCAATAGGTTCAAAAGACATGAGAAAATTGAGAATCAAATATGAAAAGACAGCAAGAATGTACTATAGTGTGCAAACACACATAGTCATCACATACTAAATTATGTTCTTCCTTCTTCAGTACATTGTTATAGCAGTCTTGTTTCCTATAAGTCAGTCTACAATTCTTCCTTCCCAGCCACCATGGCTGTTGATAATCTATAAATTACAGTCTTCCATAATTGATCTGGGTGGTTGAAGAATCATAGGGGCTGTAATCCAAGAAACTGCAGGGTACCGTAGAAGCAAAGCTGCCTCAGGATTACTTGCAAACATAATTCCTCTTGATTTGCTAGAGCGGTGTTTCTCAACCATGGCAACTTGAAGAAGTGTGGACTTCAACTCCCAGAATTCTGGGAGTTGGGGAAGGTTATCTTATGTAGTTCCATATAAAATAGGTCTTTGAAGAATTCTGGGAATTTAAGTCCTTTCCTGACCCTAGATTTTACCTTGGGTTGGATCGTGATTCTCCCAGAAAAATCGGAGGAGCTTTTCATAGCTGATCTTCTGTGGGTCAAACACTACACGGACCACCTCCGCATGTCCCGTCATCCCTAGAAACAGAATGGAGAGAATCACCCAATGAGAGCTTCTTTTTTGAGCTTTGCAGTTGTTACAACTGGAAATCCGCCCAGTTGTTGAGCCTTCTGTCTTGCAAATTAAATTCTATGCTACAGAAGCATAGGTCATCCTTGAGCTATGAACATTCATTTAGCAGCCATATGAATTTACAGCAGCACTGGAAAAAGAGACTTACAGACATTCAGTTCTTGACGGAAGTGGTATTTAGCTGGTTCTGACCAGTTCTGGAGAACCGGTAGCAGAAATTTTGAGTAGTTCGGAGAACTGGCAAATACCATCTCTGACTGGCCCCGCCCCCATCTATTCTCCGCCTCCCATTGAGTCCCAGCTGATTGGCTGGGTCTTTTTTGGTTGCCCTGCACAGGAGAACGGAGCTGGAAAGCAGGTTTAGTGGGCTGGGGAGGGAATGGGGATTTTGCAGTATCCTCCCCCTGCCATGCCCACCAAGCCACACCATGCCCACCAAGCCACGCCCACAGGACCGGTAGTAAAAAAATATGAATCCCACCACTGATTAGTTTCCATCCATTCCTGCTGCTGCCTTGGAAAATAGCTTGACGTCCCCACCCGCCCTTCTTTGTGGCAGCCCCTCAAATATTGGAACACTGCTATCATGTCATCAAGCAGACCACCAGCTACTTCTTGGCATGCTTCCCGAAGCAGATAATATTCATACCTCAGTTTAAGAGCAGCACTGCAGGGGTTAATCCAGAGCCTTCATCCCGCTTGGAAACACTTGACACATTCCCATTAGATTAATATCTCCTGTCTAAAGGAGGAATTTCTCCTTTCACTGCTGAATCCTCATTCCCCCCGTGGAGTTTGAAATTCTCATCAGAGATGTATTCCCCTGGAGCGGTTTCTAGTTAATTTTGCTCAAGCAAGCCCGCTGACCCTCCTATGGTAATTAGGAGGGGAGAAAGGAAGGAAGGAGGAGGAGGAGGGAAGGGGTGACGTTCAATTCCACCGGCAACCAGGCAAGAAGCTGGTGAACATGCCATGCCTGCTGTGCTGGGCCCCGCTGCAGACCAGGAGAACAGGGCAGAGACGGGATGAACAGGCAGTATAAAAGAGAGACTGGCAGTGATTGAATAGGGTGAGAAGCAGGGGTGGGAATCTTGTACCGGCTGGCTTTCCTGCTACAAGAGAAGCAAAGAGGACAGGTGACCGAGCCCTGTTTGGGTCTCCCAACCACAATGCAGTGGAAGCGAGTAAGGCCATGTAGTTCTTGTCCCTCCACCCCACCCAGAGGTGGCATTCAGCAGGTTCTGACCAGTTCTAGAGAACCGGTAGCAGAAATTTTAAGTAGTTCGGAGAATTGGCAAATCCCACCTCTGACTGGCCCTGCCCCCATCTATTCTCTGCCTCCCATTGAGTCCCAGCTGATCGGCTGGGTCTTCTTTGGTTGCCCTGCACAGGAGAACGGAGCTGGAAAGCAGGTTAGTGGGGTGGGGAGGGAATGGAGATTTTGCAGTATATCCTTCCCCTGCCAGCCCCACCAAGCCACACCAGCCACACGCACCAAGCCACGCTCACAGAACCGATAGTAAAAAAAAAAATTGAATCCCACCCCTGACCTCACCCCAAATTCTACTGGAGATGTTTTCCTAGGCAGTGCTTTCCAAGTGGGCTGGAGTACCGAGCTCATAACACCCAGAACCTGGTAGTTGGATATGACCTTGGCCTAATAGTCCTGGCATCGCCTGTCGTCCAGAAAAGCTGAGGAACGTTCAGAATAAATAACAGAATAATGGAAATGGAAGAGACCTTAGAGGTCTTCTTAAAAATCTGTTCTTAAAAATCTCCAGTGATCTCCAGCACAACATAGGAGAACAAACCCATGAAGATTAGATTCAGCCGTCCATCTGCATTTAAAAGACACAGGCCACACTTTTGAAGACAACAAAGTCTTGGACAGAGAGGCCTCCTGGTTTGAAAGAGGGGTTAAAGAGGCCATCTATGTCAAAACTGAACAGCCCTCTCTCAACAGAAGGGGAGGGATACGGCATTATCTATCTCCAATCTACAACATAGTTCTTTCAACAGTTCCAAGAAGGCTCCACACCAATTTGCACCACTCAGGTGACCCGGATGACACAGATAAGCCTCCAGGTGGCCTCAACAAACCACTAAAAGGATGCAAATGACCAGCTGTCTGCAAGGAGTATAAATCCTTCCATTCTCCACCATCCAGTCAGAGCCAAAGAAGCTTCCTGGACGAGAAGCAAAATGTCTTCAAAGAAAAACCAGAAAGTCCAGCTGCCTCTTGAAAAAAACAAACAAAAAGCATCTTTGGGATAATCCTAACCTGGATGACTGAGAATCTCCACAGACCTCCAGTGATGGAGCACCCACATCTTCTGGAAGCAAGCTGTTCCACTGGCTAATTGTTCTCATTGTTGGTAAATTTGTCCTTAGTTGCTTCTCTCTTTGATTAATTTCCATTCATGTTCTACTAGGGCGGTCATTTGCAACAATACCAGTAGAGGGGAATATCTATAGCTCAGGATAGACCATAGAGTCCTTGGTGCTGTCTGAGCTTGGTTGCTCTCTCAGCTCAGTTCTCCAAGCAAGAAACCAACCAAGCTCTGGGAACACCAAGGACTCCACATCTGCAACAATAGCAGCCCCCAAGGCAGCCTGCTACAATCAGGTTCAAACACCCTAACTTGCACAGCTACATTATCTCTGCCCTCTGCTGCACTCAAGAGGGAATTGCATACCTGCGCGACAACTATCCCGTTACACTACTTTGAAAAGGAACTCCCAAGCGGCAGAAGAATCTGAAAGCAGGAAGGATGAGGTTCAAAAGGGAAGTGGGTCCAAAATTGAATATCTCCATCCCAAAACTGTTTGAACTAGATCAGAGGTCTCCAAGCCTGGCAACTTTTAAGACTTGTGTACTTCAACTCCCAGAATTCCTCAGCCAGCCTAGCATTCTGGAAGTTGAAGTCCACAAGTCTTAAAGTTGCCAAGTTTGGAGACCCCTGAACTAGATCATCTCCAGGTCCATTCGTGCAGAAAGTAAGGAAGATGATCTTGATGGAGATAAATAGGAACCCTTTCCCAGTCAAAAAGGGCTGGAACATTATTTATGCCCCAAACATCCAGATAACATTCAGAAGCAGGTCAGGAAGACAACCCCTTGATTCACAGGAGGAATCAGAAGGAAGAGGAGATTTAGCACAATCCAACCAGCAAATTCTGTTATTACCTCAATAAAATTAGTTTTAGCCTTCCTGGGTACTTGATTCTCTGGTTCTATTGGAGTGCTGGAACATTTAAATCCTCATGATATGATGCCAATCAAGATAGGAGACTTACCCATCAGGATGTCCCAAAGGAGCTTTTTCAAGAGGCAACTGGTCTTTTCTGGTTTTTCTTTGAAGATATTTCGCTTCTCGTTCAAGAAGCTCTGACTGGATGGTGGGGAATGGAAGGATTTATGCTCCTTGCAGACAGCTGGTCATTTGGATTCTTTAGTGCAGGGGTCTCCAACCTTAGTTACTTTAAGACTAGCAGCAAAGCTGGCTGAGGAACTCTGGGAGTTGAAGTCCGCTAGTCTTAAATTTGCTAAGGTTGGAGACCCCTGCTTTAGTGGGTCATTACCTGGAGGTTTATCTGTGTCATCAGGATCACCTCCAGGTGACTTAACAACCTTCTAAAAGAATGAAAATGACCAGCTGTCTGCAAGGAGTATGAATCCTTCCATTCCCCATCATCCAGTCAGAACTGAAGAAGCTTCTTGGATGAGAAGTGAAACTTCTTCAAAGAAAAAACAGAAAGTCCAATTGCCTCTTAAAAAAGCATCTTTGGGACAACCATGACCTGGAGGACTGAGAATCTCTATAGACATACCCATCAGGACAAGGGGAGGGGAGGGGCCAGGCAGGGGCATGATTTGCTGGTTCTCCAAACTGTGCCGAAACATAACAACCGGTTCTACAGAACCGGTCCAAACCGGTCGACTGCCACCCCCTGCTCGTGAGTCTCGTATGGACAAGCCCTCCGATCTCTTTCACAGAGAAAGAGATTCCACCCACCCAGAATTTTTCTCAAAAAGACTTACCGCTGCAGACTTCTTGGTAGGTAGGATTGGCAGTGAAGCCTCCTGAGAATCCCACCTGTGTGGAGAAGACCCCCGGCAGTTTCCAAAACATTTTTTCTGCTCCCCAGAAACATCCCATGCCTGGGAAGGAAGCAAAGAAAAAGAAAAGATGTCTTAATAAGTGAACCATTAAGGTGTTCTATGTCAGAGGTGTCTGACCTCAGCAACCTTAAGACTTGTGGACTTCAACTCCCAGAATTCCCCGGCTAGTTAGCCAGCCATGCAAGACGCAACAAGGCATCAACTACATTATTTCTCTGTTGCTGGTTCCAGAAATTTTACTTCCTCATTAAAATTACCATCCAGGATTATAGTCCCAAGTGACGGGGGGAAGGGGTGTAATTAAATCTGGCCGTGGGCAAATCATCACTCACCAAATATTGCCACTTGCATTCCTTCGGGAAATGGGGGATATGTCGGATTGTTGTTGACAGCATGGACAGCTGCAAAAAAACAGGGAAAAGAAAGTCATTAGAGGTAGTCTCAGTTAATGACCATCCCCATTCACTCAGTGACTGTGGAAACAGCACTGAACAAGAAACTTATGCCCATCCCCCAAACTGCAGCCTTCACGGGGTCCCTGCAGCCTTGTGCCTGCAATTTGGGTGCCTAGCAACCAGCTCGTCATTATGACGCATGCAGCATCCCATAGTCACATGACTTGCGACTTCGAAGGTTACAAAAGGGGATCATGTGACCCCAGGATTTTGCAACTATCATAAATATGACTGCTATTTGTCAGAAATGGTGTAGGGTCTCCAGCTTGGGTGGGGGCTTGGACTAGATGACCTACAAGGTCCCTTCCAACTCTGTTAACCTGTATCTGTTGTGATCAAGGAAGAACTAGTTCTTAAGGTGAAATGGAAGCTTATTTTATTCTGCCCTACAATAATAAAGTAAAAGAGAGACAGTTTGGTATAATGGCAAAGGCACCAGGATAGAAACCAGGAGAGTGTGAGTTCTAGTCCCACCATGGGCCAGTCCTTCTCTCTTGGCCCTAGGAAAGGGACAATGGCAAACCACTTTTGAGAAACCTAGCCAAGTAAATCACAGGGGCTAGTTCAGACAGTCACCAGAACTCAACACAGATATGAAAGCATCAAAAACAAAGCAGTCGCCTCAATAAATTAGCATTCCTTAGTGGTGCAGTGGTTAGAGTGCAGTACTGCAGGCCACTTCTGCTGACTATCGTCTGCCTGCAATTTTGCAGTTCAAATCCCACCAGGCTCAAGGGTGACATAGCTTTCCATCCTTCCAAGGTGGGTAAAATGAGTACCCAGATTGTCAGGGCCAATATGCTGACTCTGTAAAACTGTTTAAAGAGGGCTGTAAAGCACTATAAAGCGGTATATAAATCTAAATGATATTGCTATTGCTATTGCTATTCCTGGAATCCTTATGGTGTCTGTTTCCTGATCTGGCCTACTTGAAAAAGTTGACATCAATCTTGAAAGACTGCCAAGGTTCATCTTTTAAAGTCAAGGTGAGGTTCTTATGAATGTCTTCCTCTTGCTTTACATTTCCTAAGCCTGAATTCTTCTTCCTCTTGACAGCTCACTCATCCTTTCATCAAGGTTATTTCCTCATTCTCTTACAGCATCCCATCCAACATCTGGAGAGCCCTCTGAATAACAGTTTAATGCAATATAGATTATCCATGTATCTATCTGCCTCTCTGTGTCTCACACACAAACAAACAAACACTGCATTGTCAGAGTTGGGAAGATCTATTGATTGCAACAGTAAAGTGACTTTGTATAAAAAAGTGCAAGCATATACATCTGTATTTACCAGATATATATTTTATTCCTGTATTTTCTTGTATTGTTGAAACTGAAACACCAAATCAAACTTCACATTATCCTAATACAATGTTTCTCAACCTTCAGCAATTTTAAGATGGTTGGACTTCAACTCCTAAAATTCCTCTGCTACCTGGGGTCAGAGAATGACTGTTAGAAAGATCAATCAACTCTTCCTGCTAACCTACTTGAACATAAATTAGGTCTAGAACAGTGATGGGCTGCAATTTTTTTAACAACCCGTTCTCTGGCTGGGTAAGCGTGGCTGGTTGGTCATGTGACTGAGTGGGTGATGTCACTCATCACATTCAGCCCTGCCTCCCAGCCACTTGCCTCAAGGGAAGAGGTAGGGTTCAGCCAATTGGGGCTAATTCCACCACTGGCTGACCCCACCCCTGCCCATTTTTTGGCCTGTTTTGGGGCTTGAAAATGGCCATTTTTCGAGCCATTTTCAGCCATATTTTGGTCCAAAAATGCCCCCCAAAACAGGCTGAAAAATGGATAGGGGCAGGACCAGCCAATGGTAGGATTTGCCAGTTCGCTGAACTATTCCTAATCTTAACTACCGGTTCGGGAGAACCGGTGCGAACCGGCAGAAGCCCATCTCTGTTGTAGAAGGAAAACAATTTTAACTCCACAACTTTCTTCTCAATAAATATTGCTCAAGAGAAGTCCACGAGAATAGTAGAGTTTGAAAAAGAGTTAACTTTCAGGTTAGGCAAATACCAAATGACCTGACTTGAAATCTGCCTATGAATTTGTTCAGGCTTCTTTTTAAAAACTAAAGTGACCATTGCTCTATGTCGGGGGTCTTCAAACTTGACAGCTTTAAGACTTGTGGACTTCAACTCCCAGAATCCCTCCTCCAGTCCTGTTAGCCCAGGAATTCTGGGAGTTGAAGTCCACAAGTCTTAAACTTGCCAAATTTGAAGACCCTTGCTCTATGTGATGGCAGCAGCTTCTACAATTTAAGTCCATCTTGTGTAAAAAGTATTTTCTTATTTTTGGGTTATACATTTAGAGATAACCCTAACAGAGGGAATAATATCTCTACCTGCATTTTCCATACCATGTATGACTACAGGGAGTCTTTGTTTAGCAACTGCTTCGTTTAACAACCATTTGCAGTTTTAATGGTGCTGAAAAGGTAATTTTATGACCAATCCTTTTATTTATTAACTTTTGAAAGTCTGTAAGGCTGAAGTAAGCACAGTCTTGGTTTCATTTAGTGACTGGTGTGCTTAATGACAATTGCTGGTCCCAATTGTGGCCACTAACTGTGGCCATCTTTACGTACCTTTGAGTTTCTTCCTGTCTACCTCGGCTCTAAGCTACAGACAAACAATGCAGTCTTTCCTTTAACCCCTACAATCATTTCTGTTGCCTTTGCCTTCGATCTTAGAACATGCTTTTTCAAAAAGGATATTTCCCCTTCTTTTAGCTACACTGCAGTAAATCAGATCTCTGCTTGTGTTTCTTCTATATCTACAACTTCAAAATGGAGCCTGCTGGCTGCAGTGTCAAATAACGCTCCCTGAAACATTTTCTCATTTCTATTCAGATTTTTTAAAAAACAAACCTTCCGTTTACCTAATGAATTAATTTTCAGAAACCCAGACAAATTCAGGCTGAAGCATAATATCCCCCACCTGGGCGTGTCAATGATCCTGAGATATATATGTATATATATTTTAAAAAACACATTACACTATGATCAAAACATCAGAGATGGTTGACTGGGGGCACCCCAGGAAAGAAAAGGGAGCATCCAAGCACGGGGCTGGCTCATTTTCTTCAAATCCTTATTTAAGTTCAGCGAGACTGTAATTTCTTTGTCTCCCTGGATGTCTCACACCTACAAAGGCAATTGAGCACACCAGCAGCTCTAACGAAGAGCCTTCTTAGTGAGCAGCACGGCGAAGATCCTGGCAGGAATTCCTTCTTTCCCCAGGTCCATCTTAGAGCGAACAGCATCTTGTTCAAGCTTCCTTCACCCAGGAACTCCTTGCTAGCTTTAACCCGTCGTCCGCACCACACCCAACAAAGGTGGTTGGAAAAGCTGGCAACCAGCAAAGCTGCAGCGACGCTTCTGCCTCGCCTCCTTAAAGCCTCTGGATGCCCAGGACCAAAGACCAGATGCCAAAATGTCAGCGAGGTAGAGGCTGCCCTACGTTGGGCCAAAGAGCCATCTCAAGAGGATAGACACATGGCTACATCCCACATGCCGCACAGTTTGAGAAAGGAGACACGACAAAGCAGGCATCGGCTCTTGACTGTTTTTCCCCACAAATCTGCCACCCATGCCCACCCAACACCCCGTGCCAACCCCATCTTCATGAACTTTGGATGCAAAAGTTTCCTTTCGAAAACTAAACCAGACAAAGGAACCACAGTTAGCCCGGAGGTTTTCCTTACCTGTTCGGGGCTACCTGCCTCGAAGATTGAAAGGGGTCCCTGTGAAAAAAAGTCACATGGGGAATCCAGGGTCTCCCCTAACCAATATCCAAGAGAAGTCCAAAGGCACCACCGGAGGCCCGTATGGATCCGGTCGACGATTCCCTGCCAAGGTGGCGAGGCAACTTGGTAGCTGGCAGCCAAATCCTGCTACCCTCTTCCTCCTTCCCCCTTCTTCCAGGCAAGATAGCAGTCAACATTATTTCCTTGGCCCAGATTCAAATCAATCAGCACAGGAACTGCTTCGCTCCCTAAACGCAACTCTCTGCATTTGGTATCCATGTGCTACATAAAGAACATCCAATAACCGCAAGAAAAGGAGAGAGAAAAAAAATCAAAGGAAAAGATGGAAGCAATTTGCCATATTAAAAAGAAAACAAACAGGTGCCCAGATCAAGGATCTGCGATTCATTCTGTTCCCCTAACCCACCCCCTGGTTTTCAGCATTTCTCTTCCGAAATATACATTACCATGTGTGTGTTCGTCCAGCTTTCTATGGAATCTCTGCCAAGCAGCCTTGGCAAACCTCCAGCCTGTGCCAGTTTTATTCTCTCCCTCCCTCTCTCCCTCTGTCTCACGGCTTCCCTGCCAACCTTCATCCCAACGGCCGTGATCCTCTCTCTCTCTCTCGCATGCGCCCTTTCCCTTTGCTGCTTGTAGGAACCCAGAAACCGAGCCAAAAACGAGAAAGACAATATTGGACAATCTGAACGTTCGTAGACAGTACTGTAGTTTTATTTTCCTCCTCCCACCCACCACCCACCCCCCAAAAAAGGATGAATAGGGAGAAAGAGGGAAGAAGAGAAGAAAGAATAGAGTCCAAATAAAAGCTTACCCCCTTGGGTAGGCGGTTCTTGGTTCCCTTCGGGACTAAGACCCACTTGGGGTTTTTTGGGATGCCCGCCCCATGCCCTCTGACTGCAGGAGGCTCAGGGATACCAGGAAGGGGATGGAGTAAGTCAGACCATACATGCCCAGGAGGCTACTGTCGGAAGGCTGGAGTTTTTCCCTCTCCAAATGGTGCCAAGTTCTTCCCACCCTTCTGCCATCAAAAGAATGGGCAGCATAACAACCCCTTGTTTTTTATATATATATATGGCATCAGCTTGCCGAGGTACAATGCATCATGGGACAGGAAGGAAGAAGGAAGGAGGCAGAGGGAACAAACGTACCTTTAGAGATGCCAATTCCTTCCATTGTTGTTTTCTTTTAAACCAACCCCCATGCTCAACCTTAGCTGAGAAAATGAGGAGGAGAAAATTATCCAAATAGCTCAGAGGGAAAACTGGCTCTTCAAATTTTTACATGCTATATTTCTCAATCATTTCTTCCCAAGGTGAGAAAATGAAGTCCTTGGTTACCGTTGTTAAGCAAATCATCGGGGGTCGCTAAGCGAGGATCTCATACGACCATGACTCCTTGACTTGAAAGCACTCCAGATGGTTAACTTCATTGCCCAGAGAATCATTGGCTGCCCTCTCCCCTCTTTGGAAGAGCTTTATAGTTCCTGCTGCCTGCCTTAAGAAAGTTCAAAACATTCTTGAAGATCCATCTCATCCCGGGAACCCTTTTTCTGAACCATTACCATCTGGTAGATGGTACAGAATAATAAAAACAAGGACAAATAGGCTGAAAACATCTTCTATCCCAGGGCAGCAACTCTTTTGAATTCTGCTATATAGTGCAGTGTTGGGGGTTTTCAATTCAATGTATGGACTATGAAGGATGTGTGTGTTTATTTTCATGGTCATGGTCATGACCTGCACTGAAGATGGTGTTTGATTTTGTTGTACGAGGTGCAATGACAGTAGAGTAGAGTAGAGTAGAGTAGAGTAGAGTAGAGTAGAGTAGAGTAGAGTAGAGTAAAGTAAAGTAAAGTAAAGTAAAGTAAAGTAAAGTAAAGTAAAGTAAAGTAAAGTAAA
>NW_020769327.1:4172566-4221860 GCF_900518735.1 Pseudonaja textilis | reverse complement strand
GTTTGCTGGAGAATTCTGGGAGTTGAAGTCCACAAGTCTTAAAGTTGCCAAGTTTGGAGACCTCTGCTGTACTGCATACCCAGCTCAGTTTCGCAACTCTTGCTGGACTTCAACCCACCCACCCACGTCATCAGCCAAAGGACGGTGGGAGTTGAAGTCCAACGGAGCTCTTCCCGCGCCAGCCCACGAGAGGCTCCCGCAACTCCTTCCACGCGGACCCTTGCCACCTTCCACACGCCTCTGGCCCTCGTCTTTGCGCGGGGTGGGGTGGGGTGGGAGATACCTTGCACTACGAGGGCTTCACGTCTGCCCGGCGGAGCCTCGTCCCGGCTCGGCATCTGCATGTTCCCCGGCATCGCGGCGGCGCGCCAGAACCCCCTGGAAGAAGCCGCCCACCGTCCACGGGTGACCCGGTCGCCCCTTGGCTGAGCCAGTGGGCGGCGCGGGATCAGCTGGGGTGGGCGGGGACGAGGGGGGGAGAGAGGGCGTGACGTAGGCTTTTGGGGGCGGGGCTCTTGGCCTTTGCAAGGCGGGGCGGGGCGGGGAGGGGAGGGGAGGGGAGGGGCGGGGGAGAGAAACGCCAGGAATAGGAAAGCTTGCGCAGCGTTGGCATCCAGGTGGCATTCCGACGCACGTCTAACTCGCTTCCCCCCACGCGAATTCTTCCTTGTAAAACCTACGTAAGACTGGGGATGCGCCTAGCATCTTGGCTGGCTTGCTCCGCTTTAGGCAAAGGGGAGGCTTGCGCTTGCAAGCCTTATATAGGTCACCTCGGCGTGAAACCCTCTTTAATTCAGAGGAGGGTTTTTTTGCAAGATCCAATCGGGGGGTCGGTCCCCGGGAGCAGAGAGATTTAGGCTTCCGAGCTCCGATAACAGATCACCAGAGTCGGAAGGGATCTTGCAGGGTCATCTGTTTCTTTTTATTGGTTCGCTTAATTTTGTCAAAAGCTTACAACACAGTAGAAGAATGATTTTATTTTTTTTATTTATTTCATTTGATTGGTCAATGGCTTACAAGAGAATAGGTATAGGAATAAACGTAGTTATGAATACATGAAATGGATACATATAAGAAAAATAAAAGAAACAATAGGACAGGGATGGTAGGCACATTGATGCGCTTATGCACGCCCCTTACAGACCTCTTAGGAATGGGGTGAGGTCAATAGAGGTTAGTTTGTGGGTAAAGGAGTGGGGGTTTGACCAATGGACAAAGTCCATCCCCCCCCCCCCAAATGGGAGACCCTACATCATTTCTGAAAAATGGCAGTCCAATCTCTTCTTGAAGGTCTCAAGGGATGGTGCTCCCACAACTTCCGAAGGCAACTTCTGTTCCGTTGGTTGATTGTTCTCACTGTCAGAAAGTTTCTCCCTATTTCCAGTTTGAATCTCTCCTTATTCAGTTTCCATCCATTATGCCTTGTCTGGCCTTCGGATGCTTTAGAAAATAGCTTGACCCCTTCCTCTCTGTGGCAGCCCCTCAAATATTGGAAGTCTGCTATCATGTCTCCCCTGGTCCTTTTCTTCCCTAGACTAGCCATGCCCAGTTCCTGTAACCGTTCTTCATAGCTCATCCTCAGGGAACTAGACATTTATTTTATAGATAATAATACTTTATTATCATTGTACATATATACACAGTATACACATACAATGAAATTCACATAATGCTCAGAGACCAGACCCAACACACACACACACACACACGACAATCCCCAAACACCCACCAACCCACCAAAATTCCCCGCCCCCTAAAAACACGCAAGCATTCACACAACAGACCAAGTAATACTGTCCAACAGCTCACTGATGGTGGTCCTTAAGTTCATTATTAAGTGCAATTATAACTCTGGGATAAAAAACTGTTTGAAAAATGTGTGGTCTGAGTTTTAATTGTTCTGAATCTTCTGCCAGAAGGCAACAATTCACAAAGATTGTAAGCAGGATGGGAAGAGTATCTGAGAATAGGTAGACAGACAGACAGACAGACAGACAGACAGACAGACAGACAGACAGATGATAAAATTATTTATTGGCCAAGTGTGATTGGACACACAAGGAATTTGTCTTGGTGCATATGGTGCATAGGGCATGGGTTATCAAAGGGAATGTCTCTTGCTGGTCACATCTACCCGACCCATTAGAGTAGGGTCTATTTCCATCCTGGCTGCAGGAGGGATGAGGTGGGGTAAAGGAAGAGGCCTAAGGAAGAAAATGTACCTAAGAGGAAACCCTTGGCCCAGGAGGATAGGTCTCAAATTTTGCAGATCGCATGATTCAGTAGGGAATCTTCCATTTTTAATTATGTTAGGTTTTGTATAAGCTTGGTACTACCGTAAATTTGTGTTTTCCCTTTCTCATTTGTCCGTATTTTATCAAGGATCCTTAATATCCCATAGTTTATTGATGGAACTCCTGGAGTCAATTGTTTTCCAAAGTTTCTCAAATTCAACAGAATAAATTTGTCCAACAAAGTAGATGAAACTGGTTTTGATAGCTGATGGTTCAGTGTCTTATGGAGGCAAAGCCAGGGTCTACTTATGTGGTGTGAACCAGGCGATGAGACTCAGGGCTGGGCTTCAAAATTTTTAGTAAAGGGTTCTCTGCCTGGTTGTTGGGTTGGTATCGCCATGATGGGCGGGGCCTAGTCAGCCTCCTGCACCATGGTTGCCCTCCCTGGGCTCCTGAGGCTTTCCCCGAGGCTCTGGGAGGGCGAAAAGGGCCTCTTCAGGCTCCAGAGGCCCTCTGGGAGCTAGAAATGGGCCCACTTCTGGCCTTCCCAACCTTCCTGGAGGCCCGTTTTTGCCCTCCCTGAGCCTCCACACACATCCTGCCCTTACCTGCATCTAAAATGGGCCACTCCTGGGAGGGAAGGGGAAGGATCAGTGGGGTCAGCCAGGAGTGGGATTTGGGGGTCCTCCAAACTGCACAGCATCTTAGGGGCTCTTCCGAACCCCCAGCAGCCCATCCCTGATGAGACCCAATCCCTAATGTGTTTGCTTCATCACAGTGTGTGCAGCAATGGCAGCAGTTGTGCTCTGTTAATCCAGATTTAGGGTTTTGAATGCCCTGAGATACACTGCTGAGGATATATCTTAGGTGAACCAATCCGAGGCTCTCAATCTAATCTTGAATGGCATTCATCCTCATTTCTCTGCCACTTGGCAGACTTTCCAAAGCCCACTGCAAGGGGATTGCTTCCCATTGCTTCTCAGAGAGGATTTGCTCTTTTGCCAATAGATCCCTGTTGGCAAAAGACCTTGGCTTGCCCTGACCTTACCCAAGGCTGATTTGAGCAATGCACCACCAGCAAGCACTGCCATAGAGGTAATCCTGAAGGAAATGCAACCCTTGTCAGGAGGAAAAAAAAAATGCCCAGCCTGAGTTTTGCAAATAGAATTAAGGAGTTAGAGGCCGACTCTTGGAACACAAGATAAAGACTCCCTCACCTACTATTTAGACACAAGGATGAGGTTTGCAAATCATCATAAGTCAAAGTCTTAACCATGGCTTGTGGAACAAGCCGCAGTAGGGTTATTACTAGAATGCAATAGATCCTGATTTACATAGGCCACACCTGTTTTTTTTAATTTGATAACTTTAGGATGAAGTAGCTGAGGAATTCTGGGAGATGAAGTCTACTCAACTTAAAGTTTCTGGCTAGAAAAACATAGCATTACATCAGTCCCAAATCAAACGAACTGTTTTATAGGTAGAGTAAGTATGGGAATCCAGAATGGAATCTGCTAAGGAAATCTCTGAGTCAAGAAAGCCCTGAAATGAGTGCCCTTTGCCCAAATACAAGGATGAAATGTTCCATTACTCATTTGGTTGCAATGCTTTATGACAAGAGCCACCTGCATTGGATCGTACCCAGGGTCAAAACTTAGGTCTGTAGAAATGGAATGATAGGTTATTCCATTGCAATAAGGCAGCTGTCTCCAAACTTGGCAACTTTAAGACTTGTGGACTTAAACTCCCAGAATTCCACAGCCAACATTTGAATCCCTACTGCAGGAGGCTGGGGAATTCTGGGAGTTGAAGTCCACAAGTCTTAAAGTTGCCATGTTTGGCGTTCAAATTCATAGTGCTGCCCGATGGGAAAAAAAGCAAAAACCTTTGGTAAGATTCGAATTTAGAAAGCTCAGTTTGCAGGGACTCTTCCATCATGGGAATCCAATGATCTGCAAACCAGGGTTTATGTCTTAGCATATCGTTGTTATGGACTGATTTTTATTATCTGCAGTCTATTGCTGGAAGCCAGTATATCCAACTTACTCAGGTTGACCCAACTTGGCAATGATTCAAATCCTCAGGTGTTCCTTGCATTGACATTGTTCAAAATGACAGGTGATCCACTGTTTTGTTTGGCATAATTTAGTCTGCCCAGGAAGATAGTGAGAAAAGATCCATTGTTGAATAAAAATGTTTAGCATTCTCCCCCCACCCCCATGCTAAAAAAAATATATGAAAGTGACATGGAATCGGCTCTGCTTTGTGGCCCATACAGCAGTCAGCTAAAGCTAGAGGACTCCATCTTTATTAGGTTCTCCAATAATATTTGACACATCATTGAAATGTATAAAGAAAACTCCATGGGGATGGATGGCTCTCTTTGCAGCAGGAACAACTGTGTCATTAAAAGGATCCCTCAGTGAGGAAATGACTTTTGTAGATTAAATTGCAGGGGAAACTATATGTGTGGGAGGGGAGGAGAAGAGAAGCTTAAATTCAAATGATTACGGCTGCTGAGAACGAATTAAAATCCCCGCACACACAATTGAGGTCACAATCAACATGTTCTGAAAATGATAATAGGAAGAGAGAGAAAAACCAAACGGGAGAAAGAAGGCGGGTGGAAAATTGGGGTAGCAAGTCGATTTAAACTCTTAATCAAGTTGGCTCCTTTGCGCCTTCAATTTTCATGTTTCTCCTTCCACATCATCCGTTCTCAAGGATGAGATTTGCCTTTGCACAAAATGCTGCACACCAAAGGCTGCACGGTGTTGACAGAAATTAGTTTGGATGGAGGGATGGTTAGAAAGCCACGGTAACAAAAATTTCCTGATAGTGAGAACAATTGATCAGTGGAATGACTTGCCTCCTGAAGTTAGGGTTGCTCCAGCACCGCAGGTTTTTTTTTTAACAAGATATTGGACAACCATTTATCTGAAATGATGCAGGATTCTCCTGCTTGAGCAAGGAGGTGGACTAGAAGACCTCCAAGGTCCCTTCCAACTCTGTTATTCATTGCTTTCATCAGAAGGAAATAGACTCAAACCAGCTTCAAGGTTTGTGTGATTGGATCTTCTGTTTAAGTTGCATATCTGTCTCCACCATTGGAAGTCTCAAAATATCTAGCTGCTCCCGAGATGCTTTTTTCAAAAGCTGGAAGAGTGTGGCCTAAGCTGAACCATTTTCAAAAAAGGATGTTTTGTATTTATTACACCAAAATCATACATCCATCCAGAAGAAGGTATGACTCAGACCTGATTGTTTTTAAAAGCAAAGCTAACTTCCCCACAGATTTTTTTTTTCCCCAGAGTCCAATTTTGTTACATAAATTTAACCCCCCTTCAACTGTTCGGGTCCTAAGCAAATGGCTCAAACCGATAACATTTTAAGAGCCTTCTCATTCACCGTTCCTTCTGTCTGTTCTCTCTCACACATACCAGCCTACACAACAGACCCACACATCTGAAAAAGGGTGGCTTAAAAACGGGATTTTTTTAAAAAAAACATTGAAAACATCTTGAATGTCAACCCACCTTCTCATACCACTTTCCCCTCCCTCCCAAGCCTTAATTGGATGCCGATTTCAATCCCTAATCGGTTAAAAACAAACATTTTTAAAAAATGCTCTGCTTTTTTAAAAAATCCATCTCCCGGATGTTTTTTTTCCTTTCAGAGCTGTGTGGAACCGAGTACCGGCGTATGATTCAGCATCGAGGGAAGGCCTTGAACTTGTTTATCTGCAGCCGAGATAGGACAAAAAGAACCCCCAACAACAACGACGGTGACAACAATCCTTGAAGGATACTGGTAATATCGCCGCAGTTGGTTAGGAAAAGAAGAATTCAACAATAGCTAGGTCACAAGGCAAGGCAGATAATGCTAATGGCTTCTTCATATCCACACACCTGCCTCTCCCCAAGCCCAGAGATACACCTTGGAAGGAACCCCATTTCCAAAAGCCAACCTGGGACAAGCAGAGACCCTTCCTGGCTTATAAGGTGGAGAAAGTTGGATTTGAATCCCAGGCGTATCTTGGGGGTGGTCCTTGACTCCGTCTCTGGTTGCCACTCTTAATCTCAGGTCTATTTCCTGCTCCACCCTGTCTCGATACGTGCTGGCAGAAGACGCTTTTGGGGTATCTTTTATCACAAAGGGGTTAAATTTACACACAGGCAGACCTCATGAATTGGTGCGGGCGGTGGTGGAATACACCTTTCAACAGCAATGGCCTCATTCCGGTTAGAAAGGCGACATTGACACCTTGGGTGTCAGTCACCCATCAGCTCACTTGCTAAGATCATCTCTCACTTGGGTTTTATTTGTCTGTGCGCCAGTCTCCTCCCTCCCTCCCTTCCCCCCCACCCCCACTTCTCTTTCTCTCTCTGCCTCTTTCTCCCCTCTCCACCAAGAAGGAACAGCTTGGAATGTTCTGCAGTTCAAACATTAAGGTAATTATGATTCAGCGGGTGTTGGGGTGGTGGTGGAAGAAGGGGGAGAGGGAGTCCAGAGATGGGGGGGGGGGGGGAAACGCGGAAGAGAGAGAAGAGAGAGAGAGAGAAATGGCTAAACACTGTCCTGTAATGAATACACTATTGTTTCGGCTCTTAAATAGGGAATTCGGAAAGGGCATTTGGGCGAGGGATGAGAAAGCTTTCTTGATAGCCCTTTAAGCGAGGGACTGTGCGTGTGTGTGTGTGTGTGTGAGAGAGAGAGAGAGAGAGAGGGGGGGGGAGAGAACTGTGGGTGCACATATACACATGCTACAGGCTTAGCACTAGCTGTGTTCTTTGCTGATCCAACCCAGTGTGGCCATAGATGCTGCTCCGTGTGTCACTCAGGAATAACTGCATGCTTCTGGAAAGCTCTGGCATCCCCCCAATAGATCAGTAATGAAAGCAATTGTTTTATCCCCATGACGGGTACCCAACCCCCTCCCACCCTGCATGTCATTGTCATACAGCTACACTCCCCCTTTCCCACCGACATCTATAGTGAGATCAGTTTCCATCTAGCTAGAATTAACCAGTCAGCTCGCACAAGGTTCAAGGAAGCCAGTTCTGGCTCCCATACAGCTTTTCTTCCTACGGCTCCTCCTCTGACTCCTGTGGCTGTCCTATGGCACCCTTTCTCTTCCCAGGTCCCTCTGCTTTCTTATCTGTGTGAAAACCCTACCTCCTCCCCCCACCCCACCCCCCACAGTTTTGTGTATGCCTTCTGCACTCTGGCCTTAGCAGACCCCTGGGAGGTCAGGATAAGTTTTTCCATTGTCCTTCCTCTCCTTGTAAGCAAAGCCCAGAAACTCTGCGCCACTGGCAGCAAGGCCAGCATTTCGTACCTCCTCGGTGCATTTTGCCAGCAATGCCACTTCACCCTCCAACCTCATCCCCGCAGTCCCGTTGTTCCCTAGTGGGGTGGTTCAGGCCCCAGGATGCGACCTTGTGCTGGACCCTGAAATTGCACCAAAGTCAAGGGCAGACTAACGTCGCAAATAGGAAGGAAGGACTAAGGGAGCATCGATGTTCATGCTCAGCTGGGGAAACGGTTTATAAGTATCCCGGGTTCAAACTCAAAACCCGGTCATGACCAGCTTTTGATGGTTTGACTCAGTATGAAAAACATCCTCTTTTGTCTGGCTAATAAATGATAGGGAGGCAGGAAACCCCAGCTGCTCTTAAGCATTGATTAGCAGATTCCTATTTGTGCTCTTTCATGTAGACTTTAAATGCATGCCCCAGCTTTTTACTCATGACACGGGCAATGGCTGACCTAACTGCCTTGAGAATCAGATTGTGCTATTTTTCCAAAGACTGCCTTTAAAAAGCAATCTCTTAAGAAGAACAAAAGAACCTTTTCCCCATCACATCACCCCCTTCTGAACCATACCTCCTCTTTCAGATGCCACCCTACTTCAAAAAAAAAAAAATGACCTTGAATGAAAACAATGAACAAAACCAGGGTGGGGTAGAATTTCTGTAGAACAAGCACACACTCTTATCACCAAGGAAGTTGAGAGGGGCTGCAACCACCCCCGAAACAGGAGTGGTTTCTATCTGCAAGTGGGAGTCAGCTGCAACCCACATCTTTTTTTGTTTTCCTTTGTTGGGTTCCTACTGGTCTACTTCAAAAGGCTGATGGGAAGGTGAAATTGAACCGGGAGTGCAGGAGCGCTGCTGATGCATCTGAATTTAGTCCCGCAGGTTTCTTGCATGATTAGTTAGTTTATTTTCATTTCACCTCGTACAATGAAATGAAATACCATCTTCAGTGTACATTACAACTATGAAAATAAACACACATCCTTCACATTCCATGAATTGAATTGAAAACCCCCGATATTGCATTAATATTGCATTATACAGTAGAATTCAAAAGAGCTACTGCCCTGGGATAGAAGCTGTTTTTCAGGCTATTTGTCCTCATTTTTATTATTGTCCTGTACCGTCTGCCAGATGGTAATAGTCCAAAAAAAAGGGTTCCCAGGATGAGATGGATCTTTGAGAATGTTTTGAACTTTCTTAAGGCAGCGGGAGCTATAAAGCTCTTCCAAAGAGGGGAGAGGACAACCAATGATCCTCTGGGCAATGACGTTAACCCTCTGGAGCGCTTTCCTATCTGCCACTGTGCAGTTGGCAAACCATACAGAGGTGCAGTAAGTTAAAATGCTCTCTACAGTGCAGCAGTAGAAGGTCACCAGCAGTTTTTCATTCAGTTGTTGTTTCCTGAGAAGTCTCAGGTAGTACAATCTCTGCTGGGCCCTTTTGACCAGGGCTGCAAAGTGAGCACCCCCAGGTCAGGTCCTCTTTTATGGTAACACCCAGAAACTTAAAACTAGTTTGGGGGGAAAGGGAGATGATTTCCCGGAGGATGGGAGAGGATCAGAAGAGGCGCAATCAGCTTTGTCGGCCTGGTTATGCCAAGGCTGACTGAGCCACAGATTGCTTACTAATTCACCCTTTCCACTGGCTTGCTCTCAGCATCTGCCTAGCCACATTCACTGTCGCAGACGCAAACCTCATTTTTACTCCTGTAATTAACGCAAGCGTCACATTAGCATTTCTGCAACACAAAACTGGGCCCATATTTCTCTTTAGCCACAAGTATAGAATCTGTATGTCTTAGAATATGTTGTAAACAGACCAGATTTATTAAGTGTGGATGAAACTGAAGCAGGGCTTAAACCAGTCTTTGAACAGAAACAGGCAGCCAGCAAACGTTCTTGTCTTTAGAAGGAACAGAAAATATGATAAATAGCTCTACTTCAGTACCATGGAGAGTTCCCAGCCATTACATTGACAAAGTGCTTCCCCCTTTCCATTGTGAGTTTTTCACAGTCATCCAGAGATGAGTTTTTACATCACTTTTCAGTTGTGTCATCTACTCCTACACAAAGCACACCACCCACAGAATGGTTTGCATGCAGAACATTCAAATTCTTCTCCCACCTCAAGAAAGAAAGTCAGGAATCTGGTTCGGAGCACAGAAGGGGAAGGTGCCCCTTTGCTAGAAGTCGAGTAGGGAGGAAGAGGAGGCGAAGAAGAATGTGTACGGACAGATTATGGTTTGAAAAGAAATGAGGAAAGAGAAAAAAATGAAAAAAAAAAAGCTGTATCCATTTCTGGCCCTTCTCATTGCTGACCTCATCTTGCTCACTTCCGCAAGGATGCCTGAGTCGAGAATTTTGGGTCCCTCCCCCCAAAAAATCAAAATGACAGCTGTAATGGAATGATTGAAGCTTCAGCCTGGGTTTTTTTGTATGTGATGCACGCTTTTTAAAACCTGCATTTAGCTGCAGGGGTGAGGGGATATAAATCCAATCCTTTCCTAAAGCCTGATGAGATTCTGCCCATGCGATCACGTCATTCTTGCATCAAAAGTGCTACCTAATGGTTTCTCATCAAATCATGCATATAGAGAGAGGAAACGTTAGAAATACCCAATGAAGTGGTACCAGTAAATTAATGTGTAAGTCCTTAGCTTCCCCACAGTGGTAGCTTCCAGATAGATTTGACTACAGACCCCATTATCCTCTCCCTGGCATGCTCAAAATGACAGCAATTGTAGTTTAATGTATTGATAACATTCCACATTTGAAAAGGTATTCCGCATGTTTGAACCCCTCATGGTTTGCAGCCTAGGAATCTGTGACAGTTTATTAAAGCAGGCCAAAGTGTCCCCCTTCCTATTTAAAAGAAGTTTTCTTATTCTTTTTCTTAGCCAAAACAAAATGTTATTGAAGGGATTCACACCATACACCTAAAACCACTTGTGACTTGTTTTACTTCGCTGTTGCAAACTGAGAAACTGTTTTATGAGTTTATAGGACTTTTTGCTGAAAATGGAGAAACATGAACTTGTGATTAATGTGTTGGATGATTAAAAAGGATAAAATATACTGTAGAAAGCAGGGAGCCACGATACAGCTATATATAGCAAGACTAGACTATAAACACATTTGTAACTGTTGTAAAGAAGAATCAAAGTCTTTATATTTCTTTTTTCTTTTCTTTTTCTTTCTTTTCTTTTTTATTTATTACTTATTCACTCATTTTTTCTTTCTATTCTTTTTGTCTTGAAATTCGTTTTCACTCTGCAAAAATCTCCTTAATAAACATTAACAATAATAAAAAATAAACTGCTGTATGTCTTCGAATATGTTGTAAACAGACCAGATTTATTAAGTGTGGATGAAACTGAAGCAAGGCTTAAACCAGTCTTTGAACAGAAACAGGCAGCCAGCAAACATTCTTGTCTTTAGGAGTAACAGAAAATATGATAAATAGCTCTACTTCAGTACCATGGAGAGTTCCCAGCCATTACATTGACAGAGTGCTTCCCCCTTTCCATTGGGAGTTTTTCACAGTCATCCAGAGATGAGTTTTTACATTACTTTTCAGTTGTGTCATCTACTCCTACACAAGGCACACCACCCACAGAATGGTTTGCATGCAGAACACTCAAATTCTTCTCCCACCTTGAGAAAGAAAGTTTGAGAAGATCGATACTTCTCAAGTTTGAGAAGGTGCGTGCCTGTAAAATAGGAACTCATGTGATGTGGTTCATACTTGACCAGGGTAAATTAAAACCAGTTTAAAATTAGCTGTTCCTCAATGCAGGGGGGGATAAAATTGTTACCAAAATGAACAACTTTCTTTCTTATCAAGGTACCAGATGAGGAGCTTTTAAGATCATCCCTTCCCCTGCGCCCTCCCCCCAGCAAACGGTAAGTAAGGGAGTTTTATAGAAGTGACTCCAATAAATTAGAAATACATTTTTCTCAATCCCTTATAATGTTAGAACCAATTCATTAATGCCCAATGGTTAATTAGCAGGACAGTGCATAATCTATAGTATTTACCATCAAAAAAGCACCATACAGGAGGGTGACTTTATAGTGGGGGGTATGCCAGTTTTTTATTCAACCCACAGCCCACTACTTCTCTCTTTTCAATTTGTCTAGTGGCAGAGAAAATGCTTGATGAAGTTCCATGCTTCTCTTAGATTGCAAAGATGGGGAATGCATGGACAAACACACACATACATTTTCTCCCTCTTGCCCAAAGGACATCAATAAAACAGTAGCTCTAATTCTGACCTGGTAGCTTTCTGAAAGGGGCTGGGCATATTGGAGAGCAAACCAGAGCTAGTCTTTTCTTTGCCGGTTTCCATGTGATTCCAGATTTACCATTTACAGAATGGCTTCTGTATTTAGAATATAGCGAGCGACATTGTGCGACCAAACCATCTTTTTAATGTATTTATTTTTCTTCAAGGACTGCAGGGGGCATGGCAGGGACACAGAAATATGATAGGGGCTGCCAGTAAAAGGGAGAGAAGGGTGTGGGGGAATTGTCTGTGCAAATGCAGAGAGCTCTGGATGAAACTCCGAACTGAAGGGAGTGATGATTTCAATGTCCAAGTATATGAAAGGATGCTGTAGGGAAGCTAGTCAGGAAGTAATCTAGGATTAAACATTGTGGATGCAAGTTGCAGCTCCTTGAATCATGCTTCAATATAAAAAAAATATGTCCTGGTAGTAAGATCTATTCAATTGGGAAACAGTCTAACATGGAGATTAAAACCTCCACAGACTAGTCACTAGATAGTCATCAATCCTGGAGATGGCTTAATTGTGTTTTTTTGCAGAGTGCAGAGAGGTGGACTAGATCTTTTCCAGTTCCACTGTTCTATGATTCTGTGGCCTTTTCATTTCAGTTGTTGGCCAGGATATAGTACTGAGATACCATTGGTTGCTCTTGTGGATCACCTGTGGCAGAACCCAAGTGAGGCAGAGCAATCCTCCTGGTCTTGCTTGACCTCTAGTAGTTTTCACTGCAAACCTTTCTTCTTCTTCCATGGACAGTTCTAGTCTAGATTGGAGTCTAAGACCCTCTAAGGCAGGCACTGTAGGGCAGGGTTCTCCAACCTTAACAAAGTTGCTAAGGTTGGAGAACCCTGCTGTAGGGTTCAACTCTTTTCTCCATTCCTATTTAACACTTACATGAAACTGCTGGTATATCAATACACTAACGATACTCAACTATGTATCTCATGCCTGGGATATGAGATGAAGGCTTCAATCCAGTGCCTGGGGGATATATGGATCTGGATGGGGAGGAATAGAGTCAGGCTTAATCCTAGCGAGATGAAGTGGGATCTCAGTGGATTGGAAACCAACTGAAGTGGCAGATATATCATTTTTGGTTGGTTGTGCTCTACAAAATGGAATGTGGAAATTTGAGATCCTCAAAAGCAGGTAGTGGCTGTGACCAGGGTGGTTTTTGCATGATTCTATCTAGTGACTAATTATAATCGTGTACGAATTATTGGTACCTAATGTACTAGTTACAACCGTTCCTAGATACGAAGGCCCTGGTCAAGCGTCACACATGTTTTAGTCAGCTCTTGTTTTGACTACTGCAATGCCTTCTATACAGATTTTCCCTTGAAGGCCTGCTGAAAGTTGAAAGATCAAAGATGCAGTGGCTCAAGATGGTATGAGGGTATCTCACCTCAATAAGTAAGATATAACAAGGTACCTCTATAATGGCAACTGCATTGGTTACTAGTTAGTTTCTGCATGCAATTTGAGGTGTGGTTGTCATTCATAAAGCCTGACTTTGATTAATCTTGTCAGTATCTGCACATTTAGCAAGATCTGGAAGAGAGACTATCTTCAGGTTCCCTGTCCAGAAAAATGCCACCAACAGGGGCCATGAAGTGGGATTTTTCCATTGGTGACCCCCTTCTGTGAAACAACATCCCCTTCAGGACCAGGACAGTATCAATTCTAGTGGTCCTTAGTCAACCTTTAGGACCTGTTTCCCACCCACCCAGTCTTTGGCATCTGATTTGAAACTTAACACACCCTGTAGCACACACACACACACACACACACACACACACACACCCTGTAGCAAATACAGGTTAGTTATTTTGGTACAATTGTTCTTCTGCATGATATGTGTTGATCATGCATTGTTGTGCTGTTGTCTTTTTTTACCCGTTTACTGAAATATGCACCACATAGAGTTGATTTGTTATCAAAAGGGTATATAAATCTGGTTAATATTTTTGCTTTGCCTTTAATTTAACACAAGGTTAATTCTGCTAGAGGATTAATGTATCCATCTTACCTATTATGTTGAGTTTTCCAAAGTAGAAAATTGTGCAGTTAGTTTTTGTTTTTTGGCAGTCTACTGGTAAATTTTAGTAACTGGTATTTGGTAGGAGGCTTCAAGATCTACAGCAGAGGTCTCCAAACCTGACAAATTTAAGACTTGTGGACTTCAACTCCCAGAATTCTCCAACCAGCTGGCTGGAGAATTCTGTGAGTTGAAGTCCACAAGTCTTAAAGTTGCCAAGTTTGGGGACCCATGATCTACAGCCTCCCTGGATTTCATGGAAGAATATGAGGAGGAAACTAGTGGGGAAAGTTTCCTTCAGTATTGTCTAATCTAGTAATCTAGATTCTCATTAGTCAGTCTTATTGAAAGGAAAAATGGTAACTTGAGCATCTAGCCATCAGAACATTAAGGCAGATCTTCCATGTTATATGTCCTCTATCTAACTGCTTCTTGACACAGGTGAGATGGTACTACCTGTTCACCTGATAGGAAGGAATGCACAACTATTCCTGTCCTGCTTTTTTTTTTTTAAAAAAAAAGTTGTAATTCCCAGTCCCAGGATGAGAGAATTCCATTACAGCTACCATCATTCCAGAAACGGGCATCTGTCCTTGAGAAATGGTCAGATAATGCATTCTTCCCTGAAGAAATTCCACGCTTAGAGAAGAAACCTTGGAGTCATTTCTGACCAATTTTGGATTCTATTAAACAAACTTTGAATAGGGGCATTTTCTGAAATGGCTTTGATTGTTTGACATACTTGCTTTTATTTTTTTTACTCTCCCCTCGTGGAATTCCATTCAAACAACTCGACTGGTAGATTTATCCGTATTCCAGTATTTCTCAGGATGAAATACTTGCTGCAAATATAAATCCTTAGACTAGGTCCCTATATTCCAGTAATCCATGATTCATTTGGAATCGGCTTAGTGTGTTGTGTAAATCTAGACATTGTGATTGGCATGGCTGATGATTTAGTGTGTTGTACAAATTCTTATTTTTTTTTTCTGTTTAGCAATCTGTAGTTTAAATCAACCGGGGTTTAGCATTCTATGTGAGTGAACCTCAATATTTTGGATCGTTCTGATTCAATTCAGTATTGAAAAATTGTTCTGTGCATTGATTTCAGTTCCCTCATTTAAAAAAAGAAATTGATGCTATCTAGAAAATAAACAACCTTTGAAATCAAGACTCCAAAGGGAAAGATAAATTCAGGCTAGGTGGAGAGAAATTTTACATGGGGAGAGCTCTTGATTAAGTTTCCAGATACAAATGAGCACAAGGAAGTGAATACTCCTGAAATATTGGCTTGCCTTTTACAGATTCACAATCCTTCCTTGGGTTGTGTAATGCATTATAGTGGCATGGAAGCCATTTGGGACTGTAATGGGATGCTTGTATAGAAAGATGGCAGATTTTCTGTTGATTTTACGTCATGAGATCATAGCCCCGTAGAGCACATGTAGTCCTTGACTTATGACCAGCAGAATTTCTCTTCTTAAGCAAGGCAGTTGTTAACTCAGACACCCAATTTTATGCATTTTGCCAAGGTTTTTAAGCAAATCACTGCAGTTGATAGCAATAGCACTTACTTATATACCACTCCACAGTGCTTTATAGCCCTCTCTAAGTGGATTACAGAGTTAGCCAATTGTCCCCAACAGTTTTGGGTCCTCATTTTACCCACCTCAGAAGGATGGAAGGCTGAGTCAACCTTCAGCCTGGTGGGATTCGAACTGCCAAATTGCAGGCAGTCGGCAGTCAGCAGAAGGAGCCTGCAGTACTGCACTCTAATCACCGCGCCACCGCAGCTCAGTTAAGCGGTGAGTGAATCAAGTTGGTCATTAAGGAAAGCTAGCTTCCTCTGTTGACTTTGCTTTTTTATTTTTTTATTTTATTTGATTTGTCAATCAAATAAGATAATAGGTATAAATATAAACATGAGTAAGAATACAGGAAATGGGGACAAATAAATGGGGACAATAGGACAGAGACGGGAGGTACAATGGTGCACTTATGCACACCCCTTACAGACCTCTTAGGAATGAGATGAGGTCAATAGTGGATAGTTTGAGGTTAAAGGAGTGGGGGGTTAGAGGATGTAACAACAGAGTCAGGTAGTGCATTCCAGGCATTGACCACTCTCTTGTGCTGAAGTTGTCCTTTCTGCAATCAAGTTTGGAGCAGTTTACATTGAGTTTGTATCTGTTGTGTGCTCTTGTATTGTTGTGGTTGAAGCCAGCTGGGAAGGAGCGCAAGTGGCCATCACACAACCCCCAGAATGCTGCAACTGTCTTAAATAGATCCCATTGGCCAAGGGCCTGAATTTTTATTATGTGATTGTGGAGATGCTGCAAGTGTAGTTGTAAGTTGCTTTTTTTCAGTGTCATCGTAATTTCAAAAACTCATTAAAGCAAGGGTCTTCAAGCTTGACAGCTTTAAGACTTGTGGACTTCAACTCCCAGAATTCCTGAGCTAACGTGACTGGAGGAGGACCCCTGCATTAAAGGAATGGTTGTAAGTCGAGGTACCTAAAGGGTACCAGGCTGGAGAAACTGGCCTTAACCAAGAGAGATCATTTACTGAGCCACGGTGGCACAGTGGTTAGAATGAAGTACTGCAGGCTACTTCTGCTGACTGCCGGCTGCCTGAAATTTGGCAGATCAAATCCCACCAGGCTCAGGGTTGACTCAGCCTTCCATCCTTCCGAGGTGGGTAAAATGAGAACCTAGATTATTGGGGGCAATAGGCCAACTCTGTAAACCGCTTAGAGAGGACTGTAAAGCACTGTGAAGCGGTATATATGTGCTATTGCTATTGATTTTACTGTACTGTAGACAGCTCAGAGTAGTTATAAAATTGGGTAGTGATTAGTAAATGATTAATGATTTAAAATAATGATTTGATGAGTCCTGGTGGTGCAGTGGTTCAAGTGCAGTATTATAGGCTGACTTTGCTCACAGTCTGGAGTTAGATCCTGACAGGGCTCAAGGTTGACTCAGCCTTCCATCCTTCCAAGATTGGTAAAATGAGGACCCAGATTTTGTGGGGGGGGGGCAATATGCTGGCTCTGTAAACCGCTTAGAGAGGGCTGTAAAGCACTATGAAGCGGTATATGAGTCTAAGTACTATTGCTACTCTATACTGGAGATTTTTAAAAACCCCAAAACTCGAGATGTTTGCATTGCTCCTTCCTTGTCTAAAAGCCTAGAAATGGGACACTGAGAAACAGGAGGCCAGATTCCCAAGCAAACGGTGGTTTCTTCTCTTGTCCAACGCTTGCTGCGGTTCTAAGGAGAAGGCAGATGCTGCAGTGAAAACCCTGAATGCAATCTAAGTAGCAGCTTGGCCACAGACCGCCCAGAGAATATGGGCAGGGCTATGACATCACTGGCATTCAATCAGGAAGCTCCCTTCCAGTTCAGCATCCTGAAGCATCTTTCCCTCCAACCGTTCATAAGGCCTGTGGTCCAAAGACAATCCTGGAGCAGACAGTGATAAAAATCAGGGTGTAAAGCTACAGCTGGCGCTTGAAGAAGATACCTTTGGAACAGTTCCTCTTTGCTAAATATCTCTCTCGTGTTTTTCAGAATATCCCCCTCCTGGGGTCTAGGATGCACAAACTTTACTTGCAGAGTTTATCAATTGAAAGTAAGGTGGAAGAAATGATGCCTCTTAATTTATAAGCAGCTTGCAGGATCAATGAATGTTTGGTCTTTAATGCAAGAGCAATGCAGTTCTCTCTATGCATTTAAGACTAAACAGCTTTCTTTGAACCAGGCAAAATCGTCTCATCTGTGATGCAAGATGGCATCTGGGAAGAAACTATCCTTGTGTCTAGTTGTTTTGGTGTGCAGTGCTCTATAGCAGGGGTCGCTTTTGGACCTCAGGGGCCACCAAACTCATAATGTTAAATCCCGCAGACCAGAGACCCTGGGAAAATCCCCAAAAAAGTCTGCAGGAAAATTCCCCACCCTGTTTTCCTACTGATTGATCATTCTTTATTTGGGATCACAGGATACCGTCTCCAGCTCCATTCTCAGGGGGAGAGAGAGAGAGAGACAGAGAGAGAAAGAGAGGGAGAGACTTTTGGCTTCATGCAAGGAAAGCAGCAGAAGTCTTTCTTTCTCTCCTCCAAACTCCTCCAGAAATGAGTCTTTGTGAGACTTGTCACACCAGCGCAGCCTCTTGGAGCAAGATGCCTTGCAGGGTCCCAATGATTCATTTCTGGTGGAGTTTGGGGGAGAGAAAGAAAGACTTTTGCTGCTTTCCTTGCATGCAGCCAAAAGCAGAAGAAGAAAGAAGCAGAAAGAAGCAGCCCAGTGGCGAGGCCAGGTGCATGGGGCAAGTGGGGCAAGTTCCCCCCCCTCTGTCCTTTACCCCTTCCCCTCACTACCTCTCGCAATGCAAGTGATGCAAGCTTTGTGTTCCCACAGGCCATGTGGGCGGTGCAGCCTTGTGTTGCTGTGCAGCCTGGATTAATTGCTTTGGGGGATGCTTTGGGGGTGACATTCCTCTGTGGACCACCAAAATTTTCTCATGGACCACCAGTGGTCCCCAGCCCACTGGTTGGCGACCACTGGCCTAGATCAAAGGTGTCAACCTCCTGGCACATGGGCCAGGTGTGTCACATGCTGGCCGCACCCATGCCCGGTATAGCAAGGGTGGGGGGGAAAGTCCCAATACATCATGTGATACAGCCATGATGACGTGAGTTTGACACCCCTGGTCTAGACGTCCCTGCAGTTTTCTCGACCCACTTTCGGAAGTGCCTGGGCCTCCTTCCTAGGGTTGAGAAAAAAGGGACTAAGTCACCCAATTTGTTTGTGCCTAAGGCAAGACTATAACTCTTGGTCTCTTGCAGTTTCTAGCTTCCTTCCTTAAGCACCAGATTGGCTCCTGTTAGCACCCTGCAATGAAACCATCCAGTTGGGTGATTCAAATGCTAAAGCTGCATTTAGCTGGATCTACCCTCTCAGGCAGCAGATCCAGAGCAACACTCCTAAAAAATTAGACCGAGGATGAACCCCCCCAGGGATCTTCTTAAAGAAACAAAACAGGTCTGCAGCTGCCTTGTTCTTCCTGTCCTCCCTCAACTGGAGAAGGCAGAGAGCCCCTTTGGTTGCAAGGCAAACACCAGATGTGGACTCGTGGGGGCTGATGGGGAACAGCAGAGCAGGAGAAATTGTGGAATAATCCCTTTGCGCTGCAGCTCATTTAATTGAAACACTTTGAGAGCAGTTTTGCTTTCACATCAAATGCACACGCCTGACCCAAATTTAGAAGCCCGAGGAAGCTTCTTAAAGAGACAGTTGTTTCACTCCGCCCCGGTTCTTCCTTTTTTAAATAAAATAAAATAAAATGAACTAGAGGTGGCGTGAAGTTCCCTATCTCTTTTGGCCCTTGCTTTTAGAGCATCCTTCCCTTCCAGGCAGATTCCATCCAAGCAATCATCCCCATTGTTTACAGTTTTCCTCTGAGGCAAGCAGGGAGCTCAAGAGAGCTGATGAAAAGGAGGAAAGCCTTGGGTGCAGGAGGGGAGAGGGAAGGATTTGACATTCTTTCCTCCTGCCCTCTCCTCCCCCAGCCATGCAGATTTGAGCGGAGAACGTCAGAAACACGGATCCATTTTGATGATTATAATAGTTGCTGTTTCCATGGGCCGTGTTTTCGGATGTTTGAGGTTTGATCTGTTACGATTTGACGGTTATCGGGTGGGGGTAAATTGCCCCAGGCTGTTTTGTTGGGGGATATTGTGGCAGAAGTAAACTTTATTGCTTTCTTTCACTAAATGAGGTTGACTCCTTCCGAGGTGGGTAAAATGAGGAGCCAGATTGTTGGGAGCAATAGGATGAGTCTGTAAACCGCTTAGAGAGGACTATAAAGCATGGTGAAGCGGTATATAAGTCTAAGTCAGGGGTGTCAAACTCAAGGCCCGTGGGCTGGGTGAGGCCTGCAGGGCTGGCCTGGAAATATGAAAGGACCGGCCTGCGAGGCCTCCATATAGCCTGTTTTCAGACAGGAGAGTGCTGCAGGAGGCCAGGGAGGCTGAAAACGAGGCATGGGGGACCTACGTATGCCCCACATCAGAGGTGGTATTCAGCAGGTTCTGACCAGTTCTGGAGAACCGGTAGCAGACATTTTGAGTAGATCAGAGAACCGGCAAATACTACCTCTGACTGGCCCCGCCCCCATCTATTCTCCGTCTCCCATTGAGTCCCAGCTGATCATCTGGGTCTTCTTTGGTTGCCCTGCACAGGAGAACGGAGCTGCAAAGCAGGTTAGTGAAGTGAGGAGCAGAGGTGGTGTTCAGCCAGTTCAGATCAGTTCTAGCCAGAACAGTCTTGACTGTTAGACTGTTAGATGGCCTCCATAAAGATGGGCAGAATTTTAGCAGTCCAACTTGGTGATTGTAATCAGATTATGCCTTCCTCTATTAATACCACCCTTCTAGCCAGAGTGTTGTATAAACCAGACAACTGCAGCTTGTTCAGTAAATCATGGTTTTGAAAATCTACACCCTGGTTGCATGTTTGAACCTAGTTACTCAACATAAGACAGCTCTATCTCATTGAGATATTTGAGTGGAAGCAGGCCTCTCTTCCCTGGTTCTCCCAGATCCAATAATATCTGAGTCACTCACCACATGATGTGTCTTTGAGATAACCAGGAGCCCAATTGGTGTGCATGCCCACCTGTATGGTCCTTGGTGCCACTTTCTCCTGCAAAGTGATAGTTTGCAAAGCTAAGGATTTGGTCCCTTTCCTCCAATAACCAAAAGCTGCCAGCAAAGGTTTGGAACCACAGCTACAACAATGGCATCTAATCAAAACTTAGAATCAAGCATTCTCTGTGCTTTGTGGAAGTAGGCTATCAATGGATATAAAGTAGGAGATGAGCAGGCTTGAGTTAGAGGGTAGAGTCAAACCCACCATCCGTTTGGAATTGCTGCGCTTCCACAAGACATCCCAATTCCAACCCTCTCCCCCATGAATTCCATTAACTCTTATCTAGCACCAGTTTGGCTTGACCATTAACACATCAGGTTCTTGTGTGTAGGTTGCATGGTATAAACTTATAGCGCTTTGAACTCAACTCCTGCTCCTAGTTACTTGGACTTGGCAACTGGAAGTTAAAGAATTGATGATTATGAAATTCCAGTCAAGCTCTTCCTTTAAGAGACTGGCAATGACTTTGGAAGACAACCTGGGGTGAGCCTTTTCTGCAGGAGGGAAACCTTGGAAGAGACATAAATGATAGAAAGGGAACCATCTTTCCTTCCAGATGCGCTCTTTGAAAGTTGGCCGGAGAACCTCTACCATGAAGAAGAACTCATACAAGCCAGAGTGCACTGGGCCATGTAGTCAGCTCAAGAATTTGCTGGTTGATTGTTCGGACAAAGCCTCGTGCTTGAATACACCAAAAGCAAACCTCCAGGATCTGCTTTAGAATCAAAATGCAAGCATCCACAATTAACCACTGAAAAAAAAAAAACACGCACATACGCACACAAACATTAAATCTTTCTAAAAATGAAGCTCTCTGTGAAATATTTGGTTTAAAGCTAGCAAATCTTACTTGAAGTGCTTCCCCAACCCCCATTCATTCTTTCTCTATAGGAAGGAGAAGCAGCCTGGGGTTTGTGCATTAAACATCATATCAGCTGACCTATATAGAGGCAGCTAGGCATCGCTGAAACAGAATATTTCAACCATCCCCCACAAAAGGAATTTGTCTGCATACTGCAGGGCTAAAGCCAGATATATGTTGGCACCGAAAGAATTGCAGATGAAGCTAGGGGGAAAGCATGGCTCACTCGTTCTCTTTCATGCAGACGCAGATCTCCCCTTTTTGCAAACTGGAATTGCCCTTGGAATTGTTCACTCAGATGCCCAAACAGGCACCGAAGGGGGTGGGAGCCTGATAAAATAGAGAGGAAAGGATGAGGGGGGGGGGGGAAGCAATAGAGAGAAGGAAAATAATTTGTCTTCCACATTCTGCTCTCTTTTTTTTTTTCCCCAATGACATTTTTTTTAAAAAATTCAAGAAAAGTTAAAATACAGAACACCAACATATTTAAATAAAAGGGACAAGGAAAGAAGGAACACAACGAACAAGACATTAAAAAGGAGATGGTGCCTTATAAAAATAAAGACTAACACTGATACACACAATGTCCTTCTTAGTTGGATGCAGATTGATATAATACAACAGTGTTAATTTTCCATCCCTTGCAAAACAGGCCAAAAGAATGTTAAACTACTAAACTATTAAATCTATTTATAAATTGTTAGCCTGTCGCCCATATACTATATTAATCACAAAATAGTTCACAGGAAGAACAATAAGAATATTATATAAAAGTAGAAAAGTAATGAAATTATTAATAACAAAGGGAAGACAAAATTGAAATTCCAAAACCCTCTGTTAAACAAGCTATTATTGTAGTCAACTCGTAGAAAATTTACCACGGCTCCAGAGATTCTGCTCTCTTGAATTTGCTTCCAATCACTTAAAATGATATTAACCTTATCTGAGGTTTTATTTTTGATTTTTTTTTCAGCATTCCTAGCTTCACCCTTAGGGTTCTGTTTGAACATAACAGGATTAGGTTCTGCAGAATGATGTTTAATATTATGGTATCAAAATTATTGACAAGTATTATAGAACAGAGATGCTGAAGAACAAAGTAACAATTTAAAATCTAAACCTTCAAATTTTCACCAATCGGATTAGAAGTACATGGCTCAATTTCATGCAAGTATTTTATATTGTAGTTTTTTATATTTGTTAACATATTTGTTCTCTGAGAAAATGTGATGCATTACGGCCATGATATCCAAATAATGCATAAAGTGTGTGTTTAAAATTTCATAGATCTTTTTATTAAAATGTGCTGTTAAAAGGACAGATTAACAAAATAGTATTAGAACATATACAGTGGTGGAACCCTTTGGAGTCAGCTCCATTGATCGCCAAATATGAATATATAGCTTTTTTTCCGTGCTTTTTTAAACTAGCCATATGCTTTCCCTGGAGTCGATGGCAACTGAGAATTGTGTTCACGGCAAATTTCTCTCAAATTTGAGAAGTCTGGTGTCTAAAAATATTCTACTATTTTGTGATCTGTATTTGTTCTTTGTGCTGAAGTTTTTGGGTTCTGTTTTGTTTACATTTTTGTTGATGTCCCCTGTTGATAAAAGCAGCATTCCCTACCACTACATGGACAATGTAGCTTAGCTCCCAGAGTCAACATCAAATCCTATCTGATTCCAATCTTTTTGTTCAATTTTATTATGATCAAAGATCCTTTTTTTTTTTTAAAGAAAAAAGAAGCCATTTATACAGAGCAGGGAAGAAGAGGATAGTGATTTAAAAGAGAAACTATTAATACATAACAATGAATCATACGAGAATAGATTTTTCAGAGTTTTGCAACAATTCTCCTCGTGTATGAATGGAGATTGAACAAAATTTTGCCACTTCCTTTGATATAGTCTGAAGCTTATAAAGAACAGTTGCAGGAATTGGGTATTTCTAGTTTAACGAAAAGAAGGACTTAGGGATGACATGGTAGCAGTTGTTCCAATATTTGAGGGGCTGCCACAAAGAAGTGGAGGTCAATCTATTCTAAGAAGCTGAAGGCAGGACAAAAAGCAATGGATGGAAACTAATCAAGGAGAGAAGCAACCTAGAACTAAGGAAAGTTTTCCCGACAGTGAGAACAATTAATCAGTGGAACAACTTGCCTCCAGAAGTTGTAAATGCTCCAACACTGGAAGATTTTAAGAAGAGATTGTATAACCATTTGTCTGAAGTGGTGTAGGGATTCCTACCTAAGCAGGGGGTTGGACTAGAAGACCTCCAAGGTCCCTTCCCTCTCTGTTATTCTGATAAATATGGGAACTAATCACCCAGCAAGAAATTCACATATTCTGCCTCCAACATAACTGGATATGTAGTGATGGGTGGTTGAACGAAACATTTGAAGTCTTGTGTGTAATAGATATTGAAGTTGTATTACATTGTGTGCTTTTTTGAATCCACATAGGCACGGTTTGTTTGCTCTTGGAATTTTATGCTATTTTCTTTTCAATAACATTGAGGACAACATGGTTCGCCTAGCTAGGAAGTTGTTTTTCCAATGCCCTTGTAAATTGTATTTGTCAGGAAGTTTGTAGGGATAAAGGATCTCTTACCAATCCTCCATCTAAACCCAAATATGATCAGTGGTTGGAATGAATCCCATCCTGGTTATCTTGTCAGATTTCTTTTTTCCAGGACTGAGAATTGAGCAGTTAAGGACTAGTTTAATTAGTTTAATAGAAGAATCCAATGATTCTTCTTATAGCAATCTGAGCTGTGGCTAAAACTGCAACAGTCTCCATGTGCAGTAACAATACTAATGGTCTTTTCTGCCAGGTTTTGAGGATTGAATCCAGTCAAATTCTCATTCAGCAGCTTCAAACCCTGAGGTTTTTTTGCAAAAATATGATGTCCTTATTCTGCTCTCCTAGGACATCAGGAGAACAAAACATTCCTTCGCTGCTAGCTAAATGTTGTCATTTGGGAACGCCTGTTGTATGCCTATTTCGCAACAATCTTGAGGTTGACTGCTTGTGACTATCATAAACAGAAAGTAGAAGGGCATTGTAAGCAGGAGACCACCAAGCGTTGTCATTTGTGTTCATCTACAATGATGGATGCGGTGGCTCAGTGGCTAAGACACTGAGCTTGTCAATCAGAAAGGTCAGCAGTTTGGTGGTTCAAATCCCTAGCGCTGCGTAACGGAGTGAGCTCCCATTACTTGTCCCAGCTTCTGCCGACCTAGCAGTTCGAAAGCATGTAAAAATGCAAGTAGAAAAATAGGGATCACTTTGGTGGGAAGGGAACAGCGTTCCGTGCACCTTCAGCGTTTAGTCATGCCAGCGACATGATCACAGAGACGTCTTCAGACAGCACTGGCTCTTTGGCTTTGCAATGGAGATGAGCACTGCCCCCTAGAGCCGGAAACAACTAGCACGTATGTGCAGGGGGAACCTTTACCTTTACCTTACGATGATGGCAGATTTCCCAAGAGCTTTCAGTCTTGAAATGCATGGTGGTTCCCAGAGGTAAGTCTGTGTTTTCCGGCTCCTTATTCTCCTAGCGATCTTGTTCATTTTCAGGGATTAAACAATAGTCTACATGAAGTGCGAACTGCTCCCTTGTACCTAGAATAGAATAAAATTCTTTTTATTGGCCAAGTGTGATTGGACACACAAGGAATTTGTCTTGGCGCAAATGCTCTCAGTGTACATAAAAGAAAAGATACATTTTTCAAGAAACAAGATATAACACTTAATGATAGTCATAGGGTACAACAAGCAATCCAATCATACTAGGAAACAGTCAATATAAATCATAAGGATACAAGGGACAAAGTTACAGTCATACAGTCACAAGTGGGAGGGGATGGGTGGATAAGGAGTAATGAGAAGATTAATAGTAATAGTAGTGCAGACTTTGTAATAGTTGAACAGTGTTGAGGAAATTATTTGTTTAGCAGAGTGATGGCATCTGGGAAGAAACTATCCTTGTGTCTAGTTGTTCTGGTGTGCAGTGCTCTATAGCAGGGGTCGCTTTTGGACCTCAGGGGCCACCAAACTCATAATGTTAAATCCCACAGACCAGAGACCCTGGGAAAATCCCCAAAAAAGTCTGCAGGAAAATTCCCCACCCTGTTTTCCTACCAATCGATCATTCTTTATTTGGGATTGCAGGATACCATCTCCAGCTCTCTGTTCTCGGGGCGGGGAGAGAGAGAGAGAGAGAGAGACTTTTGGCTTCATGCAAGGAAAGCAGCAGAAGCAGCAGAAATCTTTCAGCAGAAGCCCAAACTCTGCCAGAAATGAGTCTTTGCTGGTGCAGCCTCTTGGAGCAGGAGGCCTTGCAGGATCCCAAAGACTCATTTCTGGCGGAGTTTGGGGGAGAGAAAGAAAGACTTTTGCTGCTTTCCTTGCATACAGCCAGAAGCAGAAAAAGAAAGACGTGGAAAGAAACAGCCCGGTGGCCAGGCCAGGCGTGTGGGATGTGTGGGGCAAGTTCCCCCCCTCCACCCTTTCCCCCCTCCTTTCACTATGTGTTGTTCGCAGTGCAAGCACCGCAAGCCTTGTGTTCCTGCAGGCCATGTGGGAGACACAGCCTTGTGTTCCCGTGCAGCCTGGATTAATTGTTTTGGGGGTGACATTTCTCTGTGGACCACCAAAATTTTCTCACAGACCACCAGTGGTCTCCAGCCCACTGATTGGCAACCACTACTCTATAGTGTTGTTTTGAGGGAAGGAGTTGAAACAGTTTATGTCCAGGGTGTGAGGGGTCTGTAGATATTTTCACAGCCCTCTCTTTGACTCGTGAAGTATAGAGGTCCTCCATGGAAGGCAGGTTGATAGCAATTGTTTTTTCTGCAGTCCTAATTACTCTCTGAAGTCTGTGTCTGTCATGTTGGGATGCAGAACCAAACCAGGCAGTTATAGGGGTGCAGATGACAGACTCAATAATTCTTCGGTAGATTGTAAAGATTGTACAATCAAAGCCCTCTCCTAATTCCAGATAATTCTCAACCTAATTTCAAAACTTTTCTGCAAGAGATCATCTCAGATCTTTGAGAAGAATATCTGCCTCTTTTTTTGATATATTTAAGGTAAAGAAGAGAGATAATCAAGGAAAAGCGAGAATAAGTGTTTCCACCTACCTTTTAACTGACCCCCATCTATCTCTTTCTTCAACTTCAGTCACCATGTGGTCCTTAAGAGGGAGAAAAAAAACTTGAGACTTTCTGACAGTTGTTTTCCCCTCTCAAGGACCATCTCTCATCTACAAACTCCAAATCTAAAGTAGTTTGTCCTCAGGAACAAGATCCATGACTGATTTATAGCAATTCCAGCTGTTGGCTCAGTTCTTCTGAGGTGGCACTCAAATGGACCAGCTCTTTCAGCCAGAACATCACTCACCCATATCCTGCAATGTAATATATGCCTTCACCTGCCTGCCAGCTGTGCTTTTAGCTGTTTGTTTAGGATAACAGGCCTGTCTCAGATGAGAAATATTTTTTTTAAAAGCCTGAACATTAAAAATGAGAACATTATGAAAAGCAGCAGGATAATATTACTTTTCCTTCGACCGATGCTCTTTCTGACCTCAAGGTCACTATTCTTCTACACCATCAGCATCAAAAGGCCTTTAAAGAAAATGCTGGTGTTCAATTTCTGAACTTGAATATTTGAGTCCACTCCACGTCAGTGGTGGGATGCAAAAAAATTTACTACCAGTTCTGTGGGAGTGGCTTGGTGGGCGTGGCAGGGGAGGGATACTGCCAATCCCCATTCCCTCCCCACCCCACTAACCTGCTTTCCAGCTCCATTCTCCTGTGCAGGGCAACAAAAGAAGACCCAACCAATCAGCTGAGACTCAGGAGGCACAGAATAAATGGGGGCGGGGCCAGTCAGAGGTGGTATTTGCCGGTTCTTTGAATTACTCAAAATGTCCACTACCGTTTCTCCAGAACTGGTCAGAACCTGCTGAATACCACTTCTGATCCACGTGATTATAGTCAGTGCACAGGTAATCCTCGACCTACGACCACAATTCACTATGTCTGACTGACAATATTTTGTGCAAGCTCAGCTTCACTGGATATTTATGCTTTGTTAAGAAATCAGCTGCCTCTCTGGTCAGGGTGCTGGCTTAGAGAACAGCCCCTCCCCATAAAGTCAGCTAGTGAGATTGTTAGTGGCAGTTTGTTTTGATGCCTGGCTTTGGGTATTGAAGGCTTAGGAAGGGAGAGAGGGAGAAAGGAAAGGGAAGGGAAGGGAAGGAGAAAGGAAAGGGAAGGAAGAGGAAGGAAGAGGAAAGGAAAAGAAAGGAAAGGAAGAAGGGAAGGGAAGAAAGGGAAGGGAAGGGAAGGGAAGGAGGAAGGGAAAGAGGAAGGGAAGGGAAGAAAAAAGGAAGGGGGAGGGAAGGAAAGGAGAAAGGGAAGGGAAGGAGAAAGGGAAGGGAAGGAAAGGGAAGGAGGAAGGAAAGGGAAGGAAAAAGGAAGGGAGGGAAGGAAAGAAAGGGAAGAGAGGGAAAGAAAGAAGGGAAAGGGAAGGAAAGGAGAAAGGGAAGGGAGGGAGAAAGGGAAGGAAAAGAGAAAGGAAAGGGAAGGAGAAAGGGAAGGGAAGGAACAAAAGGGAAGGAGGAAGGGAAGGGGAAGGGAAGGGAAGGGAAAAGGAAAGGGGAGGGAAGGAAAGGAAAGAAAGGGAAGGGAGGAAAAGAAAGAAAGGGAAGGAAAGGGAAGGAGAAAGGAAAGGGAAGGAGAAAGGGAAAGGAGAAAGGGAAGAGAAGGGAGGGAAGGAAAGAAAGGGAAGGGAAAGGAATGGAAGGGAAAGGAAAGGAGTATGTAGACAGCTGGACAGATCAGACTGTGAATCATTCCTTCCTTCTCCGTCCAGCCTACTTAACAGGTTTGTGACTGTGATGATAACATTAGAGGAGAAATCGCTATGCAAGCCATCTGGGACTCCTAGAGGAAAAGCTGGCTATTAATTTAAAATCAAAGCAGAGAGAGGATTTGGAAGGCATATCTGTGGGAGGCGAGGGGGTGAATCCCAGCTCCCCCTCTGCTCTTGATCTAGAACCCTGTCCCAGCTAGCACCCCTCTTTCCTGAGCAGGCAAACAAAAACGCTCTTCAAGACCCAGTGCACAAGCACAAAACCTCTGGCAAGAGCAGGCCTGCTAGGGGAGGCTGTGCGCAAAGATACTTTCATTTCCATTCATTAGGCGAGACTAAGCATGGGGCCTGGTGCAGCTGTGCCTCGGCTGACCTCTCTGAGTTATGGATGACCCCAAAGGAGGTGAAATCAAGGGACATATTTATTACCTAGCTTTCCACTATGAGTCCCCACCATCCTCCCCTGCATAATGAAAGTGGGTCATTTAATGAAGCTGCCACCAAAATCATCTTGGCCATCTGTCCCAACCAGGTGTCCTTTTGGAAGGGTTAGGCAGCCTCTTCCATCAACTCCCTCAGGTAGGAGCATTTCTTGGGGAAGATGGGAACGGTAATCCAAAACATTTGGAGCTGCTGGTTCCACCTGCTAAATTCTTCAGACTTTTCCGGTCCAGAGTGAGCTAATTGTTCTGACCTAGGCTTCCCAAGATCATGAAGCAGACTCCTTGTCCTCTTTGTTCCCTATGGGAGGGGCCATTCACCATCCACCTGAGCCTTTACTCCCAAATCGACCCTTGTTCCTTAACTGTTCGCTTCTCCTGGCAGTTCTGCACATGTGCACACTGGGAACAAGCTCCAGCTGTTCTTCTGCCCCACTGATCTCTGACTCTGAAGGCAGCATCTTGGCACCATGTCTACATTTGTCAACACGAAACAGCAAAAAACACCCAGCAGATGTGCAGGATTTATTTAACAACCATGCAATTTCCTTAACAACTATATGCTTCATTTAACAACTGCAATGACTTGCTTTATGACCATCGCCCATCTTACCCACATTTTACTTCTGCTTCCTTATAGCTTAATTGTAGACAGGTTCACTCAAAAGTAACTTCCACTATAATCACTATATGCTTCCAGGTAAATTTATAGGTAAAGGTTTCCCCTATCCAGTTATATCCGATTCTAGGGGATGCTGCTCATCTCCATTTCTTAGCCAAGGGAGCCAGCATCGTCCAAATATTTTTGGGGGTGGTCATGTGACCAGCATGGCTTTATGCATGAAATGCTGCTACCTTCCCACCAAAGTGGTACCTATTAATCTACTTGCAGTTACATGCTTTCAAACTGTTAGTTCGGCAGGAGTTGGAGCAAGGAATGGGAGCTCACCCCATTGCACTCAGGTCTCAAACCCAGGCTGTCAGCTATCCATCCGACAAGCTCAGCGTCTTAACCACTGAGCTTTCACACACCCGGTAAATATGTAGGATTCTGCAAGAATGTGTTCAATTGTTGCTCCTGATTCAACTAATCTGGCTCAGGAATTCTGGGAGTTGAAGATGTCCACCAGTTGTAAAGTTGCCATAGTAGCCCATCTCCTGGTTTAGGGTAAGTTGGGACCAGCCAAAACAGGAGAACCAGTTTGGTCTAGTGGTGAAGGCACCAGGTTAGAAAGCAGGAGATTGTGAGTTCAAGACCTGCCTTAGCCATGAAAGCCACCTGGGAGATCTTAGGCCAGTCCCTCCCTCTCTCAGCCCAACCCACCTCACAAAGTTGTTGTGGTGGGGAAAATAGAAGGAGGAAAGGGTGTCGGATATGTTCACTACCTTGAGTTGCTTATAAAAATAATAAAGAGGGATACAAAGAAAGAAATAATAAAACAAAGTACAGGAGGAAAAGGAAATGTCTGGAGAATTGCATCGGACATCCAGAAGCCGGCAGAAATTTAACTTTCTGGAACACTTTGCTACTGCTAACGGATGTCAAAAAAATCTTGTGTCCTGCAATTAGGCATCCACACAGCCTTCTGCTCTTGTGGGACTACAGCAGTCAGAGCCCCAAGCCAGTCCATTGTTCCCCTGCTGAGGGAGCCCCGTTTTTTCCCCCCCTGCTTTCCACTGAGCTGGAGAAGGTGGTTCCTACGGCCACGACAACATGATTGATGGCTTTGCACTCCAAAGGAATGAATTACAAATATTGATTAGATTCTCATCTGCTTGGGCCAGGATGGGGTGCGTTGAGGCCAGTCCAAGGTGACGGGGGAGGATAGAGGAAAGAAGAAAGGAGTCTACTGGCAGGAGAGGAAGGGAGACAGTTAATTCAAAAAATTAATTGCTGTCAAGTGGATTTGGATCCCAATCAATCAAGGTCAGGACAGTTGTGATTCCCCATCAATAGAAGCGTGGACTGGTGCACTGCAGTGGCCCAGCTTCAGTGCTAATTGGCCAGGGGGGTGAGAGGCCCTGCCTCTCGCCTATACGTCCCCAAGCAGGCTGTGGCTGATGCAGAGAGAAGCATAAGAAGGGGTTGTGCAGTTTCGTTCTGGGGTGTGTGTGTGAACTCTTGCAAGCCGCTACCCTTTTCTGTGGCATCTAGCGTTCTCTTGGTGTACTCATTGACACACTGACGGCGTTTATATGACATGCTTAGCTGAGCAGAGGGTGTTAGCATGTTGTGCAAACACAATCATAGAATAGACTGGCGTGGATGTAGGGTGGACTGGAAGATCTCCAGGAAGGTGATTTGCAGTTAAAAAAAAAAAATCAGCGGGTTAAGCTCAAGTAACGCAACAAACGGAGAGACCCAAAATGAATCGGTATTCCCTACCATTCTGATGGATGTGGATGGTCTTTGATGAATGTCAGAGCAAGGTCGCTCTTTCACCGAGAGACCGCTGCGTAGATTTAGAACCAAAGCTGGCAGTTTAGTCTATATTGCATTCATTTGTGATATAGAATAGAATAGAATTCTCTAGTGGCCCAGTGTGGTTGGACACACAAGGAATTTGTCTTGGGTGCATGGATAAAGAGAGATAAATATTGGTCCTGTGTATGCCTATATCCAGTATGCCATATGTTTGATATGTTACAGGGTAATGATCAAAGGACCAGATTAAGATGGCGGCTCCAATGCCTGCACAGATATGAAGGTCACTTGGAAATGTTGAGGTATGAGTTTGCTTGTTGCAGATGTTTCCTTCTCCAATTAGGTAACGTCCTTACTTTATTTCCTAGTTAGAGGATGAAATGTCTGCAAGGAAATCACTAAAGCTCAGAGAGCACCAAGGACTCCACAGCTGAGCCTTGTTTCAAAAGGTAACTCTTGAAAAAGATGCTGTTTTTCAAGAAGTAACTAGACTTCCTTTGTTTGAAGGTATTTTGCTTCTCATGCAAGAAGCTTCTTCCCTTCTAACTGAATGGTGGGGAATGGAAGGACTTACATTCCTTGCAGTCATCTAGTTGTTTGCACTCTTTCTGAGAGTCATTGAGGCCACTTGGAACCACTCAGAAAGAGTGCTAATGACCAGATGACTGCAAGGAATATAAATCCTTCCATTGCCCACCATCCAGTTAGAACAGAAGAAGCTTATGGATGAGAAGTGAAACATCTTAAAGGAAAAACAAAGAAAGTCCAGTTATCTCTTGAAAAAACAAAACACAGCTAGGACAGCCATGACCCGGATGGCTGAAACTATCCATAGACATTTATTGTCTTTCATGGGAAAGTTAAGATAGTGATTATTTCTTACCCTAGCTACTTCACAGAGTTGACATAATGGAGCAATGTATCCGGGAGTGAAGGAATGGTGTATGTTGTTTTGAGTTCCTTGAAAGAAAGGACAGAGATTAGCAAATATTTCTGTAGTGGAATGATGGAACACTTAGAATGGAACCCTTAATGTGAGACGAATAGGGTAGTTTCAAAAACAGCTAAAATGAATCCGTATTAAAAAGTATACTTTTTTAAAATGATTTTTTTTTTTTGACAGAGCAGTGGTAGGGAAGTCACGTCTCTCCAGATATTGCAGAAGGATGATTTTTAACATTTCTGGCCTCTGGCTGTGTTCATTAGCTCTGCAAAGATTTCTGTTCTCCCAGTTCCCCATCACAATCCATCCATCACATGCTCTGTTTCTCTCTCTATTTCTCTCTCTCTCTCCCTCCTCCCTCTCTTTCTCCTTTTTTTGTCTTTCTCTTCTCTCTTTTTTTCTCTCTCTCCTCACTCGCTCTTTTCTCTCTCACACACACTCTCCTTTCTCTCTCTCTCTCTCTCATACTCACTCCCCTCTCTCACTGCTTCTCCCTCTCCGTTCTCTCTTTCTCTCTCTCTCTCTCCAACCCTCATTCATTCTTCTTTAGTTGCCTTTGTCCCTGAGGCCACTTATCCAACAGCAATGTTTATTTTTTCTTGGATGGCATGGAAACACGTACAGTATATGCAAGAGGATTAGCCTTCTTTACTAGACCACCAGTTTCGGGATTTGTACAATACGTCGAAACCCGAAGTAGTCAGATCGGCTGGGTTTCTATCATATTCTAAATTATTGGGGAGGGGGAGGTTAAAATCACTGGACAGCACTGAGTTGGGGCCTTCATGGCTGCAACATCCTGGTCTGTTAGGTCACCTCTGATCAGGTCACCAAGCAAGCCCCATTGGAAACATAGCTCCATACCAGTTGAAAGACCAGGATCTCCTCTTCTCCTCCTGTAAAGGTTCTTCTCCTCCTCTTTAAGAGGAAAGAGATGGAAGGCATCTTTTGGTCCAAAGTTTGAATCAAGGCTTCTTTCGTGGACCTCTAGAGTTTCCAACTTGTCCTCTACAAAGCATTGGTGTTGCTACTCAAGGTCTTCATGGCATAAATCCCCTTCCTTTTCTATGGAGTAAAAGACGTTCTTCCAGGGAAGATGGGCGAATTTCCAGAGAAGGAATCAGCTTTGCATAAGGAGAGCTACAGCTGAAATCCATTCCCCCTCAAAGCTACCCCTTAAATTACTCCAGAATTTCTACCCCCGGAGTTGATATCAACCGAACCTACGTCATTCTTCTGTCAATTTAGGATGATCCCACTTAGCCGTAGACTACATTCCTGCTCAGCGATTGTAGAAAAAAAACCTTTCAGCTTGCAAGTTTTTTGCTGCCTGAAGGACAGCAGCACCTTTGTCTTCCTTGCTGCACTGCAGTCAGCTATGCGCAGGGTGCCCTCTGCAATGCCACTGCATCTAGTTGGCTGCTGCAAAGGCGAGCAAATAGCCCCGTTTTCTTCTGCTAGGGTGGGACAAGGCCACGAAGCGCAGGCTGGGCAAGGATTAGAACATCCTTCCATCTCGTGGACACGAGAGATGATTTCAAAGGATGGAACAAGATCATCCGCGGATCATTTTAAAAATAGATTTCGTGTTCTGCTTAGTATTATTTTTCCTCTGCATTTAGGGCCCTGGTTTCCTTCTGCTAAGCAGGTACCCAGGCATCTGACTTGGGAATTTGGGGAATTGCTGCCTGTAAAAGCAAAACAAAAAAAAAGCAAAAAAAAAAACAGGCTAGAAAAATATTAGGAAAATGAAGCTACTATTTTAAGGTTTTTTTTTAATATAACAGTCCTCGACCGTTCGTTCAGTGCCCATTTGATCTTATAATGGCACTGAAAAAAGTAACTGATGTCCAGTTCTCACACTTATGACCATTGCAGCCTCTCCGCAGACACACGATCAAATGTCACCCGTGCTTTGTAACTGCTCTTTCCTATCAGCAACCCTGCATGCACTTGGCACAGGCTCCTCGGGAACCTCCTCATCGCTGCTGCCAGCCCCCACAATCTCTGAAGGCAGCAGTCCACTCCCCAATGGTCCTGGCCCCTCATCTGAGTCCTCGCTCTCCTCAGCCATCTGCACCTGCTGCCAGCTAACCACAACACTTAGCAGTGGAAACTTGGGGCTCAGCTGTGGTCATAAGACAAGGACTTACTGTATTCCCCTAGAGAGAAAAGCAGTGCTCGGTGCAAGGGCTGATACCAACTCTAAAGGCTGATGAAAGAGATCAAAATGAAAAAGCCAAAGAATGAAGAATCTAGAATGCCTTTTGGAGGAAGTAATGTCTGGGGGAATTTTAGGGGAAGAAGATCCTAACCCTACAATGCAATTTGTGGAGTTTAATTGTATCCAAACAGAGGAACATTTTGTCCAGGCTCTTGTCCAAACCCATTCCTCTTGATCCCTTCCGTCTCATTCAACTATATAAACCAAAGAGTCTCAACTTTGGCAACTTCAGGATGATTGGAAATCAACTCCCAGAATTCCCCAGCATGCTGACTGGGGAATCCTGGGAGTTGACAACTTCCCATCTTAAAGTTGCTAAGGTTGAGAAACACTGATATAAGCCATGCTTCCTGGACAGGGTCTGATGGGTCTAATTCTCCATGCAGAGTCTTTTCTGCTTGTGCAAAATTACTCTTCCCCTCGGGAAGATTATTTTATTGTGACCTCTTTTCCTCTGTCCCCTTTCCTTGCCAAATGAGACTGGAAATATCTACTGATAATCCTGCCCCCTGTACACAAAGACACAGACACAGATAAACACACACACACACACACACACACTGGGCAAGTATCTACAACAGTGCCCGCATCAGAGACATCATCCTTATGTCTGTTCAAAGCATGAAAAAAAAATATCTCTCATTACAATTGCACCTCATAAATCCTAGTCAAAGTAGCTATGTGGTCCTTTGGCCCCGATTTCCTCACCTTCATTCTATGCAGGTGCTGAGGGTGCTGCAAAAAGCAGCTACATGGGTGGAAACAAGGAGGCACGGGGAACAGCAGTGACCTCGAGATGGTACCAAGGCAAAACAGGAATCGGGGCATGCCTTTAATTATTTTAATGTCCTTAATTGTTTTTTTTTTAAAGAAATGACTTGTTCAGGAAAGGAGAGGAGGGGAGAGGAGAGGAGGAGAGGAGAGAGGGGGAGGGGAGAGGAAGGAAGGAGGGAGGGGAGGGCAGAGCGGAGGGGAGGAGAGAAGCCTGAACGAGCTAGGTGGAAGATATAAAATGACAGCTAATTTTTCACATAATCCAACTATGTCTACAGGGATTGTTTTTTGAGGGGTGGGGAAACTGTGGGTGTTCAAAATGTTCAAACCTAGCCGTATTCAAGCAGAATCGAGCCTTCTGCTAAGACTGGACAGGGCTGCCTGCAGCGGTACAGCTCCATGTAGCCTTTGAATTAATTTTAAAACATCTTATATAAAGAATCATTTAAGATCTCTGGCGGAAGCTTGTTGTACCTACTTGCAGCCTGCTGTTCAGAGAAGAGGTTCTTGGAAAGAAGGAACAAACGCTGTCAGATTGGTTAGATTTTCTTATTTCAGCACCAGCAGGTGGACAGCGCCATTCTGCCCGTAACAACCCTGCTCAGAGGGCACTAAGGACTCCACTGTTCCCCAACCGGAGATGGTCATTGCTTTGTTCCTCGGTGTCCATCGCTTTAGTTTCTTTGCTCCACTTAATGGCAAAACCACCCTGTGTGTTACTCTTCCATGGGACCCTTGATTATTTTGCCTGCAAATTGCTAACACCCCTCTGGAAACTGCACCCTAAATAGACGCCCATGAACATTTGAAGCTCCTCAAGGCACTTCAAAGAGGATAGCCTCTTTGGTCACAAGTGAGAAGATGGTCTAATTTTCTTCCCTCCTCCTAGGGAGTCCCTTTCATCAAAGTAGTTTTGTCGGTGCAACATAGTGGCTAAAGATTCCAAGCTACAATTAAGGCTGTCTCTGCAAATACCTTGCTTCTACTATGAACTCAATTCTCCATGCCTCCCAGCGTCCATGAGATGGGAAATGATCGTTCAAACTTATTTTACAAGGTTGTTATTAAGAGCACAACCAGATAAAGCATGATGGAAAAGGCTCTGAACATTTGAAAGTGTTATACAGATATGAAGCTTCATCCTTATTAGTGTTACTCAAAGCCCTTAAGCGCTCAGACATTATTTTGTGTGTGTGTGTGTGTGTGTGTGTGTGTGTGTGTGTGTGAATATTTTATTTCTTTTCCCTTTCCTCAGAATTTCCTGCTGGCTGTTTTGCTGCTATTTAATTAATTGCTTCCTAGTCCCCTGCTTTTGCTCTGCCATGTGATTATTGTGTTTTATTCATTTTGATTACTGTTTAATTTATAGTATTGGTTGTCAGCAGTTTATTACCAATGCTACAGATCTTCAGAAATCAAAGGGTAGGATATTGTTGTTGACCAAATAGGGAAAACAAGGAAGACAGAGAGAGTTTTAAAAGTACAATAAATAATATTATGATTGGTGGGTGCTGAACGTGATTTCAAAAAATAATTTATGAAGTTTTAATTCATTTTTTCCCAAACTGATAGAATGAACCTATATACATGTGTAATATGTTTGGGGTGCAAAATGGATCTCCTGATCACATTTTTCTATGCAAAAGCTTGATTTCGTAGGCTAGCATAATCTTATAGTCCAGTGTTTCAGAACCTTGGCCATTTTAAGCTATTTGGACTTCACCTCCCACCCAGAATTCCCCATCCAGCATTCAATTCAATTTTGGAAATTAAAATCCATACATCTGTGGCCAAAGTGGAGATACATGGCTGTAAATAAAGTGAGCATGGATAGGCCAGTGCAGATAATGTTCTGAGCATGTTGTATGAACCAGAATGCCAAGTTAAGTCATAATGTGGTTTATTGGTTGTGGCTATATGAACATAGCCATTCTGTTTTATTTATTTGGATTTATGGGTTAGCGTGTTGTTGCATGAACCCAAATGATAAGAATGCACTGAACTGAAGGAAACCCTCCTATCTGATACTTCTGATCCATCCCTTTCAAATTTGGTGCCCTCCAGATGTTTGGAACCCATCTGTCCTAAACCCTGGCCTGTGTAGAGTATTGTAGTCCAAGGGACCTTCAGAATATTAGTTTGATTGCTGTCACCATGGATGCATGTCTATGCAACCTTTCAATATACCTGAGTCCCATTAAATTACTACCAACCTGCCTTCCATTGAGGACCTGTGTACTGCACGAGTCAAAAAGAGGGCTGTGAAAACATCTACAGACCCCTCCCATCCCGGACATAAACTGTTTCAACTCCTTCCCTCCAAACGAAGCTATAGAGCACTGCATACCAAAACAACTAGACACAAGGACAGTTTTTCCCTGAATGCCATCATTCTGCTAAACAAATAATTCCCTCAACATTGTCCAGCTATTTACAAAGTCTGCACTACTATTACTATTAATCTTCTCATCACTGCTTATCACCCATCCCCTCCCACTTGTGACTGTATGACTGTAAATGTGTCTCTTGTATCCTTGTGATTTATATTGACTGTTTCCTAGTATGATTTGATTGCTTATTGTACCCTATGACTATCATTAAGTGCTGTACCTGATGATTCTTGACTCTTGATGAATGTATCTTTTCTTTTACGTATACTGAGAGCATTTGCACCAAGACAAATTTCTTGTGTGTCCAATCACACTTGGCCAATAAAGAATTCTATTGAAATCAGTCAGGCCAAGATGGAAACAAACAATTGACTCACCAAAGAATGTGATCTGAAAGAGCTTTCTTCAAACCCTGGAGCCATACTGTCCTAAGTGTTCTTCTCAAAGAGGTCCCAAAGATTTTGTCCTCCAAAACAAAGAACAGAGAAGATGCAGCAGGACAAAAGAAATGGTTACATCATAGGAAGGAACAAAGCTGTCCTCCAACTACTTCCACCTCTCTGGGGGAAATAAAAACACCAGTGACCTCCTCTAGCATTTAAGACTCCTGACTCATCCTAACTACAGCTTAGATCCATTTATTGGTAAGTTCAACCTTCTGTAATTGTCAAGCTCTGATTCCAAAATTAAGAGGGCCTCTAAGGACAAATGCAGCAGGAGATCTACCATCATAATTCAGTTCCAGTGAGGGTGGCATATTTGGGTTTTTTGGAGAAAATGCAGAGATTTAAAACTCCCTAAACAATTTTAAAAAGTACATACACTTTTAAATATTACGGCACACTGCAGATTTATGCAGTGAGAGAATTGCAAATTACCCAAGCAAATTATATTTAAAACTGTGCATGCTGAGCTACCACCGGCCTCTTTGGTGATGATTCGGTTCTATTACGGCATCTCCCAAATCTTCAGTCAAAAAATAGAACTGGTTAATCTGAAACTTGCTTCAACCTGGCGAGAGTGAACTATTAGGAAAAAAGCAACTGCAGAAGCAACATGGAAAAGGAGCAGCAGCTCAAAAGGTGCCCCAGTGAAGTCAGAGTAGACTGGAAACGCAATTTGCCAAGTGCCAGAGAAATCAGAAGATCCAGGCAGTTCAAACGAGTATAAAGATTTATTGCAAGCTTAAGCTCTCTACAAGAATCTGATCTACTAATGGTCCAAGCCAGGGGTGGGATTCAAAAAGTTTTACTACCAGTTTTGTGGGCGTGGCTTGGTGGGCGTGGCAGGGGAAGGATACTGTAAAATCTCCAGACAGAGGCAGCATTTGCCAGTTCCCTGAACTACTCAAAATTTCTGCTACCGGTTCTCCAGAACTGGTCAGAACCTCTGGTCCATGTGAATTGGCAGTAGATAAGGGTCAATGGAATTCAAGGCAGGCTGGACTTAGATTTCTTGTGGGCGTGAAGAGGCTCATGACTGGAACATCTCTGGCTCCCATGGAACGCAATGGCATGAAGCGGAGCTCGCTGTCAGCATGTTTTGACCCAACGAGGATCCAGTGAGACAAGGATTGCTATCAGGCACAATAAATCAGGAAGCTAGGTGGCTGAAATGAGTACCGATTTATTGCATGTGAACGCTGTCTACAAGAATCTGAACTACTACTATTACTACCAAAGAATCTCAACTACACAAAGCAAATTGATGGTAGATAGGAGTCAACGGAATTCAATTTGGACTGGACTTAGATTTCTTGTGGGTGTGAAGAGGCTCATGACTGATGACCCCTCCCCTTGTCATCTCCTAGTCAACTATTGGGCTCAGCCTGGTCATCTCCTAATAAACTATTGAAAAAGGAATCAGAAAAGTAACGGAAAGACGAAGGAAAGAATTGACAGACTGAATATCCAGATCACAAATAAAGTGAAATACTTGGGAAAACAGCTGACAGCATTAAAGGAACATTAAAGGAAGACAATTATTATAAACTTAAACACAACAGATTGCGACAGACTTGGAAAAATGGAAAAACCTACAATTATCTTTAACACGGAGAATATCCACAATCAAAATGAATATATTACAAAGGCTGATTGTAATCCTAAAGAAGTCTACTCCCATTAGGTGCTGAAGACACAATACAACATGTTCTATTGGCTACTGTCTAGTTAGCTGTTGACAACCAAGCCAAGATACAGCTAGTCCTCAACTTATAACCACAATTGAGACTAAGATTTCTGTTGCTAAGCGAGGCAGTGCTTAAGTGAGTGGCACTGAATTTTATGATCTTTTTTTTTTTGCCATGGTTGTTCACTGAATCACTGCAGGTGCTAATGAATCATGCAGTTGTTAAGCAAACTGGGCTTCCCCCGTTGACCTTACTTGTGGGAAGCCACCTGCAAAGCTTGCAAATAATGATCAAATGTGGCACTGCAACTGTTATAAATACATGCCAGTGTCAACTCATAAAACATTTTGTATACACGTTTTATAACAGAAAGAAGGGGGCGGGGTTTCAAAGAGCAGGCGGCAGTGTGGAATCGAAAGTACATTCCATTCATTTTTTCTTCAAAGACTGATTAGGTGACTGAAGCTTCTGCCGTGCAAAAATCTAATTGGAGAGCATGATTGAAGACTCTTGGCTGTGGACATTTTTCGTTGGATGATACACCCAGAGGGTTGGGGTGGGGGAAGCAGGATCAAGGGTGACAGTGAATGACATATTTCAGAGTTGGCTACATCCAGGTTAGTGCCTCGGAAGGATGGAAGGATGAGCTAACCTTGAGCCTGGTGAGATTCGAACTGCCAAATTGCAGGCAGCTGGCAGGCAGCAGAAGGACCCTGCAGTAGTATAGCTGTAAATCGAGGAATAACTGTAGTTCTAAAGTTAAATGCTCTGTATAGTCAACAAATGCAAGGCTGCCGGGTTCAAATCTTGTTACAAAGTTGAACATACTACATTTAGTATGGAGGATACCTGCCTCTGAGTGTCCCAATAAGGATAAAAACCGGCTGTGTAGTGACTTCTTACAGGTCAGTAGCCAATCTAACATCCACAGCGAGCTAAGCCCCCCCATTCTTCAAAGTCTTGAGGTCTCAAACATGTCACCTGAACCAACAACGATCAGAAAAGAAGAAAGTAGAAAAGAAGGAAGGTATACTGGTATAGCTTCTATAGAAAACAAAGTTTTACTGCAAACCTTGCTTCTACTTAATAGTCCTGAAACCGTCATTTTATTTTCCATCCCATCCCATTACCCTTTCAAGAATTTCCGCTTCATCAGTCCACTCCATTCGTTTCTTCCTTCCACTTTGAATACATCCATCGTTTGCCGTCTCAGGTCTTCACTCAAGGATTCAAATTCCACCTGCCACATCCTTCCTAAGTAAAAATGAGTGGCGCGGTGGCCTCTTGCCTCACAATCGGGAGGCTGTGAGTTCGATCCTAGGTAGAGGCAGGTATTTTTCTCTCTCTGGGCACACTGGGAATATATCTGCTGGGGTGGGGGGAACCTCCGCATAAGTGACAGGAAGGGCATCCGCTCAGTAAACACTCAGCTCCATTCAGTGGCCTTGACTCCATTCCCCGCAACTGTGTCCAGTCACTGTTCTTTGGCAACTTGGTTTCCTTTTACTAAACCAGGGGTCTGCAACCTGCAGCTCTGGAGCCACATGCGGCTCTTTTGGCCCTCTACTGTGGTTCCCTGATGGCTGATCCCACCACTGGGTGGCCCCTCCCCTCCGTGTCACTCCTTGCCTGGCCAGAGAAGGTAAAGGTGATGGCAGGGGATGGAGGCCCGCTCCATATTCCAGAGCAGGAGGTGACTGGGTGAGAATGAGTGACGTCGAGTTGGCCACACCCACCCAGTCACACCACTTGCTAAATTATTGGCTCCCGGTGTTTTCTTTTCTGTGGGAAATGGGTCCAAGTGGCCCTTTGAGTGTTTGAGGTTGTGGACCCCTGCCCTAAACCTTGATTGTTAGGAAGAAGACCCCATTTGGACAATGGAACAGATGGAATGAGAAATGGGTTAGACCCTGATGTCATCCCCCTACAAACAAACCTGTTTCAGTCCAGTTCCTTGCGACAAATGCCAGTCCCTGGGCTGCATTGCAGGGCTTTAAGTCGGTCTAAAGTTGGACCCAATGCCTTCTCTTGGGTTAGGGAGGAGGCAAATCAATGATTAGGTCTCTTTCTCCTTTCAGAGATGCACCGTGTAGGGCGAGGCTTCTACTCCTGCCCCCATCCCCACTTTATCCCATCTGCGCTGCTTTTTCCCCAATGGATCTTTCCCTGATTTCAGCCTTTGGTCCCCAGGGTGCAATTCCATCCGGTGACTTTAGGGCTGATTGAAAAGAACTGTGTGGCTCTGATGGCAACGGGGAGGCAGGCAATTCCTAGGGTTTGCAATAAAGCGGGGGGAACGCGTGGGGGGAACGGGACACATCCTTTTTGGGGCTGGTGAGATGAACAGAGATTAAGATTCAGCATTTTCGATTAATGCTTTTCTCTGGACCGAGTAAACATTGCTATTTTTTAAAAAGTAAAGGGATTTTTCCTTCCCCGATGATGGGGCTTGCGTTAAGAGGTCTGCATCCAGCCCAGTGACTCTCAGTAATAGATCAGGGAAGTCCGATGAAAGGAAAAGATTGTGAATCAAACTTTAAACTTTCATACTTTAAAAACTCTACCTTTGATCAATTCATCTTACAACTAGCCTACCTGCTGTAATTCTAGGGCGGGGACATTTTTTTTTTTCTTCAACGTATGGATTTTGTTCTGTCTGGAATTTGGGGGTAAGAAGGTTGAGGGATTGAATCCTGAATTTTGAAATCCCCCTAGAAAAGGTTTTCAGCCAGGAATGAAGGACTGCTTTTTGCGGGAGAAAAGGGCTGGCATTTTCATCTTTTTTTGTTTTGGCCATCTCCGAATTCCTTTCCTCTGGAAGGGAAAACGTGGATTTGGAACAAAGGAAGGGAATGCACAAGATGTTTACATGCTCACACAATGCTTTTGTTCATGCCACCTACTTTCAAGCCCCGATGGTTGCCTCTATGCAGCCTGCTAAGCTGCTTAGCTTTTAACCTTGGTTATTTATTTATTTTTTAAATTTCAATTCATGACATAATATGCTGACTCTGTAAACTGCTTCGAGAGGGCTGAAAAGCACTATAAAGTGGTACATAAGTCTAAGTGCTATTGCTATAATGCCAGATTGTTCGGTTAGGGATCCACCAGGTATTGTGCAAAACCAGGACATTGGCTTAATCCAATAATCAGGTTAAGCATGTGGGATGAACACGGACTATAACTAAATATAGTTCTGTTCACACAACAGGATTGATCAGCTCAATGACAAGCTTACTTCCAGCCTTACTCAGCCTGCTGAGTGCCTGAGACATTTACCCTCAGATGGCTTGGAACGCCATGAAATCTCAAATCCTTTGGTTCCGTTTATGATTTGGTGTACCGTATGAAACCATACAATGGAATAATTCAGATATTGGGTGGACACAGTTTCTCTTGGTAAATGATCAAAAGGGTATAGATGGTTTTAGGTGGGTTCTTAATGGGAACCGTTTGTCTGGCCTTGAATTTGCCACCAAAATCCTTTGGATGGAAGTGAAGTTTCCAAGGGACACACGGTCTGATTGTCTGAAGGATTAAATGACAATCCTACCAGTGAGAACATTGTCTTACTGGAATCCATGTTCATCATTTTACCAGATCCAAAAATTCTGCCTAGCTCTTATGTAGCTATTTTATAAAATCCTTCCTTCCTTCTTTCCTTCCTTCTTTCTTTTCCTTCCTTCCTTCCTTCCTTCTTTCCTCCTTCCCTTCCCTTTCCTTCCTTCCTTCCTTCCTTCCTTCTTTCCTTCCTTCCTCCTTCCTTTCCTTTCCTTTCCTCCTTTCCTCCTTTCCTTCCTTCCTCTTTCCCTTCCCTTCCCTTCCCTTCCTTTCCTTTCCTTTCCTTTCCTTTCCTTTCCTTTCCTTTCCTTTCCTTTCCTTTCCTTTCCTTCCTTCCTTCCCATGAACAACCTGTTTATATTATTTCTCATTTTCAGGAAGCCAATCTATGTGCAATTCCCTGAGCGTAAGCTGATTGAAAAGAATAACATTAATTTTCAAATAGATACTTGCAGTTGTACAACCCTACATCTATTTGCTTGGAATGTGTCTCGTGAAACTCCAAGAGATACTGAGACATTGCTGAGGAGAATAGATTCAGGCAGTTCCGTGTATTATTCAGTTTTAATTTTCTTCGGCTTCAGTTGTTCCCATTACTTGTTCCCATTACCAGGAGCACAATGTCGGATTTTCTGATAAAGGTTGCACTTCCCTGTAACCTTAAGTATAATCATGAATACACAGTGAAAAGAAACAAAAATATACAGAAGCAAATCTGAAAAGAGGTCAGTGCATGAATAGGAAAAGGAGGAAAAATATGCAGATGTATTTATTTATTCGATGAATATTTCATAGGTGTACACTCCGTTTTATTTTACTTAAAAGAAAGATTCAAATTTTCAGTCTAGGGCTCTTTTGCTGTTGTTTTGTTCTGGTTTTTTTTTTTAGAGGGAGGGGCAATTATGTGGTTAAAGGACGAAGGCCCAGACCGCAATAATAATAATAATTCAGCTTATAAGCAAAGCCACAGGGGAAAGACCAAAAAGAAGTACTAATTCAAGATTAGTTTTGTGTTTGTTTTGTTTTTAAATTTCCGTGGTGTCCCGGCTGAGTGGTTGCTTCAGGCTGTCCCGTTGACATCAATGGGACCCCTCGACTAAGTCAGGCGTCTCATCGATTGCAACGAGCTGCAGTCCTCCAACGGGTTTGACTTCTAAGCGCAATTCGAAGGCTTCCCGTTTTAAAATAAAACCTCAGAGACATTGAGTTTTTAATTGGAATGAGCTAAGGCAGCTCCACTTCTCTCTTCCTCCTCTAATCCCCCCTCAGGCACAGTGGCCGTGTTCCCACGACGTGCTTTTAACCCTGTTGCCGGGTTAACCCATTTTCTACGTTCACCCGGGACAATGAACCCAACGAGCGAGCAAAAAAAAACATGTTAAGATCGCCACTCGCGCCCTCCCAAACAAACCGGGTTAATAGGAACCGACCTCGCATTGTGGGCAGAGGCAGGCGTAGGATTTCTAGCTGACCTGCGAGTGGATGTGTGAATCCAGTCAATTATTAGACCATCTAACCCTCGCTTTATAAATACACGCGTTAAGCTTGCTTGGCCTCGTTTCGTTTTCCTCCGTTCTTCCTTGCCTTTCGCCACTATCCGATTCTGCTCCGTTTGGCCGCCTCCCACCCGCCCACCCGGGACAAAAACTGGTCCGGGTTTTGGGCCGGTCGCTGGAAGAAATCCTAAAAGGTCGCTCGGAATCTTCTACACCGCTGCTTCCTAGATCCTGTTGATCCCAGATTTCTCTCCCTCCACCCTTCCAGATCCCAATTGGCGGGCGGGACCAACCCGACCCTTTATTCATTCCCCCCCCGCCCCAAGTGCGTTTATGCATTGAATAGGTGTAGGTAGAAAAACTTTAGGCCACCTTAGGGAAGCTTCAGACAATGGGTGGGGGCGAACCTGTCTCCGCTCCCCGAAAAACAGAAAAAAACACCTGCAGCCTTCCGATAAAGCGGCTGCCGAGGGGAGATTTCCTTCGCCCAAAGGGTTAATTTTTTTTCTATAGGGTGAAAGCAGCGCCTCTATGAATATTTATGGAGAGCCATCAAAGTCACATTTCCCCGGGGGTGGGGTTGATATATAGCACAAGCGGGAGGCGAGAAAAAAAAGTGAAAGGGGGGGCTGTGGATTTCTCTCCCCACCCTCCCGGCTCGCACCTGAGCATCTTCGCCTTGCCTGAGCTGCTGTGTAGTTGTGTTTTGGGTTTGTTTGTGTTTTAAGGAAGAAGGGGGGGAAAAACTCGTTTCGGCTTTTCAAACCTCTCTTCGAAATCTTATGCCGGTCAGTTGCCCGCATCTTTCAAGGGGGCTGTTCCTCCCGCCCGCCCCCCCCCCAAGCCTAATAAACCTTCTTACCACCGCAGGCAAACCTGCATTAGGCGTTCTGGCCGCCCCCACCCGCACCCCCGCCCCTCTTTTTCCCCCTTGCTCCCTGCTCCCTACAGCAGAAAAAGGTGGAGACTTATACCCCTTTGGCCTGGTACAGGAACCGGGAGAAGGAAAATCCAGGCCAATCGCTCGCTCCCCCGCGCAAATAGCCCTCCCTGAAGGCGAATCCCGACGTTTGAAACGCAACGTCCCAGTTGCCTTTGGGGTTCGAAACTCTCCCCTTTCCTCCGCCTGGTCGAGAGAGGCCTCTGGGCACGGGCGGAATAATTATTAAAGTCCGCGGGAGGGGTCCGGTTTTTGTTATTTGTAGGCTCTATTTTTTTAAAAAAAAGCAAAACTCGAAGGTACACACGGTTGGAGGGACTCGGAGGTTGACCTTACTTACGGTTCAATTAAAAAAAAAAAGCCGAAAGCAGACATTTGTTGGGTGTCTGTGGGTGTCTGTGTAAATGCAGAGACGTGTGCGTGCATGTGTGTGCGTGCGTGCAGATGGAGAGAGGTTTTGTGTGTGTGTGTGAGAGAGAGAGAGAGAATTGAGTGCCTGTGTGTATGCTGTGGCAAGATAGGCGTTTGTGTGTGTGTTTGTTTATATATATGGACTTTGTGCGACAGTAGAGATAAGTGTGTGTTTATAGAGATTGTTTTTTGGGAAGGTTGCATAAGGCATGGATGTGTGTCTATACATTTGTGTGTGTGTGTGTGTGTGTGTGTGTGTGTGTGTGTGTGTGTGTGTGTAGGGTTTGCCTGCCTGCCTGCCTGTCTATAATCTATCTATCATCTATTTATCTATCATCTAGCTATCTACCATCTATCTATCTATCTATCATCTATTTATCTACCATCTATCTATCTATCTATCTATCTATCTATCTATCTATCTATCTATCTATCTATCTATCTATCTATCTATCTGAGAGACATGTGCGTTTTTGTGTGCTCGTGTTCTGTGACGCCCCAAGCGCTCCCTACTCATTTCCACCCCTTTTGCACCGTCACCCTTCCATCCCTTCACCTTTGGCGCACTGGCCACCTATATGTGGAGAAAACTGGTTTTTCTTAAAAGACATTGGGGGTACCAACGACCATAGGGCCGCCTTCGTTTCTCTACGGCCTGCGCTTTATTTCTGGGTTGCGGTTTCTCTTCTTTTTCCTCCAGCTCCTACCGAAGGGGACCTTTCCCGTATTCCGACCAAAGAGCCCTCGGACGTTCTCTCCGAAAGCTCACCTTAAGCGCTTCGGATTCCTCGCTCAATTGACACGGAAAGTCAGTCCGTGTTAGGATTTCCAGGGAGCCGCCTGGATTCCTCCTTAGGATCAGGCTGGAGCCGGAGTTGGAGCGCAGCAGCCCCGGGCCTGCTTCCCTTGAACCAGCGGGGTTTACTTTACTCCCGAGTAAACGAGTCTCGGGCCCAGATGCTTTCGAGCGGCCTTTCCAAGTCTTCCCCAGGACGGGTTTCTCAATAGGATTCGTTCCTCTCCCCCACTTTCTTCCCTCAAATGGCCGAGGTGGGGAGATCAAAACGTGGGACGTTCTTCCTCGGCTGGGCCCCAATTTGCGGCTAAGGTCGGGGCTTTCCCCCGCCTCGCCCCTCTTCCCTCGGGCACTGACTACCTGGCTACCTGGCTTAGATCTGGACTTGCCCTGCAGGGGGGAAAAGACCCTCCCTGCAGCAGAGGTTGGGCGCAAAGTTTGCCCCTCTAGAGCGGAACCTTGGACGGGCAGCGCCACTTGGGCAGCATTCCCTAATAGTTACAGGCCCTGTTTAAATCCCCCTCCCCCTCCCCGTCCAAGGCGCGTCTTGCTGGTGGAAGGGCTACTCGATTTCTTCCTCATCTAAAGGACACCCGAACTAAACAGATTTGGGACTTAACACCAGGGTCGTCTTAACAGCATTATGCTCCCCTCACCCCACCCCCGCAAAGCAGTGTACTGGGACCCCTAGGACAACTACTCACAGGAATAAAAAAATGTAAATGGTCGATAAAATTAAACATGTATTTATTTTATTGGCCCTTCCAACAAAATCGGTGTTGAAACATTTAAAAAACGGGATGTGCAGCAACCACCAATCAACATGCTAAAAACATTTGAACAATACACCAGGCTTGAAAAACACAACAATGTTCAGTAAACTCGCTGAGCTTATATGATACAAGGTGCATTGAAGGGTTAACGTACACGGGTTAGCATGGGGTCCCTATGTTCGTGGGGGCCACGGGCAAGTGCCCATCAGCCCTGCTTAACACTTGGAACTTAACCATGATGGCGTCGGTACTATTTTGCGCTGGCTTTTCCTTTGTCGTTTTTTTTTAAATTTTACACGGGGGTTTCCCTCTTTCCTCTCCTTGGCCTCCACCACCCTGACCCGTTTAGCCACCAGCCTATTTCTATGCCTCCTTCGAGTTCACAATACCTTTCCGCACTACTAGTGCACTCACACACACCTACCCTCCTGGGTATATAAACACACACGCGCGCGCAGAGGGGAAGAGCAAGAAAGATATTTTCCTAAGATAACAATAGGAGCCTAAATTGTTGCCAACCTCCGTGCCCCACACACCCCTTCGGAGAACGTGTGAGTGCGAGTAACCTAGATATTGAGGTACATACATTCCCCCCCCCCCCAAAAAAGGGGAGGTTGGTTGACCAGGAGGATTCTACAGAGGCAGCAAAATCGGGACTAGCGTCTTTTGCATGGGAAAACCTTTTAATCAAATATATTCTTCGGTCTGAAAAGGCGCTGCTCGAGTCCTTTTGATGTGGGCCAGGCCTCGGTTAACGTGCTTTTAGGAAAAGAAAGAGAAAGATTGGAGAGCTTTTCTGACGCAGAGGAGAAAAACGCGTTTCATGCCGTATACATTAAAAGAAAAAAAGAAAAAAAAAACGAGAATCGATACAGAGTCGCTGAATTCTTCAAGCCCGCTCTGCAGAGATGATCTAACTTTATTTACCGCCTCGATATTTTCGGGGGGTGGGTGGGGGTATTAAATAAAGAGAAATCCACCTCCTCTGGGAGATTGGCTCCTCCCACCTCCCCTCCAAATAAAATAGCACATTTCCTCCCCCATCTTGGACCCTCCTCCCTGCCCCTCTTGGTCTACCTTCCTCTTCTCTATCTTCCGAAGAGGCTTCCTTCCGTTCTCAACCCCCAACACGATCCCCACCCCGTGTCGCGCCCCCCCCCTTCCCTTCTGGGCCGGGTCTCTCGGGTGTCCGTAATCTCAGGCAGCTGAGACCCTTCCCCTTAATCCTGCTTTCAGCATCATTTGGGTTGATTCTGGGGGTGGGGGCAGAGGAGCGGGAGGGAGGGAGGGAGGGAGGGAGGCAGAGTGTAAATTGTACATCACCAGGCATTTTGCGCACAGTCCGCAGATGCTGCCGGCGGGGTGGGCAGAAAAGAGGGCGAACGCCGGGGATGAGGATACCCAGGGAAGCTTCTTGTTTTGTTGATGGAGGGAGAGAGAGAGAGAGAGAGAGAGAGAGAGAGAGAGATGTCCCCCCCCCTTCCAGGCACTGCTCGCCCCCCTCCCCCGCAGTCCGGCAAAGAAGAGGAGGTAATTTCGCCCCACATACAGCTAAGCATCGATCCGTCGCTTATTTATTTGTTGATGGGTTCTGTGAAAGAAGGAAGGAAGGAAAGAAAGAAAGAAAGAAAGAAAGAAAGAAAGAAAGAAAGAAAGAA